>APFE031321493.1:0-82906 GCA_000404065.3 Pinus taeda
TGTTATTTAATAAGTGATCCATAATTAGAGGTAGTTAGGACATGGAGCCTATAAATAGCTCATTGCAAGAGTGTTTGGGTGTTTGGGTGTAAACTCTTGCAAAATCAATTATGTAATTATTTTTTCTGATTAATAAAATTACGTGTCTGAGGACACTTCTGCCATTAAGGGATTCGAAGGAGTCAAGGAAAATCGAAATTTTAGTGGTGGTCTCTCTCTGTTTTGTGCTTTGGATTGGGAGAACAAAGTCTCCCAAGTTGGACTGTTGCCAGAAGTCGTGAGCTGTCGTAAGTCACTGCATAGTCAAAGTTGCTGGAAAGAGGTCAATCTTCTGAAGGCTGACTTGGTGTGGAGGGAAGGTTTGGTCAAGCTCTAGGGTGAAGAGTCTCAAAGAATACCATTGAAAGGAGGAATTACTTTGACTGAGTTTTCCCCTCGAGGGGGGGTTTTCCCTGGCATGTGCCTACATCTTGTGTTCATTGTTTTATGTGTTTTTGCTTTGTGTAATTGCTTGATGAACTAAAGAAATAAGATATAAAGAATCGTAATAATAATTAACATCACAAGTAATTATCAAGATCGAGAAAATCTTGACTGCCTTTCTTATCTTCCAACATGGTATCATAGCTTTGGTGAAGAAAGAAGAAAAAGGCAGATCCATTCATAGGCACTAGCTTAGGGAAGGAGACTATCATATTCAAGGAAGATGTCTAACTCTATCAAGGTGGAGATGAAGCTTGAAGGAGCATCTAACTTCAGATCCTGGAAGAAGATGTTGGCATTATGATGCATGTGTTGTACTTGATGGAAACCCACTCATAGAAGATCATCTCACTTAGTTATAACTAGATGAATCTTCAAGAAGAGATATTAGATGTGTCTGAATGCCTGGGGTGCAAGACAGCTCAAAGGAATCAGATGATAGTTCTACGTGTGACAAGTTAGCTTTGCCATCAAGTCCAAAGGGGGAGATTGTTCGCATTATGAGACAAGTGTTGTCCTTGATGGAAAATCACTCAGATGATAAATTATAGTGCAGCAAAGTTATTTTCAAGTTCACGCACTTTC
Source organism: Pinus taeda (assembly GCA_000404065.3). Lineage (NCBI taxonomy): Eukaryota > Viridiplantae > Streptophyta > Pinopsida > Pinales > Pinaceae > Pinus > Pinus taeda. The sequence goes on from APFE031321493.1 coordinate 1,069, forward strand.
ATGCAGATAAAAGTTTCTTTCATTATTTTCAAGTTCACGGAATTTTATGCAGAGAAAAGTTTACTTCATGTAGAGAAAAGTTCACGGAATTTTATGCAAAGAAAAGTTTATTTCATGTAGAGAAACGTTCACAGAATTTTATGCAGAGAAAAGTTTATTTCATGTAGAGAAACGTTCACAGAATTGTATGCAGAGAAAAGTTTATTTCATGTAGAGAAAAGTTCACGGAAGTTTATGCAGAGAAAAGTTTATTTCATGTGGAGAAAAGTTCCCGCACTTTCATGGTTGGTTCATGGTATTAGTCCGACAGTTTTTGATCCTATGGTTTTGGTACGTCGTATTGCATCCAAAAGTGTTCATATCACACACTTTCATGGTTGGTTCATGGTATTAGTCCGACAGTTTTTGATCCTATGGTTTTGGTCCATAGTATTGCATCCAAAAGTGTTGATTCCAAGTATTGGGTTCATAGTATTGTGTTATTATGGTTTTGGACTGTGGTATTGTGAAAGGCCTAAGACTATAAAAGAGGAAGGAGATCATTTGGCAAAGCACCATCTCAATTATTGAATATCTGATAAAGTGCTAGATCTAGAATACTGTGATTGGGTTATGGTGCAGATTTGGATCTGAGCTAAAGAGGGATCTCACTGGTTGATGGACAACAAGATCTAAGGATAGATCGGGATCAAACGGTTTGAAATGAACTATCTCTATATATTTGATTATGCTTATTCTAGATCTGTATACTGACGCTTGTAATGATCTGATCTGGGTATAACTTATGTTTGAAATCGCTGTAAGTCATGTTTGAATATTTATAGATCTGTACGCGGGTTGGCTTTGGTGTAAGCGCGTATGTATGCAGGTTTGGGTCATTGTAGTAGCGTATACAATTTGAGCTATGATACTTGAAGTCACAGATGGTTCTGGTCGTTGATGGGTTCTGATGACAGTTTAAAGCTGTCAGTATTCTGCATATCTTGTTTGGTTGATTGTGTTTAGCTTTAGTATTGATGGATGAGAACTAATATTGGATCAAGATCATAATGACTCATATTTATGTGATCTGATGGACTAGATTTGGGTGCTAACGCATGTATTATCCTTGTATATGTATTGATCTGGAGTTTGAGTGATTCGAAAGATTGATTGATTATGTGCTTCAATGATATTAATGGGTTCAGTATGAAAATTGGATGAAACGTGACCTTTCAGATTATGTGTTGTGCTTCAGGAGTATCCAGTCTGAAAATGTATGAAACGCGATACCTGGAGGAGAGATGATTGTAGGTCGGCGCCTACGTACTAGTATCTTTGCTAGCACAAGAACTATGGGGGTTGTAGCTCCCTTCTAGGAGAGATTGGAGAACGAGAGAGGGTTGTAGCTATCTGCAGGTAGAAGCCTGCGTATTGGTATAAGACTGCACCAGTACAAAAATATTGTAAAAGGATTTTCTTATTAAGAAGAAGATTGAGATGACTTGCAGGAGGTGGTTTTCTCCCACATTGGGTTTCCACCTTATATCATGGTGTGCATGTGTGTGGCTTATGTGTGATGATTTGTTCTATTTTACTGCACCTGTTTACTGTTAATATGGTTGATAATGTTCTAATTCACTCATTAAGGATCAACTAACTGAATCATAAGAAGTTGTGGAAGTAGGATATATGAATCTGAATATGGAACTGAAAAAGTTTTATTGATGTGATAATATTGATTCACCCTCCCTCTCAGTATTATTTCCAACAGAAGAGGATTGACCTAATCCTTGAGAAGAACAAGGTGTTATAATTGGTTACAAGAAATGTAAAGAAGCCTAGAGAAGAAGCCAGTGATGCCGACAAAGTGAAATCTAAGGATCTAGAATTGGTGGCTATCTCTAATGGTAGGAGGGATAAAAGACAATCTTGTACCATTAATAGCTAACATCGATCATGCTTAGGAGATGTATGAATCCTTGTCAAAGTTGTTCACTATTAAGAAAATTGGTCAAGTAGCAAGTTTGAAGAATGAGATGAGGACTACGAAGATGACTAAAGAAGATATTGTGGAAACTGTCTTTGTGAAGATAGATGGACTCAAGAATGATATCTTGGCCATTAATGAGATTGTTCTGGAAAAAGATAAGTATCTCATGTCTTTTTCGTTTTTGGGCTCATGCATTCATTTAGTTTTGATTATGTTAAACACTAATCACCATTTTCCTTCTAATGATTATGGAACACATCCACAAGAAGGAGGATCTCCCAAGAAAATGTTAGTCAAGAAACAAAGGTATGCTTTGAATTCATTGATTAAAAGGAGTATTCACTTGATGATCTATTACTAACCTTGTTATGATTAGTAGTATTGAATCCTAGTGATTCTTGTTTGGGTGATTCATCTCTTGATAAATCTACCCACCCCACTCTTATCTGATTTGGTAGAACCCTAGATAGGTTCTGGAAAACCCAAACCGAAGGGTATGCTAATGTGAATGTCTGAAATCCTAAGTTACTTAGGGATATTGTGAAATGCTAGTTTGAGTCTTTATTGGTGATTTCATGTTTTGGATTTTGGTATGATCGGGAAATCCTAACTTGTTAGGATGGAATGATAAGATCTAAAGTCCCGAAACCTTTGAATTTTTGGTAATATAGGGTTTACTACGTTTCCACGTTGGAACCCTATCTCATTGGGGTTTGGTGGAATGTGTGTTCTACATTGGAACCCTAGCTCATTAGGGTTTAGTGGAATGTGTGAGCAAGGCCCTTATATTAGCTTGGAATTGATTTATTGGTATGTGTGTGTTGTCTGATCAAACCCTAGTGCAATCAAAATGATTATGTGTCTAACTCTTATTTGATATTGTTGTGAAGTTGGGTTTGATAACAAATGATATGAAATATATGTTTCATGATGATGAAATCTAGGCATATAGAGATATGTCCTTTTGGTTGAATCCCTAGCTTGGTCTAGGTCATATGTATTAATATTATTGCACATATGATATGCTTATGAATTCCTAGATATGTGTGGTGACCTAGTCAATGATGGTCATGAGTCTTAGGATTTAATGAAGTCCTTGTCTAAAATTCTAGGATGTTGATGCTTGGATATCTAGGGTGTTATAGCTAAACCCTAGTGAAGTTAAAAGTTGTTTACTATGTAACAATTTGAAACCTTTAGATGATTGTTGGAAAATGAAAATCTAGGGTTTGGCAGTTAAACCCTAGTATTGACGTTGTCTAGTGTGAAATATAACAATATGAGATTTATGCATGTAATGATTGTTGAGATTGGAAATCTAAGGTTTTGGAATTAAACCTTAGTCAAAGTAGAATGTTTGATGAATATTGACTATATGATAATTTGATACTTGTGAAGAAATTGTTGAGATTTGAATTTTTTGTTGAGTATGTTAATTGCTCATAAATCTAGGGCTTTCAAATAACCTTAGTAGTAGTTGGTCATGTTAGTGACTGATTGATGGTTGATTGAAAAACTAGGGGCTTGGAACTAACCCTAGTGGAAGCTAGTCAGGTTGATGACTAAGTTGTGATTGACTTTGATTGATTTTTTTGTATGAAATCTAGGATTTATATGAATCCCTAGTGAGAAATCTAACATAAGTATTTTGAAAGGTTGTTATATGCTTTGAAAATCTATATCTGTTTTGAATTGTTTCTAAGGTTTTCTATATGTTGTAGTAAGGTATGTTATACCTTTAGAAGACACGATTGAAATCCTAGATGGAATGAATGATCTTATGAACGAGTCTAGGGTGCATAAAGTCCCTAGCAAGATGTTGAAGAGTATATATCTCTTGTTTACAATTAAGTCTGGGTATCTGATATGAATACAATTTAAATTCTTTCATGTTTTTGATATGGCTAACATCATGCTTCTATATTTTTTGTTGTACTTTCTATTTAAGTTGTGCACGTACATAATCTTGAACTTGGTGAAGATGCTTGATGTGACAAGAAAGTTGTGTAGGTATACAATCTTCAACTTGGTGAAGATGTGATGACCATGATGGGGATGATGATAACTCTGATGAAATGGTTGGAAGCCATGAAATATTATCCGACATCCAAAAGAAGAAGTTGATCTCCTGGAGGAAGCATGAATAGAAGAAGATCTCCCTAAAATATTAAGAGGGAGTCCAAATAAAGAGGTGCTTCATGGTTGAGAGGGAGTGATAGATATGGTTCTCTACTTCATGTGTCATGCACTATACCATGACTAACAGTCGTAAGTCTGAGTGACGGCCATGAGCTGGAAAAAGAAATTGGAGAATGCATTTTTTATTGCTGCTGAAAGAAGGAAAGAAGAATCTGATTAAAGAATATGTTGTTGCATCTAAAGTAGGAAGGAAAACATATGATCAAGGAATATTTTTCAAAGATTTGGTTGATAGTCCTACTATGAAAAGATGAGAAACAACATCTATTATCTGTAATACCATGAAAGTTTGTATTTGATTATGTACATGTGAAAGATTAGGGTTGTGTTTGTACAGATGAATCTCTTGAAGGAAAGCATGTTGGTTACCAATCCATTTGATTAGGATAGATTGGTTATTCTTGATCTTCTAGATCAAGGGGTATTGAGGCTTTGCGAGTGAAGCATTGCCTGGGGAGACATCTAGTTGACACTTTGTGTTGATTTCTGAGTCTCTAGTGTTGGAAAGGTGGTGTTGATTCTTGAGCTCTATTTTGGTTACACACCTGGATTTTGGGTTGGTGGTTAACAAGTAACTTTGATGGTACCTATAGTAGTTTAAAGCTTGACTCCACCTAGACAGATTTCCCTAGTCAGGAATCTAGTCCATGGCATTGTGGTGCCTAAATTTTTGAGTGATTGGTGGATAGATTGCCCTAGTCAGGAATCTAGTCCATGGCATTGTGGTGCCTAAATTGTTGAGTTATTGGTTGGATAGATTTCTCTGGTCATGAATCTAGTCCATGGCATTGCAATGCCTAAAGTTCTTCATGATTCATATAGTATGAGACCTTCCATTGTATATGTACATTATGAATACCTCCCTAATTAATAAGGAGCGTTGGAAAAAGTAATTATGTTTGGTCTTCAATAATGTACTTGAGTCATTATGTAATGTATTTATCGAAAGAATAAAGAAAATAAATTTTACTAATAATTATTGTGACTTATTAAAGCATGGGTTTCATGCTTGGTTCACTATGTTTTAGGTCAAATTCCCCATTGAGGACTTCTAGGATTTATTCTGAGTCTACATAATTATTGTACATTTAAAGAGACCCTTCTTGGGCTTTTGAATCATGTAAAATGGTTAAGTATTGAGTCAAATATGAATTATGTAACCTCCACACCATGTCAGCCTAAGAGAAGATCAAGTCGGCCTAAGGACCCATTCGACCCCACAAGAAGCCTATAAAAGGAAGGAAAAAGAAGTCATTTGGTGCATCACTTCTCATTCTCTCTCTTCTGGGCAAAAGTGTGAAAATCTGTTTGTCGGGCATAAGCGCGAAGTAGGAAGATGGGAAAGTCTTTTTCTGGGAAGCCGAAGTGAATGCGAGTTTGGGGGAGTCGAAGTAGTGAAGGAAAATCAAAATTTTTGTGGTGGTATCTCTCTATTTCATGCTCTGGATTGGAGAACGAATTCCCCCAAGTTGGACAGTTGTCGGAAGCCGTGAGTTGTTGCAAGTTGTTGCATAATCAAATTTTCCAGAAAGAGATCAATCTTCTGGGGACTAACTTGGTGTGGAGGGAAGGTTTAGTCAAGGTCTAGGGTGAAGATTTTCAAAGAATATTATTGAAAGGAAGAATTGTTTTGACTAGGTTTTCCCATCGAGGGGGGTTTTGTTGGAAAATACTGAGGGGGGTGGTGGGGGGTGAATCAATATTCCTTAGAATTAGCACTTTTAAATATTTTCAGAGCATTAGTTAATCTTCAATTATCATTAATATTTATGCAGTAACAACAGTGAATAAAAGAACACATGAGGCACAAAAATTGATGATCCTCATCATTGAGTAATTATATGGGCCTTAATTGACCTTAATTCACCTCCTAGCTTAATCAAACCAACTATTCTCACAACTTATTGCATACTTTTGATTATATTTTGTTTATGAGTTGAGTAGAGTTGGATATTTTTCTTTGTGGTCTAATGTGCATGTAATGCAAGAATAAAGGATAAAAGCAAGGAACTATGGTAAAAGACCTTGGTAAAAACTAAGATGGGACAAGGGAGAGGAATTACAGGAGGTAAATCCTCCTCATTTACTGCCCCTCCATTTGAATATCCCTCCATCAGCTGAAAGTACACACAACCAAATCAAGTGTATTAGAAGACAACCAAGCAAGTGAAAGTACGTTTTTATCTTGAGTTGGGAGCCAAGCCTCCCTACTAGAAGACAGCCAAGCTAGTGAAAGTGAAAGCACAAGTTTATCATTGAGTTGGGAGTTGTTCCTCCCTAATTTGAAGGAAGTCGTTGGAGACTTTAGATGTATAAATAGAGAGACTTAGGACCTCATTTTTTTTAGTCAATTAGTCACCAATAGTTAGTTAGCAAGAATCTAAACTTTTGTCTGTGGAGCTAGACCTATAATAGTTCTTGATGTAATACAATGTTTTTATAGTGAAGATGAGTTTTGTTCTAAGCCAGCACTGAGTTAACTCAGAGGGCTGAAGCTCTTGGGTTACGGCCCAACCCAAGCAGCCAAAGCTCCTCTTTATTGTATTATTAAGTAGCATAGATTTTTGTTCATCTCTTGAAGTAGTTCATGTCCATTATAATAGTAACATAGATGCATGGTTTGATTGTTCATTTGTTCAAGTAGATGCATTTTCATTATAATAGTTCAGCATAGAGTTATGGATTTCCTGTTCATTCACTGAAGTAGTTTCATGTTTTCTATTTATTTAGTTAAGTAGTTCAGTCTCATTACAGTAGTGCAGAGTAGATTAGTTGTGATTCAGTCTGCTTCCATTTATGCTCTCATTCAACTAGTAGGTTGACAAAGAAAAGATCCACAAGGTTGCTCATAGGTGTCTCGGCCTCAGCTCCTCCCTCTGGGACCATGACGCGAGGAAGAAACCCTGCAGCAACCCCAAAAACACAAGGTTTTGGTTTTCACATGGAGTTTGTTGTTTAACACAGTCACTGAGCTCATTTCATATCACTCTGTTCCTTTAATGGTCATATGCTCCTTCGCTCTCGTCCTGTCATTTGATCTCCCTCACATCCTTGTCATTCTCCTTCAGCACGAAAAGCAGAGCGGAAGATGTGAATCTACGTTCAAATGGTTTCTAACCATAGATCGCCTCACACATCAAAACTAACCAATCACTGCCCGAATTCACTTTTCGCATTTGACTTTGTGCACTTTAAATCCCAACCATCGATCTACCTTGTCGGATCCAACAGCTATCGCACAACCGCTTGGTCAAATATCCACTGTAAATCTGCCTTGCCAGATCTAACGACTTTCACGCGATATCGCGTGGATTTATGTTCGACTGTTACCCACTCGAGGGCATGTGAAATGGGTAGTTTCCCTGTGCTATGTGTGGCTAGGGAGGCTAATCGTATGAAATTTGAGAAAACTGCTTACAACTTTGAGGACGCGTGATATATTGCTTATCGCCCTCTAAACCTGCTCCCCCATTTCTACACGTTCCTTTAAGCGCTCCAATCTCCACTGTCGATTTGTTTCCTGATCTGATGGCCATCGCATCACCTGATCTCTTTATCACCTTAAACTCCCACCATCGATTTGCCTCATCTGATCCGATGGTTGTCACTTCACCTGATCGTCAACTAGCTTGCTTGATCCCCTTCGTCCATCTGCCGATTGATTCCACCTGTCCATCTCTTGACTTCACCTCCGCGACATAATCTTAACCATCCATCCTGTTAGTTAACCTTGTCCGCCCATCTACCTATGTACCCTCTTGCGATCCAATCTCAACCGTTCAGTTTCCTTTCATTGATCCGAATTGGATCCATGAAGAATTACCAAAGTGCCATAACTGTATCAAATCAGGACAGAGGTCAGAAATTTATGAACAAAGAGCTATCAGGAAGACCTTTGGATAGTGGCAGTTTGCAACTAGCAAGGAATGATGAGGACCTCAGTCAAAGCGCGCTGAGCGAGGCCCATGGAGACCGTGCAGGAGGCAAAAGTGGTAGTTGGGAAGCCCGGATCGAGAAACAGAGGCCATTTCTGATGCACGATTAGTGCTAATCGCACATCACTGGGAAAAACCCCTCGAGAAGGAAAGGCCCCAAGCACTTGGTCGCATGGGAAGCTAGGAAACCGTGGGGAAAGCGCTAAGGCGAAAGGTGGCTCCCACGCTCCAAAACCGGCAATATATCGAGGGAATCCTTGGGCGATAAGCAGATTTCGCTGAAACTGAGTGATTCCATTCAGCACACGATGCATGTCTGGTGGATGAGAGAGAAATCTGCCTCTCATTGCGTGCTAACGGTTGAGCAAGTCAACCACACGAAATGAGCGAATATCGTAGGATCTGGAGGCTCTAGATCTAACGACGGAGATCGCGCCCGATGGAGAAACCAGATTTGACAAAGGAATTAAGCCGTGACATGTAAAATTCTGAAGTCCAATTTGACCGCTGAGTTGGTGGATGAGTCATTCCACAGTGTAACTAAATTACCAAACCGTCGAGGAAGAGTTGGCACAGTTCGTGAGAGTACAAGTGGTCACTTCCCTGTGGATGATGGCGATGACGTAGAGACAACGAACTCCAAACGAATAGTAGTAGGCGAACTAAAGGGGTGGAAGAGGAATCAAACAGTCAAGGACAGATTGGGTTTAAGCCATGAACGGATAGAGAATAGAACACGAAGAGAGAAGAAGAAAACGAAGACAAAGAGAGCGAGAGAAAAGAAAAGACAGTGAAGCAAGAAGTAGAAAACAGAGAGTCGAGATGACCTAAGGCAGCATCAAGCAGATAGAAGGCTTGAGAGGTTCAAGAAAATCATTGTGACGATCTGTCGAGAAATTAGCACCACATTGGGCTTCTCACATTGAATACCAGAGAGGTCAAGACTTGGAAAGGAGGAGAGTCTGTGCACTCTAGTGGCTTGGGGAATCCAAGAACCACCCTACCAAGAATTATCTGTTTCAGGAGACTCAAATTTAGCTCCTCATTGTAAATGTTTTCTTTAAAGATACAATAAAAGAAGGCCACCACTGAAAGCTAGACCAGAGACGTAGCCCTGAAGAATAGGGTGAACTCCTTATTAAATCTGTTGTGTTCTTGCATTTTCTTACTGTGTTTCTCTTACTGTTTTCCATTCTTCCAGTGTCTGTGTATTTTGCAATCTGATCGATCCGTTGCCTAAAATAACACAGACACACACAAGCACATGAGTCTGTAATACCTTCATCTATTAATTAATTAACTGAGGTCACTCACGAGTGATTTTCAGATCAAGTGGTATCAGAGCTTTAGGCTGTTAAGGTTAGATAAGCTTGTGTTGGTTTAGTTGTTGAATGCTAACTAGATCAAAGCTCAAATTAGGAGAAGGAGAGTTGGTCAAAACTAATTCTGAAATTGGGAAAGTCTATCCTCGGAAGACAATGTTAGAGGAAGGTTCTATGGGGCCAGACTCTCAATTCATAGATAGTTTCCTAGCCATAAAGTCCATGGTAGAAGAAATGTATAGGGACTTTAGAAAACATAAGGATGAAGATTCATCAGGCTCTAAGAAAGATAAAGAAGAAGATGAGTCACATTCCCATGACCACTCAAAAGGCAAAGGGAAAGAGGAAAGCTTTCTCACACCTCCTGATAGCCCTAGAAAGAAAGCATCTTTGATCAAACTAGATATTAAATTTGATCTACCTATATATGATGGAGAGTTGAATGCAGAAAAGCTGGACAATTGGATTAGACAAATTAATGTTTATTGCAAAGTACAGAATATCGACTCAGACAAGAGCAAGGTTCAACTGGCAAGCCTACGCCTTGGAGGCACTGCCTTGGTTTCGTGGGAAGGCAAAAACCAAGCTAACATGAAAAGACATGTTAACACTATCTTTTTCTAGCGTGAATTTGTTTCTGCAATCAAAAAGCAGTTCTATCCATTGGCCTATATGCAGCAAGCCATGATGAGTTGGAACTCTTCGACAGTTGAAAGGGAAAAGTGTGCAAGGGTACACTCAAGAATTTAGAAAGAGAGCATTGATTCTAGGAATCTCATTAGACTCACCTGAGACTGTGTTGAAGTATATTGGTGGTATACACAGCTACATGAGTCATACTATCCTCATGTTTAATCCCACTAGTATAGATGAGGTATTTGTACAAGCTACTCATCTAGAAGCTAGAGGAAAGAATGGAAGTCCAGAAGTTGGGGGATCATCCCAATCCACTGCAAGAAAAAATAAGGAGAAAATAAAGCAGAAATGGAAAGCAAGGAAGGCTAACACTGTGCAGAAAAGCAAAGCTTCATGCACTCACTGTAAAAAGGATGGGCATGATGATGAGCATTATTGGATTCTGCATCCGGAGCTGAGATCTAAGAAGTTCAATGGAAAGAAGAAGAAGACTGCTGAAGCTATTCAAAAATATTTGGGGTCAGACTCGGGAGATGAAACAACCATTGCAGCCACAGGTATAAGAGGTAAGAATTTTGAAGCATCTACTAGTAATTTTGCACAATCTACTATTGATGAAGAAAATGAGAGAAAAAGGCATGAGCTTTTCCAAATTTGAGTTATTTCTAAACATCAAAAGATTGATACTTTGTTTGATAGTGGCTCACAAGTAAATTTAATTTCTAAAGCAATTGTAAAGAAGTTGGGATTAGCAACTACACCTCACAAGAAACCATACCCATTAGGATGGTTAAATGATAAAGCACAACTACAAGTGACTAGACAGTTCAAACTCAAGTTTTCTTTTGGGTAAGCATTTGTAGATGAGGTTGAGTTAGACATAATTCCTTTGGATATATGTGGAATTTTTTAAGGAATTCCTTACTTGTATGATAGGAAAGCTATTTTCTATAGAGTTGAGAACAAGTATCTACTTGTTAAAGATGGAATTGAATAATTTGTAAGAGCTCATAAGCTCAAGAATAATTATACTCTCATAAACTCAGGCAGATGAAAAGAATGATAAATTCATGCAAACAATTCTTACTGATGGTTGTAAAGGAAAAGAAACCTGATAAAACCAATTTATTTGAGGGTTGTAATGCTAAATAGCAAGCTGATTTAGAAAAGTTTGTTTCAGAGTATGATATCTTGTTTCAAGAACCTAAAGATTTGCCACCCAAAAAGGAAATAGTTCATGATATTATTGTGCAGCAAGATGCTCCATTGCCTAACATTGGAATGTACAGGTTGTCCGCTTTAGAGAATGCTGAAATCAAGAAGCAGGTGTAGGAGTTGCTCGCGAAAGGGTTCATCAGACCTAGTACATCACCATGTGGTCACCAATCGTTTTTGTGAGAAAGAAATATGGCTTGTGGAGAATGTGCATTGATTACCAAGCACTGAATAAGATAAGAATCAAAAATCGTTATCCCCTTTCTCGCATAGATGATCTTTTAGATCAATTCAAAGAAGTTGTTTTTTCTCCAAGCTAGATTTTCACAGTGGATACCATCAAGTCAGAGTTGCAGAACAAGATGCATAGAAGACTACTTTCAAAACAAAGCAAGGATTGTATGAGTGGCTAGTTATGCCCTTTTGGCTTAACTAATGCTCCTACTACTTTCATGAGACTAATGAATGATGTACTCAGACCTTTTCTTGATGATTTTTTTATTGTGTATCTGGATGACATTTTGATTTTTAGCAAAATGTGGGAAGAACACTTAAAGCATGTTAAGCGGACACTAGATGTTTTGAGAAGAGAAAAACTTCATGTTAAACTCTCAAAATGTGAATTTGGAAAAACATCTATGAATTATTTGGGTCATATAGTAGCGGGTGGTGAATTGAAGATAGATCCCTCTAAGGTGGCAGTCATTGTAAACTGCCCTAAACCCAAATCTGTTAGAAGCTTCTTAGGAGCAGCACTATATTGGAGGAAGTTCATTTCTAACTTTTCCTTAATTGAAGCTCCCTTACATGCTTTAACAGGATTGAACAAGGTGTTTTAGTGGGGAGGCAAATAGCAAAAAGCCTTTGACACCTTGAAAGAAAAGATTAGCACAGCACTTGTATTAGCACTGCTTGATCTTCAAAGACCATTTGAGATCCAAACAGATGCCAGTGACTATGCCATGGGAGCAATGTTGACACAGCATGGTAAACCCATATGTTATCATTCTAAGAATTTTAATCCTATAGTAGTTAACTATCCTACATATGATAAAGAATTGTATGCATTAGTTCAGAGTGTGAAAAAGTGGAAACATTACTTAATGGGCAAAGAGATAGTAATACATATAAATCATCAACCACTTCAATATCTACACTCCCAAACTAAGTTACAGTAATCAAGGCACTATAGATGGATGGGTTTTCTAGAACAGTTTCATTTAGTCATCAGATATAAAAAGGGCATACACAATAAAGTTGCAGACATGTTATCTAGACCCATTATAAATGCATCTACTATACCTAAGCATAATTCTATGCTACATGAAAGCTACATTGAACAATATGCTCAAGATATAGACTTTAAGGATGTATATGCCACTTTAAGTCAAGGCAAACAAGTAGAAGAATTGGATTATCATGTAGAGGACTGACTCTTATACCATTGTGGGAAGTTATGCATTCCACAAACTGAAAGAGTAAAGATAATTAGAGAAGCACACACTTCTCTGATATCAAGTCACTTTGGGGTAAGTAAAACAGTTGCATAGCTGCAAAGATTTTGTTATTGGCCAAACATGAAGAGATAATTTCTAGATATGTAAGAGGGTGTACTATGTGTGCTAAAAGCAAGCCCATCAATAGAAAATTAGGCTTGTACACTCCATTACCAGTTCCTTCTCACCCTTGGGAAAGTGTTTCTATGGATTTTGTTGGAGGACTGCCTAAATCTAGGAAAGGTCATGATTATCTGTAAGTTGTTGTGGATAGGTTTAGCAAAATGTGTATTTTGATACCTTGTAATAAACAGATTACAGCTGAACAAACTGTGAAACTATTCTTTGAACATGTATGGGTTCATTTTGGATTACCTACTTCCATTGTATCTGATCGAGACACCCGATTTGTGGGGAAGTTTTGGTCAAGTCTGTGGGAACTGATGGACATGAAACTGAAGAAAATCACAACTTTTCATCCACAAACTGATGGCCAGACAGAAGTAGTCAACATGACAGTGATCCAGTTGCTCAAAGGATATTGCAGCAAACATCCTAAGCTTTGGGATGAACATTTGTGTTATGTGCAACATGCTTACAATAGAGCAAAACACTGTTCTACACAGAGATCTCCTTTTGAGACCTGTTTTGGTTTCACACCAAGGTCTCCTTTGGATTTTGTCTCTGGTAAAGATACCACAGTTGAGGGACACAGTGATGTGGACAGGGCAACTAGGTTCATTGAAAAAATCCAAGAGATCCACCAAGCAGTACAGGAACAGCTGGAAAAGAGCAAGCCAAATACAAGGCCAGGCCTGACAAGCATCAGATGTAGCATAGTTTCCAAGTTGGTGACCAAGTCTGGCTGTATATTAGCAAGGACAGGATGCAAGGTGAAGCTAAAAAGCTAAAGCCTATCAGGTATGGACCCTTCAAGATACTTGAGAAGATTGGTGAGAATGCTTTTCGACTTAATCTGCCAGCTTACATGCACATCTACTCAATCGTAAATGCAGATTGCTTGAGATTGTTTGAACCCTCACTAATTGAGGATCCTGAAGAGCAGATTCAATTGCCTTCTTGTGATGACCTACTACCTGAATATCTTAATGAATTACAGGAAGACACAGTTCTGGACAGGAAGGTGAGGACGACACGCAAAGGAGATGTTGAGTACCTCAGAATTGGGCTCAAGGGTTCAAAGCCAAGCAGCGCAAAGTGGATAGAGATTGGACAAGTGAGACAATTGTACCCTCACTTAGTCGATGCTTGAAAACCAACTTTTTGTGGTTCAAAAGATTTTCAGTGGGAAGTCTATGATCCGAATTGGATCCATGAATATTATCAAAGAGCCATGACTGTATCAAATCAAGACAGACTTCGAATTTATGAATAAAGAGTGATCAAGAAAACCTCTGGACAGTGGCAGTTTGCAGCCAGCAAGGAACGACAAGGACCTCAATCAAAGCGCACTGACTGAGGCCCATGGAGACTGTGCAAGAGGAAAAACTGGCATTTGGGAAGCCTGGATTAGGAAACAAAGGCCATTTCTAATGCGTGATTACTGCTTAGCACTAATTGCACATCGCTAGGCAAAACCCCTCAAGAAGGAAAAAGCGCCAAAGTGCTCGGTCGCATGGAAGCGGGAAACCGTGGGGAAAGTGCTAAGACGAAAGGTGGGTCCCGTGCTCCAAAACCGGCTGTATATTGAGGGCATTCTTGGGTGGTAAGCGGATTTGGCTGAAAACGAGCGATTCCATTCAGCGCACGATGTGTGTCTAGCGGACGAGAGAGAAAACCGCCTCTCATCGTGTGCTAATGGTTGAGCAAGTCAACCTCGTGAAAAGAGTGAATGTCATAGGATCTATGGGCTCCAGATCTAACGGCGGAGATTGCGCCTGATGGAGAAACTAGATTTGATAGGGGAATTAAGCCGTGGCATAGAGAAGTTTGACGTCTAATTTGACCACTGAGTTGGTGAATGAGTCATTCCACAGTGTAACTGAAAATCCGAACCGACGAGGAAGAGTTGGTATAGTTCGCGAGAGGACAAGTGGCCACTCCCTGTGAGACAATTGGCAATGACGCAGAGGCAGGGAACTCCAAGCGAACAACAGTAGGAGATCCGACGGGGGTAGAAGAGGAAGTGAACAGTCAAGGGAAAATTGGCTTTAAGCCATGAGTAGATAGAACAAAGAAAGACAGAGGAAGAAAGAGAATGAAGATAGAGAGAGTGAGAGCAAAGAAAAGACAGTGAAGCAAGAAGCAGAAAACAGAGAGCCGAGCTGACCTAAGGCAGCATCGAGCAGACAGAAAGCTTGAGAGGTTCAAGCAGTCCCTGTGAGGATCTGCGAGAATTGAGCACCACATTGGGCTCCTTCCATTGAAGACCAGAAAGGTCAAGATTTGGTAAGGAAAGCGTCTATGCACTCTAGTTGCTTGGGGAATCCAAAACCACCCTACCAAGCGTTATCTATTTTAGGAGACTCAAATTGAGCTCCTCATTGTAAATCTCTACTTTAAAGACACAATAATAGAAGTCCACCATTGAAAGCTGGACCGGAGACGTAGCCCTGGAGAATAGGGCGAACTCCGTATTAATTGTTGTGTTCTTCATTTGCTTACTGTGTTTCTCTTACTGTTTTCCATTTTCCAGTGTCTGTGTATTTTGCAATCTGATCAATCCATTGCCTAAAATAGCATAGACACACACTAGCACATGAGTCTATAATACCTTCATTCATTAATTAATTAACTGAGGTCACTCAAGAGTGATTTTCAGATCAAGGGGAGGGTGAGCCACCCTGTGGTCATATGTTGCTCCAGTAAGTAACCCACCCCCTAGAGCTCCCAAAGCTTAATGCATGCAACACACAGGATCCTTATAAGAAGCTCTCTCAACAACTCTAAGTCATTCATGAAAGTCACATATTTGACCTTCCCCAGAGGCTTTGACAAAATGTCTGCGACTTGTACATCAGTCTCAATGTGATGGAGTCTCCTTGCTCATCGACTTACAATATCGCAGATAAGGTAGTATCTGATGTCTATCTACTGGAGCAATCATCGGATACAGGATTCCTCAATAATCGAATCCCCCCTATGGTTTTCATAGAGAATCACAGTGGCATTCATCATGTCTACAAACAACTCACTTAAGAGCTTTTGCAACCATGCAGCTTCACACGAGATCATACTCACAACTATGTATTCAGTCTCGGTGGTGCTTATAGCAACCGACTTCTGCTTCCTGCTCGTCCATGATATCGAAGTAGAATCCAAAGAGAACCAACACTGAGAAGTGCTCTAGTGATCCTCCACATTGCCTGCCTAATCAGCATTCGAATAATCATGCAGTTTCATATTTCCGGCAGTGTATCTAAATCCATGAGAGATTGTGCCCCGAAGATATCTTAGAAGATTCTTGGCACCAATCCTATGAGGCTCAACCAAATATGAGCTCACCATGCTAACTGAAAAACATATTTCTGGATGGAATTTCACCAAGAACATCAACACGAATGAGTTTGTGAAACTCAGAGGCATTTCCCAAATCTGGTCCGACATCACTACCATATAATTTCTAAAAGTTAAGATCCGTGAGGTAGTCATAGGCTTGCAGTTTATCATTCCACATCTGGAATCCAACTCCCTCTTACTTCTGCAAATGAGAGAGTCTGCACCTGTAAGAAATAGGTCATCCTCATAAGGTGTTGGTATGAGAGGTCTATCATCCACAACCTTCGAGTAATGGTTTGGATCGGTTTCACTCCTAGTGAATCTCAGCTTCATCATACAGCTATCAATCCTCTCATAATATGCCTGGGGTGTTTTGCTTCAAGCCATAGAGGGATTTATTCCACCTATATACATGATATTCTTGATCATGAATCTCAAACTCCTCTGGTTTTTCAAACCTGTGGACCTGCTGCATGAGGGGAATGGTCCCCTTATAAGATTTTCCTTCGGTACATCTCAGACATGTACCTTCATGCTCTACTTGAATTCAAACATCCCTATCACCATTTGACTCACATCAGGGAGGGCCCCATAGGTAGACCTCCAGTGTTATATATGTGATATGTCAATTGACATGATCCCCAATGGACCATCCTGCAACTTGATACAAATTTCCAACCTTGAACCCATGAGAAAAAGCATCTTTGAAAATTATATTTTTTAACATGTACCTTTCCATCGATGAATGCCACACTGAAACCTTTGACTTCCATTTCCGAGATGAACACTAGGTTCTTCTTGCAATCAGGTACATAAAAGAGATTCTGTAAATGAATCGAGTTACCCTTATTCAATTGAGAGTTAACATTCCCTACACCCTTTCCGAGATAGGTGGCATTGACTCCAAGTATAATCCCATGATTGTTTCCATCTCTACCAAATTAGAGAGTGCACCCATCTATTTGATGAAGTGCCTTGAAGCACTACAATCTATCATCCATATTCCCAAAGAATCTGAAGGAGAGGACCAATACAAGATAACATTTCTTTATCTTATCAGAAACAACATTTGATTCTTCATACCTGAGGTTCCTTGCTTTCTATGGAGAGTCGGCCATTTCCTTTATGACCTACATTACTTGTCATTCCTTTGATCATTGAAGATGTCCCTGGAATGATTGTTATCATCATCAAGTGATGTGTCCCTACCATTCGGACACTCCTTCGCATAATGGCCGAACTAGTTATCTGCCTTTCCTTCCACCCTCAGATCCGGTCTTCCAATGAAGTGACCTTTAGGTAGGCCATATTCTGTTGTGCCATTTTGATAATATTCTCTACTTCGACTTCACCCTTGGTGAATTTGAAGAGGGATGAGGAATCCACTGATCCTTTCCCAATTGTCTTCGGTGATTGCTTTTTCACTCTTGCTTGAGCATTCTCTTCACCTCAGCTCTGATACCATGTTAATTTTAGGTATGTTCTATGCTTAGAGCAATTTATTTCAATTTTCACAGTTAGCTCCATATCTTTTCCAGATTCGCAATCACATCAGCATTAAAGTAAACTGCAGATAGAACATAAACATAAATTGCAGAACACAAGCCAAGACAAGAGGACACAAGATGTGGCGCTAACCAGGGACAAACCCAGATGTGTGGAAACCCTTGATCAATTCTTCTTATATGTTTTTCAATAGTTCAACAAAGACAGAGAGAGAGAGAGAGAGTACATTTACAACAGAATTCAACACTTTGACTTATCTAGATAAGAGCATAGATCATCTCTAAGAAGATGATACATGAGATCAGTTGAAGAAATGCTACTTCAACTAATTCTCCAAGGTGACTCCTTCACCTATCGTTGTGTTGCATTTCATCATCATGCTACACCTCACTACGCTGCACCATGTTGCACCCATCATCACTATGATGCATCTCATCATGCTTCATTAATCATGACTCTACCCATCACTGTACTACAGTATGTGCCATTGTTGCACCATGTTGCCATCCTGGCCTATGTGTTGGTTGCACCTTGCTTGCTTGTTGTCCTTTGCTTGCTTGTTGTCCCTAGCATGCTTTTTGTCCTTAGCATGCTTGTTGTTGCATGCTAGTTGTCCCTTGCATGCTAGCTGTAACATTGTATGCTTGGTGTATTTGCCGCTAAGTACCATAAAATTGTCCCAATGTTAATTAGTTGTCCCTTGCATGCTGCTCTCCTTCGGAGATAGATGCTCTGGCTATTTCGGTAGTTCCCGGCAGTTTTGGTAGTTCTGGTTGTTCCCGACAATTCTAGTTTTTTCGGTTGTTCCCAGTAGTTTTGGCAGTTTCAGAAGTTTCGACTTTTCCAGCAGTTTCGACTTTTCCGGCATTTCAGGCATTTCCGGCTTTTGCGGCAGTTCCTGCTTTTCCAGCATTTCCGTCTTTTCTAGCTTTTCTGACAGTTTTGGCTTTTTCAGCTTTTTCGGCAGTTCCATCTTTTCTGGCTTTTCTGGCAATTCCGATAGTTCTAGCAGTTCTAGATTTTCCTGCTTTTCCAGCTTTTTCGACTTTTTTGGCAATTCCGGCTTTTCTGGCATTTCCGATTGTTCCGGCTTTTCTAGCAGTTCCGGCTTTTCCAGCTTTTCCAATAGTTCCATCTTTTCCGACAGTTCCTACTTTTCCAGCTTTTCCGTCTTTCAGGCAGTTCTGGCTTTTCCGGTTTTTCTGACTTTTCCGACAGTTCTAACTTTTCTGGCTTTTCCAGCAGTTCCATCTTTTCTGGCTTTTCCGGCTGTTCTGGCTTTTTTGGCAGTTTCGGCTTTTTCGGCAGTTTTGGCTTTTCCACTAGTTCCGGCTTTCTGCCCTCTGGATCAGGGCAACGTTATTCCTTAGGATCTCTCCTCCTACTAAAACCCAAAGACAAGTAAAGAGAGGAAGATATCCCAAGTGTGTTGAAATGACTTGAAGGCCACCTTTATTTATACTAAAATGTTGAGCACATGTGGGGTTTATTTGGTTGCTGGCGGACCTTGACGAATTGTCTTATAATGCAAATAAATTCATAACTCCATGAATACTTATCGGAATCAGATAATATTTAGATCAATCCTACACCTCTCGATGAGAGGGATCCAAGAAAAATATCAGCTGCCATAAATAAGATGACCCACATGGAGTTTGGTCCTAGTTGCCAATTTTAACATAATGAAAATAACTTCACGATGATGAACCGAAAGAAACTTGAAAATGGTATCCTAATCACAACAAGGCTCCTGAATGGAAGCAATCAATCTCAGAGAGACAGACCAAGCAATGAATGAAGGGTGACCTAGAAAACCTAGAAACCCTAGAAGCCAATCAAGCTTCAACACACATCAGCAAAGCCAATAAACAATCACAATCACACAAGGATACCAATCAAGACTAACACACTATAGTTACACTGAAAAAGAATTGACAGAGGTCAAAAACCACTGAAAACAAGAAGAAACCATAATTTCTTCTATCCTGTGGGATCCATGCAATGTTAAAGGAAAATGGCGATGAAAGGCATATCAACGTGACTGTAATTTTCAAATCAGCGCTTCTATTAGAGAAGAAAACGCGTTGTGCGAGAAAAATAAGGAAAAAATAAAAATTCCTCAAGATCAGAGCAGGCTAATCATTCTCAGGCAATAAACCGGTGATTGAAAATAACTACAGTGATGCACACAAGCCAAGAAATTTAAGGTTGGTCAAACTCATCAGAGAATCTGATCGAAGGAATAGATGGAAAGGGTTATAACTTCCCTAGTGTAGTTGTAATTTTTTTGTCTGGAAAATACTCTCTCTGGTCAAAGATGATCCCTCTAGCCCAATGATTAGGACGAGAAACTTATGTGACATCCTAAATTACAATCGAAATGAGAGAAGAGGGAGATGGCCTACCTTGTTCTGATGCTATAACACACTCCTTTGTTGAATAACTCAAATCACTTGCACCTCAGGCTTTGTTCTACTGCTCACAGTGTTTGAATACCTGCACAAGAGGTCGAAGACATACCAAAGCATACAAGTACAACAAGAATAATCAAAAGTAATCCACTTAATATATCAAGGAGAATTAAGATAAATGATGCATTAACACAAACATTTATGAAAAGTGAACCAATAGTTGTATATATTAATGATATAAAGGAGGAAGCATACAACGAAGCCTTGATGTCAATAAGTTCTCCTTAAGTGAATGTCCAAGTCCAAGCTCAAGCTCTCCAAGCCAAATGAGTAGCATGTAAGCACTATCTCAGGATAAGGGTGAAATAATAAGAGACCAACCATTTGGAATGGGGGAGGATGAATATATAGGCAGGGAGAGGGAGTTAGGATCTCTCCAAAGATACAGGAAGGTCCTCATCTCAAGGAGGTAGCTCATAGAGATAAGATCAAAAATAAATATTGGGAGAATTCGACCACATCCACACCGAACAACCTCCAACTCGTCATTCCGGAAGCCTCTATATTACGAAGCTTCTTGTCCTTTTTGGGAAAACTTTCCTTTTAGGGATCAACACAAGTATCCAAGTAAAAATCACGTTGGAAACGCAAGGCCAGTATAGTGCAACTCGTCATCAACACTATTTTCCAGTGCCAAGGTTGCGTTGGTCCTAAAATTAGGGTTTCAAAGCTTACTTCTTCTGGAAAGGATCAAGGCATGTTTCCATCAGTGTTTTAGGGAGGATATCAGGATGGGTACATTGCATGATTGCCAAGTTTCGAGCACTTCGGGGTATGACACAGGGAAGTGCAAGAAGCATGAAAAAATACTGTGTAATACACTCATTTGCATTTCGTCTCGGTTTTGGGATATCCTCACTTAGTCAATTTCTTTCCTTGGTTTGGGAAATCCATTTGCCTCTCATTTGATCGTCACATATCATCATCATGACCATTTATCCCATTTTGAGTAAAATGCTGCGAAACTCCAAAGTCGTGTCGTCGATATGTTCAAGAGAAGTTTTGTCTTCAAATTCAAACCTCTTATACCCCATTTGACCTTCTCTTCTATAATATTGAATCACTATCACCAAATTTACAAAGTCCTCTGTTTCATGTTGATGATGTGGGAAACATTATGGTCCTCCTTCTATGGATCACTTCTTGTCAAATCTAGCTCATTATCCAAGAAAATGATATAGAAACTCCCTTTCAGTACCATGGAGCTTGCATGCCTCAATGACAGGTTCTTCCCATTCGACGATAGGTTCACATCATCGGTCTTTGATCAAATGATTCTTCAAGTGTTTGACTTCAAATTCGTTGTTCACACTTCTGGATTGTGCTAGTGTCCTTGAGAACCATTGTCATTATTGGCGGTTTCTCTCGTACCTATTAACAATTTACATCATTGACTAGTAATCAGGTGGTTTCTACCATTTTCAACTCCGACATGTTGATTCACATGGTTAGGTTTGTGCTTTGATTGGATCGGGACAGAGATGAAGACTCTAGATTTCATCTAATAAATCCAGGCTGCATGGATTTATTTAGTATTCATGATTGTGTACATGATCCTTTCTAGTTGGATGGTTGCATCCATGTCGTGGATCCATACATATGATCCTTTCTAGTTAGATGGTTGTGTCCATGCCGTGGATCCATACACATGATCCTTTCTATTTGGATGGCTGCGCCCATGCCGTGGATTCATGTATTGTTAAATTCATACCCAGAGATGTTATATATGTTGTATTAAATTTGATTTGCAGGTCTCTTGATGGTAGTTCTCCAAAGTGCTTACCTTGAATCGTAAAACACTCCAGCCATCACTTCCTATTTTGAATTCATAATTTAGGGTTCATTTATTTTACAGTAATTTTTCACACTCCCTATCTCATACCCTGAGCTGTTGAACTTTTCCCAAAATGTTGCAAAGCAGCAAAAGCTATCAATGAATTCACCATGAAAAACATTGATCCGAGCATCCCTGAAGAAAAGAAGAAGAAATTCCTTGAATTAATTTTGGAAGAGCTTGTAAAAAACCCTAATTCCAAGCCCATCACTACTTTTAGAAGGAAAACCCATGTTGTTACCCTTTGGTCTAACTAGTGACTAGTGCTAGCACCGTGACTTTGGATAGGAAAATCTTCGCTAATCCTCTTCAGGCAGTTTCTCTAAAAATGGACCAGAAGCTTATCTTACTGGAAGCCTCGAGAACAACAATATGGTTATTGTTGAATAAGGATATGGTCGATTTTTCTCATTTTGAGTCCTTGATCCTACCTTTAGGGATCATCCCCTTAATATGTGGACCTTCTTCCCCCTTTTGTGGATCCCTAAATCCCTCTCCTTCCCTATAAATTCATTCCCTTACACCCTCAAATGGTTGGTCAGACCAAATTGGTCATGCTGCTGCTAAATTGTGAAGGAGAAAGGAGAGATTGAGAAGTCTTGGATTGGACTTGAAAAACTATCCTAAAGGAGGCTTCCAACATCAATGTAGTGGTTGTATGCTTCCCTCTTATGTTTATTATTAATACAATGCATGTTTACTTTCCATAAGCATGTAAATGACTACTTACTTAGTATGATGCTCCTTGATTTTTCGTATGGTTTACATTAGAATGCATATGCTATGTTTTTACTTTGTTATCTTTGTTTTATCTCTCTTGTAGGTATTTGTTCACAACAGAATAATGAGGATCGAGCTTGGAAGTGAGGAGATCGAGCTCGACATCAAAAAGTGACCACATAGGAGTGAGGTAGGTCATATTTCCTCTCTCATGTAATTCTAAATTAAACTAGGAGAGTTTTGCATGAATTTGTTTTGGTTGTTACTAGATCCACTCATTGGACTAGAGAGATCGCTTCTATCATTAGAAAGGATTGCCTAGACAACACCTTCCTACATTTGTTTTGTTATTGCTAAAATGGGAGAAGCCACCTATATGATTGACATAACATTTGCTTCTCTGGCTCTATTGCTTGTGGCTTTGGTCATGGAACCATGCTAACAACTTCAAACCTACCCTATAAACCTGCTAGCATCCCTTTGACTTGTCTTCATGCTTAAAGTTTCACCTTCTTACATGTAATTCTTCCCCAATGGATCTATTTTGTGTACCTCTTTAGATCAATTGTATTATTGCACTATATCTATGTAATTTAAAGCAAACTGTGGTATTTGGAGCCTTGAGGTCATGGCACATTTACATTTCTCCTTTTGTTTCTGATAACGCTTTAAATTTTCTACAATGCACTTACTATGATATTCCCCTAAGCATTTGACAAACCTTCCTTGATATATTTTTCTCCAAAGGAGGTGTCAACACTTTATGTTATAGGTGGATTTCTAGGGTGCATGCAAATGTTTAGTCTAGTTGGAGGAGGGATCACAACATCACAGAGAAGTGGGAGTCACATGACTTACTAGCTCAAACAATTATGGTTTTGTGACCAACGTCTTAGTGTATTTAAAGAATGTCAAGTCACAAAGTCACCAAGAATGAAGCTCAAGTGAACTGTTGATAGCTTCAACTATAGTTTTGCGACTTAATGACCTGGGAGAGGTCGCATAATTGCATTGCAAATAGGTCGCTTCCTCTAACTACTTCTTTGAGGCTTTGGAGTGTGAATTTGCAACCCGTGAGAGATTGTGACCTATGGAAATTTCATAGTCGCAACTCTTAGATAGGTCGCACTTCCAGTTATAGGTCTAGGTTGTGACTATGTGACCTATGTGTAAACGTACACCCTGCAGGTGATTTCACTTGACAGTTGTCACTTACACCCATTCTCAAATCTTTAAAGTGCCACAACAATCACTTGCAGAGACTCTAGTAACAGGTCCATTAGGTGCATTGGACATGGTGATATAGAAAGCATATATTTAGCTGCACCAATATTGAAAAACTCTGACAGGCACCTAAAACCATTGGAAAATCATATTTCCATTTGAAGTCATTGGATTGGTGTGGAGGAGTAAACTTAGAACCCTCTGAAGGGAACTAGATCCATATATTAGCTTTTGGACTAAAATTAGCAATGCAAATGTAATGTGTTGGCTCTGGTGTTATTCTCTTGACAATATACCTGATTCCCAGTTGTAATTTTATCATCAAGTCATAATTTTTGTTCTCTTTGAGAATAGGCTCCCCGGGTCTCTTCTTTCCCAATTTTGATATCATACTAGGTATCCACATAGGCATGAAATGGGAGGGCATTCAACCACACATCAATTTTCAATCGTTTATAGCTATATATCTTCCTATTTTCCTCAACAAAATGTTTCATATATCCCAGGTCAAATGATAAGATTAGATCTTTCTTCTTACATTATATCACATTGACAAGGATTTAATGATTTAAACATGTGTTATAACCATGCTTTGGGAGATATCTCTATTAACAACTTGTCTCTTATAATCTTGTATCAGGAACCATGAATGATGTAGTGTTCTGAGTAGGCTAGGCCTTAGTTTAGTTATTGTAGCGCCCTTTTAGGAGTTTTAGTGAGAATTATTAACACTCATTGTTGTGAGAGTGCGTGCCCGAGAAACAATATAGCTATGAATGTAATAAGGCCAAAGTGAAAAAAAGGTTCACCTCATATAACATCGCTCATTTCTGCAGTTCCTTTTAGATTTATTTATTGATAGATGTCTAAAATTTTAGTTCATGGAGATCAACACTTTCCATATGAACTCAAAATTTCCATTCCATGTACAGTTTTTTTGTCACCTTTATCCATTTCTCTTTTGGTGTTGCAATGAGTTTTAACACGTCCTATTTCCTTTCAACTAATCATGAAAATTACTAGCACGAGACATGATCTTAGATATTATAAATGGATGAAGCTCATCACCTTGTAGTTTGATTTGAATCCAAGATGGTCTCATGGACTTTCAATAGACTCAAATGGTGATCATTGTATGGTATTCTTTGGTGGCATTACCTTATCTTGTAATGCGTGTACACTTCAACAATGTTTCCAATGACAAGGTTTCTTTGTGTCTCGATCTTTTTATGTCCATCACACTAGAATATGCATATACCATTTAAACAAAGTGTACATGTATCAATTAAATGGAATTCCATCAATTCTTGGCAAAGGGAGTTCATGAATTCATCATTTATATTAAATAGGTCTTACATGATTTAGCGTTATCCTGCATCATTTTGTATCTAAGGAAGATTTATATAAATTTTGATATGACCTTATATCATTCCAACATTGAAGCCTTCATGGTGCCATTTGTACCTTTTACATAATTTAGAGTGTGCGTTGGTCATTATGATGGAAACATATGTGCTTTAAGAGGGCTTTGGATAAACGTAATGTCTCCCACATGCGACTACCATAAAAGGATAAAAGGTTATCTCTCCATAGTGTGACTACCAAAGGGTAGTTTAAAAGTGTCTTTATGCTCATAACCACCAAACACATCTACAATGGAAGACATTAGCGCTAACTATTAAAAGTTGCATCATATATGTAGCATTAAGATATATTCTTAGCACATATAGGAGCTATGACCCCTTAGACTATGCCTTGATATAAAATCAAAGGCATTGCCTCACTCACCTTGCATATAACAATAATGACTGGTGTTAATTAAATGCTATATATAATAATAATGCTTTATAACTCAACATAAACCAAAGCCTAGGGTGCATGAATGTGTGCATAAGTTCTTAATGCTCTTTTGAAATTATCATTTTCTAGCTTTGTGTCCATTTATACAAGCTTGTTTAGTTAAGAAAACATGCATTAACCTAATTGTTAAGGTGGCGTTGATATGCCAAGTGGTTCTTGTAATGATGCAAAGCAAGTGAAATATGATGCTAAAGCATGAGGTTAAAGCATGAAGGTGACTTTCATTCTAACCACCTAGAGTTTCAAGGATGCATGGGGAAGATAATGTATTTGAAAACCCTAATGTAAAAGGGTGATGCCATGGCCAATAATGAAAAATGCTCCTACATTGTTACGATGCACATGGTAGAGGGATAAAGGCACGCAGGTGCATAAGGATTCTAATGCATCACTAAAGCAACAAATGCCCTAAAACCCTATTGCAATCAAAAAGTCAATATACACGATGAAACATGATAAATGAATGCAATATGCATCACATGAGTGGGTGTATTAGCAGGGTTTGATAGGAATGAGTCATAAGGGAGATCGATCAATTAAAAATTGTATCATAACCCTAGAGGCCTAAAGCCCGTAGAGAGGGACCCAAAATTTTTAATATGCCAAAAATTTTGGGTCTTGTTTTAACATCTACAACAGACCAAGACAACCTTCGATTGCTCCAGGGACTCCAGAGATCTTTCGACCTCCACCCGCAAACTGAGTTGTAAGAAACAAAATACATAGAGAATCAAGAGGCTCGTTGTTTCCACCCTTCATAACTCAACACCATGGCTCCACCCAACTTGGGGACTCCAGAACCATAGAAAAATGAAACATACAATAACGAATCTATCGAAAAATCATCCAGGAATTTTCCCAGGAATAATTCCTCCACCCTACTCCTTAGGGATTTTCTGAGAATTGCCATCTCCACCCTCTAGCCAATGGATACTTGAGAGGAAATTTCTTCTCCACCTAGAAGTGATTTCTTCCCCAATTTCTTACCAGCCTAAAGTTATCTCTTTCCCTCTATCTTTGATTTGCATTATCTTTTTTTCTAAGATGCTCGAGCTGCCTTTCCACAAATCAAATTCTCTCTACCTATTCCACTATCCCTTAGCAATTCAACTTGTATTTTCCCTATGAAACCTTCTGACAATTACTCTGCCAACAAAATCTTGTTATCCATTGACAAGTGTGCCATGTCTCCTTATTTGTTACATCCAACCAATGGCCCTCTTCCTCCTGCATGCCTCGACCTTCACCATTCAACAACACTATCATCCATGCATTTATTTTTGGGTCCTCTTCTTGCTTGCATTTTTTTCAAAGGAGCATGACCTTACATAATTGTAGTTGTTATGCAGGATTTATGACCGCGGATAGAAATATCTCCCCTAGGTTTGGTGGCTAACCTAGAACAACAAATTAACAAAGGACCCAATGTTTTCCTTAAAATAAGTAGATGAGGGGAAGAAACCTACTTGGAATCTGTTGTATGTTTCACTCCTTCTTTAGCTTGAATGCTCCAATCCTAGCTACAAATGCCAAAATTAGAACCTGCACAACCAAACAACACAAGCCAAGGAACTACAAGGTCTATGTAGCATCATCTATCTACTTCATTCAACAAATTAACATGGTATTGAAATATATGAAATAACAACATAACATATAGGAAAACAAAAAAACTATTCATATAGATATAAATGGAGTGAGTTACAACCACAAATAGGTTTCGATATTGTATAAGAGCTCCTCCAAGTTGTTGAATTGTCCTTCCCTTGTCACAATGTGTACCTCCAATCACCCTAAATGCATGAAATAATGAGTCTCACAAAAACAACAACGTAAGGGTATAATCACTCTCCAAAATCCAACCCCTTGCATATGGAAGGCTGTAAACATATAGAGGAGTGATGTAAGTTGGGAGTTCTTATCCTTTAACCAATCTTGGGATTGAGACCACTCTTGATGGGAGGATGAGATCTAAGGATAAGGGATGGAAACTCGAAGGTAGGATAAGATAGGATTCAAGTGTTTTATTTGAATTAAATGGTTACAACAAATCTTGGAAGCTTATGGGAATGGAGGTTTCGAGATTCTCTCTCTTTTTCTCGGATTTCTAGAACCAACACAAGTGAAAGGAGAGCAACCTATAGGTGATCGACACAGGCGATAGTGGAGAACCTATAGGTGAATTCTTTCCAACAAGAGCGCATGGTGCGTTAGTCCTAAAATTGGCTCAGATGATGCATCTTAGGGCAGAAACTCTAGGGAATGAGAGAGTCATGTATAGGGCTTTTTGCAATGATTATGGAAAGGGAGAATAGGATGTTGATTGATCCCATTAGGAGGTTGATTTATCAGGTGTGACATAATAGCCTATAACAACAATTTTACTAAATTTAGGAACCAATCCATTAAGACATACAACAACCAACCTTCAATGGATTTCCCAACAATTCATTTTTTCTTGCCATAAGGAAAGTTACACCATCCCAGGAAATAAAACCCCCCAATCTCAGGGTCTCATGTCCCACTACGCATCCCATTTCTAAAAATATTTACATTTCATACATGAGTGAAACTATTTGGGCTATCATAAGATGGATGAATGGATATAAGTTCAAAATTCAACACGAACAAATTATGAAGCTCAAAAGAAGGAAATTGGCATAGAATATGGTTTGATGAATGAAATTATGAATAATAGGTCTTTTAAGAGGCTTATTTGATAGTGGATGTGAGTTGACATGAAATGGAACTTTATTTCTTCTTTTGATGATTGAATTCATGTCATTTGCTTTGATCTTGACCCATCTTGTAGCATTGCAGGGTTGTTAGTGTTGTTGGTCAACGGCTGAAGGAAAGCTCCAAGGATTTTGAGCTTCTTTCATGAAATTAACATTAGATAATGTTACACTTTTCTTGACTTGAATATTTTAATTTCACACTATTGTATGTGAATTTTTAAAACTTGGCTTTGAAAACCACTCGTCCGTGAATTTGACCCCTTAGATCCTCCCGGGACATGAAAAAACTAAGCATTTGCAAAACAATTGGAGATGATGGAGGAAGGGAGGTGTAAAATATCTATTCTTCGTAAACAAATGCATTTATGAGTTAGTTGAGTGACTTCCTACGAGTGGATATTGACAATTTCAATGGGATTTTGAGTTGAGTTCAAGTTTTTTAACGACATGTCAATTTTATGTTTCTAGAATGTAAATTTTTTATACTCAGAAAGCTAAATCAATTCGATATTCAAATATTGTTAGAGAAAATCAATTTTGAATTTTTTTTTTTTTACAACATGGTTGCCAAGAATCAAATCATTTTCTGAATGGAACATTCTTGAGTGAAACTTTGCTAAATCGATTTCCCAGTGAAATATTTTTTTTCAATGAAATTTTTCTAAAAGATCCTCTGTAAATTATGTTCTTATGCTCATAATTTCTCTCTAATATCAATATGTAAAACCCCGGGTTCAATTTGAATTCTCTACACATGGTATGGTATGATCTTGTCTTTGATTACTTTCTCATGAATTCTCTACACATGGTATGATCTTGTCTTTGATCAATACATACTTGTATGCCTTTCTCCCCTACAATTGATTTATGCGTGCTTCTCTACCACAAATTTTCTCTTGAATTTGTCCTTTGTAAACTCGGGGGTTTAATAATAACATTTGTCTACAACTTGCCTCAACATGTCAAAATAAATAGTGTATTGGTTCTCGTTTTTTATCAACAAATGCACAACGTACGTTTGGTCTGTTTCATATGAAAATTTAGTTTACTTTTTATAAATGAATCGAAGCACTCATACTGTTACCAAGAATTTCCTTTGGATCAAACTTTCTCCTTTTTCATATCTCTCTCTCTCTCAAAAACATAGTGCTATATGTGTTGAAAACATAGTGTATGCCTTGTTTTTCCCCTAAGACTCGATACACATGTTTTACTGGGATGAAAATAACAGAAAAAATTTTGGTCTTTTTAACCTCAAATTTCCGTGCAATGACATTCTCTTTCAATAATTGCATTGTTGTTGTTGTTGTTACATTACCTCTATTCCTTGTGTCATTATTAAAATGATTGTTGTGTCCTTATCACTATTGCTTGGAATCTTTTTTGCGCTGACTATAGTACCTTGAGAACCCTTATATTGAAACTTCATATAATGTCCTCATTGAAAATAAATAATATTGCATATGGAAAGGTATAATAGTTAGAAGAATATAAATGAAATGGTAAGGAATATTGGTATAATGGTAGTGAAATGATAAGTAGGGTATAATGGTAGAAGATAAGATCTATTGAATTTGATAGGAATTCATATATTAACATTTAAAATTTCAAGGGATGGAATCAAGATAAGGTTTGTAAGGGATTTGAGTTGAACCATTAAAATTTTGTGATGATAAGATCTTGGGAGAAACTACCTATAGTGAAATTTATAATTCTAATTTCAATATAATTATTTAAGCATTGTAAATTAAATTACCAAACCTCCTTGTGGTTGCATGTTGGTTCTTCTTCCACTTTGTTGATATTAAGGACTTTTTGTTTTTAACAAGTCTATGACGTGATATTATGGTTGACTTCAAATCCATTGATGACAATGAGATGGTTGATTTCAGATCCCTTTGATGATGTTGGTGTTGACTTCAGGTCTCTCTTCTGATGATGATGATGATGATGATGATGATGATGATGATGTGGAATTTATGTCTTTTTTATGATGATGATGATGATAATTATGTCTTCAGGTCGCTCTAGTGACGATGATGCAATACAAACAAATCTTATATACCACTTTCTATGTATTTAACAAGAAATAAGTAGAACATGCTCAATCTTTGCAAATGTTCTCTTTTAGACTAATAGATGATATTAATAGGAAATCATTGACAATAAAAAATATCAACCACTTGGTAGATTTTTTACTAAGAATTTTTGTTGGTCAATTTCTTGTATTTTTGATGAAAATTCGAGTTTATATTGTGCCATAAACTTGGGTTTTCACAGCTAAACACATTATTTTTTTCTCCTTTGTGATTTTATTTTCATTTTTATTTTTTATTTTTTATTTTTTATTTTTTAAGGATTGAAGTAAGGTGAATAGAGTAAGGAAGGATAGTAAACTTGTGAAACAAAATGGGTTGAAAGTGAGATGGATGAATAGATAGAAGTTAAAACTTCAACATGAATGGATCATGAAGATCAAAAGAAGGAAATTAGCATATAACATGGTTTGATGAATGACATTATGAATAAGAAGCCTTTTGAGAGGATTATTTAATATTAGATGTGACCTAACATGAAATGGAGCTTGATTTATTCTTCTAATGATTGAATTCATGTCATTTTCCTTGAGCTTGATCCATCTTATAACATTATAGGGTTATCAATGTTGTTGGTCAACAGTTGAAGGAAAGCTATAAGGATTATGAGCTTCTTTGATGATATAAACATTAGATAATGTTACACTTTTCTTGAATTGAATATTTTCATTTCATACTCTTGTATGTGAATTTTTAAAACATGGCTTTTGAAAACCACATATCCATAAATTTGACCCCTTGGATCCTCTCGGGACTTACAAAAACTAAGAATTTGCTTGCAATACATTGTGAGATGATGGAGGAATAGAGGTATAAAATCTCTATTCTTCCAATAAATACATAAATAAATGAAAAAAATTCATATAATCAAATCCAACGAAAATAGAGAAAAAAATAACATTTGTTTACCCTATTTAATGAGTGGTAGCCAACCTAGACCTCTCGATGGCATTTTGTTCACAAAATATTTGTTTTATGTCCAATTCGAGTGATTTCAAAGCCAAATTGAATTAAATTAATATGGATACTTCTAAAAGAAATAATCTTCAAAGTGGTTTAAAATGATGTGCTAATCATGATGAAGAGCACCCTACTTGATAGAGTTGTTTGTGAAGTTTTTACTAGACCAACAATCACTATTCGAAGTGTAATATTTTTGTTAAAGGTAAAATATATGTGATTCCACGTGGACATTAAAGTAAATTTATTTTTTAATCCCTAATAGAAATATTTTTATAATATCCCTTTTTTGATATCACAAAAATGCTAATAATTAGAACTAGGAGGTAGAGTTTTACTACGCTGATTTTAAGACATGTAGTCACTAAATGTGGCATAATGTTTTCACTTGAGATCCAAATGAAATGATTAAAATTCTCACTTAAACTATACTTGAAGGTATATCTCCCTTATAAACATCTTTTAAAAATAATATGATTTTATACGTGAAATGTTTCAATGAACAATCGAGATGTAGAATTATCACAATGCAGATTTTATGGTAAGTATTTAGTAATTTAAGCATAAATTTTTCATACAATGTCAGATTGAGGTCATTAAAATTGGGTTGAAAAATATATTCCAAGGGATATCTCCTCTAGAAATATCTTGTTAAAATATTCCCATTAAGTCCCTCAAATAATGATCGCGCTAAATCTATCCTCAAATTATCTAATTGAAACCTAGTAACTATTTTGACCATATCTTTTTTGTTTGAGATCCAAATTGAAAATTTGAAAATGGGTTAAAAACTAGATTTTAAGGGATATTTTGTATGGAAACATGTTTTAATAATGAGAACATATGGTGCTCCAAAATAATTCTATTTTGTCTACATTTTTCGATAACATCCTCCCAAAATGAGTTTTGAAAAATGATTTAAATATTATTCATGCAAGATTGAACCAAATTTATTATATGCAGAAAATTTATTAATATTTTTATTCATTAATTTATTCTTCTATACTATTATATGCTATTTTAGAAAAATAAATCATTCCCTTAAGTATACGAGAATTTCCAATGCATCCATTGCATAACAAGATCATAAGTAAGCTCATATCCAAATTTGAACAACAAACCTTAATGAATGCTTAGACATGAGAGATTAGATGATCATATGGATTTGATGCCAAGAAATATTGAGCAATAGTGTGGTATTGTGGTCTAATCATTGTTTGCAACAAAGATTCAATGTGATATTTGACTTGAAATTTCTTCTTGTGAAAGTTGTTCATTACATTCTTGAATGCCCAAGGGATCTTGTATCTTAGATGTGGTCCATGAATCCTTGTCCTCCTTACAAGGATAACTAGAAGAAGCTTATAGGGTATCCTCTTATTAATCCTCTTCAGGATACTTTGCTCCTCTTATATCCTTTTAAAAGAAGATACATCCCTAGTGACAATTATGAATTATTGACAAGGATTTGAGAAGATCCTTGTGGTAGCATACCTACCTTTATTGAACAAATTCTTTAGCAAGTTACTTTGTCCCTATATTGCAAATGGATTAGTGGTTGGGGGGTTTTAATGCATTTTTCACTTGCAAAAACTCAACTAAAGTGAATGCACAAGTTCTTACCTCTCTTCTTATCACCTCCACTAGTCAAAATCCTAAATGCTTATACTTGTTACAAAAAATTGTTAACCTCTTTCTCATATACAATCATGAAGTCCTAATACCACCTAAATGTATTTCACATTTTGGGATATAGTTTTCATCGTGTTTGTTTCTAGATATTATTTTGTCTCATACTACTTTATATCTTTGTGAGCTGTCAAAGTGAGAGTAATTGAGGTGGTTTCATAAATTTATTATATATTTGTATCATTGGAAGATGAATATATGTTGTCAAAATATAGATTATGGCTTGAGGCTTTTTCCACCAAATTCCTTGTCTCTAATATTATCTCTTTTATTTTTTATATTGCATTATTTCATCAATTCATATTAGATTATCTATAGTTCTTAGGGCTTGATTGAATCCATGGTAGTTTTGCATGGAAGATCTTGTTGTGTATATAGTTTTGTTATCGTTGTGTTAGTTTAATTGTGGATATTTGTGATGTAGAGTTGCTGCAAGCTGGAGCATTGTTATTCAAGGAAGAGTTACATGTGCTATTTGTGGAATGTTTCACAAAGAGATTGTTCTAAATATAGTTTGGACAATTTTGATGGCGAATGGTCTCCAACTTCTAGAATTGAAACAGAAGTAGAAAGAACATGTGCAATCCAATTTGGACCACAGAGAAAGGTCTTGTTTGCAGATCTACCATGTATCATAGTGGTTTGAAATTTGATAGGGAGTTGTTATGGTGTAGCAATGAATCCACAAATATTCAAATTTTCAACAATTTAATCTATACCAAAATGTGTGCATGCATATTTGTCCATCATTTGAGTGGCTTAGCCTCTATAGGTCAACAAGAACCAATGGAAAAGAGTCACACCATGTGATATTTTTCTGCATTTTCCATACAGTGTGGAGAGATCACCTTGTACATGTCCAAAAATAATGTGTAGATAACTTTAGTGCATATACCAGTCTAGTGTGACCAATTTTTTCCGTATGGGAATCACTATGTGTACAAACCAATGTACAACAACTATGATAAGAAAATAAGATTGAAGATGGGTTGAGTTTTTTCTCCATTAAAGAGTGTTATCTTGTGTGTTTGAAGAGGGTTTCCAACACCAATTATTGGCTTTCACCAATTGCAGTTATGATCTGGTCTTCCTCTACAATATTCTCATCCAATAATCTCTCCGTAACCACCTTGAAGAACACCTTATTGTAGTCCATAGTGACAGCCTCGAGAAGTCCAAAACTAGTGGGACCTATGTCTATGTTCATCTTTTGATTGACCTCGACAACTTAGTGTGCATTTTCCAATACATTCAATGATTGTTAATATTAATGATTGCATCACCCACCTTTCTATTGGTGAGAAGTGGAGCCTTGAAGGGATTTCCCTTGACCTTACAATAAAAGGGCCCATGAATTAATAAATTTGTGGTCAAGCCACTTCATTCATCAGAAAATGTGATTAAAAGTTCAATTCTTCATTACTAGTAAGACTCTGATCTTTATGCCTCCCTCTAGATTTATGGAAAATTTGTTGAGCATGTGGATAGTTGGACCATTGCTATAATATATCTTTGTCAAATTGGATCAATGGTCGGGTATTTCAAAACTTTTCTACCTTGTACACACTTCCATGCTAGAGATGTCGACCTGCTATAATTGTCATATTCAGATTAATTGCTGCTGAGGATCCTTATCATGATTTTTACGGATTGGATGCTTGAAATGATTATGAAGAAGCCCATTTTCTAGGTTGTCGACATGGAGAATATTTTTCAGTATTAGAGATTTGGTATTAGAGAAAGCAATCAAGATTTGAAGAGAGGTGATATCAATGAGGAGACAACACATATGCTGTAAAGTTTTGGGTCAAGGAACACTTGACACGCAATAAAAATCATCGTTGAAAATTTGTAGTGTGCTAAGACAAGCAAGATGATGCATATACTTGTTTAAAGAGTTGAGCTAAGTCAATAATGAGTTCCAATGTTTTGTTCTTGAAAACTGTTTCTTAGGACACATGAGTAATTCTATTCTTTAAGCTAGTTATCAGCTGGTGTTATTTTTGTGATATTTTCATAAAAAGATGGTATAATATTTTTTGTTTTGCATATACTTACCTATTGCTCTTGTGTGAAGTATCTTATATGGAGATCTATGTGGAAATATTGTGTAAGAGGAGATCCAAAGAAGGAAATAAATTTTTATGGAGTGTGTGGAATGAATGTATGGGATAATATCATAGGAACCAAATAATATCTTTTCTTTTTATCTTGAGAAATATGCAAGAACAAACTTAATTTGCAAAATCTGCAATTTGCAATATTGAGAACAAACTACAGCTAGTTTTTCCTTAAAAGAGAAAAGGCATTGTCTCTACATTGGATGCTGCGAGCCTTGGATTCTAGAACAACACACATGGAAGATAGATGCTACAAATCAGAGTCAACATGGATGCAATTGCCTAATCATGGGACTTGTGAAAGCACAAAATGATATCAAATAAAGAAACACCACCCAATGTTAATCAAATTTTAAGGGTCAGTGGTCTTAATTTTATTTGGAAGGTCATATATTCATCTAACCCGTTTAAAATATAAATGTTATAAAAGAATTTTTACTTTTTATTGACAAGTGTATATTAAATAAACCCCTTCATAAAAAAAAAAAAAATAAATAATAAATAAATAAAATAATAAATAAATAAAATAAAATAAATAAATAAATAAATAATAAATAAAAATAAAAATAAAAGATCAAATAGTGTCCTTCTAAATCTTTAAAGTCTTAAAAATTTAAAGAGTTGCTACAACATTAAAACACTATAAAATCTCAATAGAACTTAGTAAATAATCAAACATTTTTCTCAAATTCCATGAAAAAAGGGTAACCATATGTTTCTTCTATTCATTCAATGATTTTCAAAAGTATTTGGACTTACATAGTTTATAATATAAATCTATTCTCCCAATGGAAAAGGATTTTTAGTTTTCATTTGTTTCCATACATTATAAATAGCATTCCAATCTATCTCATTTGCAACATGAGGTGCACTAAGAAACAAAAATTTTAACATATCTAGTGTCTCCAATGAAAGTCTTGACCTATCATAATTTTTTATCCTATTTAATTTTGAGAAGCCCCTTTCACACACTGTTGTGCTTACTAGGATAATGAGAATAGCTTGCCATAATTGCATAAGTCTTCAAACCATTCTACTTCATCTCCATATAGATACCATGCTCCATACATATTACTTTTGGGGTAGGATTTAGAAATAGTGAAAATAAATTCATCCATTTCACCCAAACATTTAGCAGTATCCACAATAGGTGATTCCCCAACACAAAAATTTTCACATAGTCATTTCAAACATCTTTTTGTTTAAGATTATTTATCATTAATTTCATAATAATGTCGAAGACTCAAAAAATTAGCAACATTTAAATATATGTAAATATGTGAATCTCTTATCTAAAGATTCAATCACCTTTACAGCAAAACATTTTCCCAAAAGAATACAATAGTCTAGTGTCCTTGATATTTGCATATTTGGAAAAATTTGGAACATCAATGGATGTAAATGTAACATACTCATTCTATCTGCAAATTTAAGGGTTCCTCCTTGTGCTTTAACTACAAAAGAGGACATGTGCACTACACCTACCCCAAAAATGCTTCCCAAAAATCATTTGTGAGGCTTGCTAATAGAAAAATCTAAAGTAGTGCCAATAGATGTAATATCAACATGATCGTCTTGGAAATTTTGATTCAAATTATTTAATTTAATGAGAACATTTGCAAGTAGATGGATGGAAAATTTCACTTCAAAAATTGTTACCAACTCATACATTATTTTCTCCCTTAACTCCCAATCTTTTAACAAAGAAGGCATGTGTTTAACAAGTCTTTCCATGACCTTGCCTCTAGAAAGCCGCCTAATTTAATGAATTTGTAAGACCTCTAACTTTGTGTTTTGAAATGATTCCATCAGCTATTTCAATTCTCCATGTCTTTTACTTGATTTACCAAGGCATGAATAAATTTTGTTTGCAAATTTGTAAATATACTGAAACTCTAGAAAATGAGATGAAGCATCATTGGTTACTAATGCTTCCTTACGAGCTATGTAACGAATATCTAATAAATGAGGATCAACCTTCGTGAATATCCCTCATGGAAAATGCACCATCTAAGACAAAACCAACTAACTTCATCAAAGATAGATCCATTTATGCTAAAATAGTTCTCATTGCATCATATATACACTAATTTATTCCATCGTTTATTTGACGCAAACATATAAACTTTGTTTCACATTTACATCTTCCTCCATTTATCAAATAGGTAATATAAACAATCAAATGATGTTCCATAATTCAATAAATGCTTTCATAAACTAAAATTGAGTCAAATGGGCTACGTAAAACATCCTCTTTTAGTTTGTTCCAATACACCTATTTAGTAGCTTGAAGAAACTCTTTTCCTGATGATGTATTTGTGAATGCAAAATATTCATTTGTTAGAGGCATGTGTGGAGTGCATTTATACCTATTCAAGTCACATATTGACTTATACATTTCCAAATATAA
Organism: Pinus taeda; assembly: GCA_000404065.3. Taxonomy (NCBI): domain Eukaryota; kingdom Viridiplantae; phylum Streptophyta; class Pinopsida; order Pinales; family Pinaceae; genus Pinus; species Pinus taeda. The sequence goes on from APFE031321493.1 coordinate 38,931, forward strand.
ATCATGTGTAACAACAAAAAACATGTTCTCAATCAATGGTATGATTCTCTCCTTCTCAACATCTACCATTATTCAACATGTTTAGTGATTGGAATATTACTTTGTTTGATTTTTCCCTCCAAAAGTTGTAAAGAGAATTTAGGAGGTTCTGATTTTGCATGGCCACTTAGACAACTAACTTGAAGGGTGGTACTTACTTCTTTTGAAAATGGATTTTCTATTTTAAGTTTAACACACTAAGAACATTATATCATTTTGTTATGATTACAATATTTTACAACATAAGCCCATAGAAATCTTATCTTTCATTTAGATTTTAATATTATTTGATGTATTTTCTCTTTCAACAACTTCTACACTATCTGATTCATCATCTTCACGTAGATGAGCATCAACTTCATTTTGAAGATTACATGGTTGATTAGAATGTTGTGGGAGACCAAATGCATCAAGATTGACAATTGATTTTTATCCTTCTTAGGGCGACCAATAGGAGACATTTTTTAATATTTCCAATAAATACAATAGAATAAGTAAATACATAAATTAAAAAGAAATAACATATTTATTGGTGAAAGAAATAAAAACAACTTTACATTAATACAAAACAATTATGACTTTTTTAACTATGGCTAATGAGTTGATGGACAGGGTACGATGGTCTAACAAGATCACTTTTAGTCAGGGTTTCAATTTCAAAATCCTTCTATCTGTCTCCGTTTACACGACGAAAGAAAAGTTTCAAAAAATATTTATCAGACAAGCAAAAAAATGATGAGACTTTATTGATTTCTTCTCAATATTTGAGGTGGTTACACATTTTTTCTCCTCATTACTGTGAAAAAAAAAAAAAAAATGCATGAATTACATTTCCAAACATCAAAGCTTCATAATTTTTTTATAAGTGTTTATTTTGCTTGGATTTACAATTTTTAACTTTAAATCTTTTAAAAGTTGAAATAAAAGAACTAGAAAGGAAACATGCCAATTTACTTGGAAAACCAACCTAAAAAAAATAAAAATGAAACATGTGAATTACATTGCCAAACTTCAGAAACATCTTTGTAAGTATATATTTTCCTTGGGTTTATAAACTTGAGCTTTAAAGAATTTGAAAACGAGAGCTAAATAATATAGTTGAAAAGGAAATATATTTAACTTGAAAAATCAACGAGCAAACTTTAGTATTCAAAGATAAATATTTCTCTTATATTTCTAATTCGAATCTTTAACCACACAAACTTATCCAATCAACAAATAATTCAAAGGAATTATAAAGTTGACACACCTAAATGTGGACGGTAAGTCAAAAGTTTGAAAGCAATATTTCATATGCACATGTGAAAAACGCACGCTTGGTGTTTCCAGTCTGCATGTCAAATAATATGGTCACCCTCTTTTTCTTAATCGTCTTGAGGATGTCAAATAATATGGTCACCCTCTTTTTCTTAATCGTCTTGAGGTGATTTAAATTTGACCTTCGACTTCACATTTTCACCCCTGGATCAAGGCTGATGAGACAACAAAAAATCTCACTGCTATACACAATAACGTAGTAAGTCCGACGACCAAAATAGATATGAGAGAAGATGATAGATAGAATCCTTGGGGACCTCTCAGTGATGTAATAATGTATATGATATCCCTTGCTTAATCATTTCAATCAATATTACTCGGAGCCTCGAGAGTGAAAAACTTCAATCTCAGGTGAGAGGATTTTGCTCAGAGAAAGTCTCCTTGAGGATAATGGATGCAATCATGCAAGTTTCCACCTACAAAGAGGTTGTTGAATGGATATTCAATGTGCTCCGCCGCCTTGCGTCATGTGTACTAGCACCAATTTGGTGTTCAATTTAATTATAGGTAAAGTTTACTAATTGAAATTAAATCCCTAATCTATCTAAATCCACACTTTTTACATTTATAAATAAAAAAAAAAAAAAACCTCAACCTCACTCGTGAGTAATATGATATCGTACTTTTGAGAATAGAGGCAACAACACTACCATCGTCTATGCTAGATTATATAAAAATACTATCATTGCCTCATTGGAAAAACCAGGATCTCATTAATAATGACTTCGACACTTGCATGGGTCAAACTATCATTTATCACTAACTGAACGCCATTCAAAGATCAAAGAAGGTGGAGCTGAATAGGTACATGCCTTTTGTTAGTGATAAAAAGATGACAAAACTCATGTGAAAGAAATAAATGATTTTCTAGACCTTCAAGAAAAGCTTTGTCACCAATAATTCCTTTTATTTTAACAAAATTTAAGTTATCTTTTTCTATGTCAAGTAACTTGTGCTGGTAATTTTCCTGTGGAATCAATTGACCACGAGAATCTCTTAAGGATGGAAGTCCTTTTTGCTTAATGATAGAAAAAATTCTATGGAACTTTTTGATTTGAGTTTCTAAGTTTTGGCATTTGTTTTCCAGTTGTAAGTTAAAATTCCTTTTTGTTAACACTTTTATGACTTCTAGGACTACATCTATCCTATCTTCAAGCTCATATTTAGTTTTTGAATTAACACTTTGATGGTCCTTGTTACCTCTCTAGGCTTGTGGTCCAGTTCTTATTTGATCTCTGCTATGGATGCTTTTGCTTTGTGTACCAACTATTTCTATTCAAAATAATCTCAATACATGTCCACAAGTTTGAAATGGTCGAATTGATAACAATCCATATTTTCTCCTTGGCTTCTGATAATGTTTGTGCACTGGTTGATTCATCCATACATTTTTCAAGTTGTTTAGTAAGCTTGAAAGTCTTATGTACTTTTGAGATGTTTGCAACATCTTCCTTAAGTTTATTATCTTCCATTCTTTGCAGCGATGCCCTTAATCTATCGATTTCAACATTCAATGAAAAATCTCCCATATATTTTGACAACTATTCAGTGGCTTCTTGGTTGGCTGACTCTGTCTTTGCTATAGGAATTCCTGCATTAATTGGTTATTCTTTCTCTTTAAAGATTTTTTCCATATCTACTTCCATCTTTTGAATCAGAATGTTTTGCACAACAATCATACACACCATATTTTCCTTTTCCTTCTTTGATTTCCCCACTTGCTGAGCTTAAGGATGTTTTGTTGTTGATAATTTCAGCTGCCTTCTTAATGCTTGAATGTCTTCATTTTCGGTCTTAATAATTTCTTCAGCAACATCAATATCACTACGATCTAATCCTAATTTGATTACAAGATATTATAAACCCTATATATTTGTATCTTTAGCTAATGATGACATATTTTCTAGTTTAAGCTAATAATGAATATTATTTAAAGAAGCTTGCAACTTTGAAGATGCCATGGAAGAAATTGTTAGAGAGGAATATATTATTTCTCTGCCTTGTTTGTGTAGATCAATTTAATCTATGGGATGAATCTGCTTTGTATCAAAAGAAAATATTGAATTTTTGTAATCCTCTATACTTTTAGGAACTGAAACCTTTGGCTCAAGAAATGCTAATTGAAATTGTCCTCTGTTAGGGTCTAGTGCAGACAACAATCTGGTTTGTGTAGAAGAAGACTGTTTCCAAAACTCAGAATAGGTGGCAGTTTTAGTATTTCATTCTTCTTCATCATTTCTATGAATCTAGCAAAAATACTTTGTTGACCTGAAGAACGGGAAGCAGATGAATCAAGAATTGTTTCTTCAATTTGCTATAGAGTAAACACAAGATCGCTTGATAACAAGATTGTAGTAGATACCTCTGAATTTTTGACCTGTGATGATTCTTCTTTTGTATTCATTGTGTTTATTCTTTTGAACACTTTAAATCCTATTGATTTAGAACCTAAACCAGTAGGGGACATACTCTCACTTGGTCTCTTTAACTCTTTTTCTTTCAATCTTGGAGACTCTAAGGTTGTTTGACTGTAAATCTACTCTTCAACCTCTTGCAAAGTGTCCTCCTCCCATACTTCCTGATTTGCATATTGTTCAATTTATGGTTTTGATACTTTTCAATTCATGGTTTTTATATATGAGTATAGGTACCTGACTTATGTTCAATTATAATGGATGTAATTACTCCCAAAGGGTCGTAAGGCCAGCTGAAACTTAACTTGAATTTCATATGTCTCAATAAACTCTCAACCTCCTTGTCTGTTTCTCTGGTGTTTACTATGAACAGACCAACTTGAGATTTTATCCTGAATTGGGATTTTTTCTTCCTAGATACAAAATGAATTTCATCCATATTTATCATTTGGCTTATGAAATCTAGAGAAAAAATCTGCATGGGCACAAAATGGGGCAGTTTATATGGTGGTATTTCACAACCATAAACTCTTATTTCTGTAAAACTCTGGTAAAGGTACCAATATCCCACCGTTGACTATTCACTAAGATGTAAAATTATTTTAATTTCTATAGATATTCTTGGAACTGCATCACTACTAAGGAGACATAATGCCAAATATAAAAATTGATCTACAAAATCATTAAAAGAATATTGATATAAATTTATTCTAACCAATGAAGTCCAATGGATGACACACTATGAACTTCCCTATGAATCAAGATATTGAAGTGGAATTTTGAATATTTTAGATTGATGCTTGAAAGATCCTTTTACACTAAATTTTAGGAACTGTTCACGAATGACATACGAAATAAACTGACTAAAATTGAAAAGGACCGAGGGTTTTTTACTATACGAAAATACTATCAGAAACCCTAAAATGACTTCATCAACCCACTAATCACTTTGGCAGCCTAAGAGACATCAAACCATAGAAATAACATGTCTGGACATTTATGGAAATATTGCTGAAGTATATGGTGGATTAGTTCGATGCAATTCTGAACCTTCAAGTAAAAATGACTCGAAAATATTGGCTCACTGCTGAAAATGAGTTTTTGGTAAATTTCCATCAGGGAATCAACTGAAAATGGGTGAAGGGAACTTTGAGGTTTTATCTATAGGGCATGGAAAATGGATTCTGGGGTTATTGAAAATAGAATTTCGTTATTTCGGGAAACTAAGGCTCTTTGACTTAGAAGGTAATGATTTTCACATAAGGTAATGAATTTAGGGAAATGATGAGTTTGAGGGAAAACGAATTGGGGTAACATGGACTCCGAGAAACTAAATTCGTCATTGGCATCTTCAAACCTCTGAAATTCTCAACTTTCTAGCCTATATAGGTTGAATTCACACTTGGTTTCTATAATTTTAAACTAGGTGTCGACTAGGGGGAATTCATCTAGATTAGGCATTAGGGGAAGCATTAGGATTTCAACAGACTCATCTCGGATTTACCCTTTTAACTAGTCATCTCAAAAATAAAAAGAGAACAAATAATCAAAGTACCTGATGATATGCTAAATGATGGAAGTGGTCGACTATACAATTTGAAAGCTTGTTGTCGCTGAGAAATTCTGCATATGATGTCGAGATATAGAAATGATAAGGAAATGGTGAGTAACTGGGTTTATCAAAGTGATTTTTCAAATAGTTGTTATCATATTTAAGGCTTGGCACATCAATAAATGGCCATTAGGACATTGGCGAGAGGAATTTCTTAATTTAATGGTTGGATCGTTAAATTATCACGAAACTATGGTGAAGGTCAATTTGGCATAAGTTATGGTGGAGGGACAAAATAGCGAGAGTGATAACAAAAGTGAAAGTGGTTTGCAGAGGGGAGTTGTGGTGGTGTCTTGCAAATCATTCTTTTCCCGACAAGTAACCTCCAGTTGTTACCTATTGTAACTATTTTGAACGTTGTTACCGTTGGTTACTGTGGACAAGTTTGTTGTTTATGGAAGTGTTGATATTGGAAGTAAATAATACTGCTACAAGAAATAATGATGGTGTCCATCAACATCTTTAAAAGCGTAACATGTCAATTTGGAATATAAAATTAAAAAAAGCAAGGATACTTTTATAATGATTAAATTTTTATAGGCATATGTGATGCCTTTTATATGTGAAAAGTCATGGTGAAATCATTTATTAAAGGGATATGCATTAATGTATGAGGTTTTGCATTGTAAGGGGTCTTGAGTAATGCTTATTATTTTCCCTAATTGTTAAAAGCATAGTTTAATGGGACATTATTTTCGCCTAGAAAACAATGGAAATTCTGACAGGATTTTGATAACATTTGACAATGTTTTTTGGAAATCTAGGTTACAACTATCAAGCTTCAAGATTTTGGGTTCCCCAATGGTTTTTGATGGTGATAAATCCATTTCGACCATCAAAAACAAGAGTCAAGCACTCCTACTATCAATTTAAAAATAAAAATAAAAATGGCTATATTCTGGTGATTTTTGGTCATCTAGGCAAAATTGATGCCTCGGTAGACAACACCATTATTAAAAGGAAGAACACTTTTTATGTGGGAAAAAAGGATCCACATACAAGACGTTTGAGAACTCATTTATTTATTTCGAAATGGCCATGTGGATTTACAAAAATGTAGGGAGACAATTAAAAGAGTAAGAAATCTTATTTAAAGTCCAAAGTTAAGTGAAGGTATAACATTTAAAAGTTTCCTTAAAATGGTCCAATTATATACAATGAGTGGTAATAGTTCTCACTTTTAAGAGAATCAATGAGATAGTTCTTGTCGATAAGAAGTTTGATAACTCATATGCTACAACATCTAATAAAAATTGTATTATTTTCTTGGTGTTGAAGTGTCCTAGATCTGTCTGAAATCTGAATAAGGGGATCTTAGGCAAACTAGCATATTTGTGTGTGATCGTGAACTTTTTCATGAAAAATCATGTTGTTTTATGTCTAGTTTTGAAATATTCAACATTCATCATTTAATGCAACAAACATGGAAAACACATATACATGTAATAAAGGCATATAGTTAATGTTATTAAAAAAAAAAAAACAAAGAATTTGCAATTGAGTAGTTGCAAAGACCATAATCAAGTATTCAAGTTAGCAATAAATCACGTTGTCACTCATATTCAAGCTTTCAAGTTTTCATCCACATTAATATTTGATGACACCAACATCAATTCAACTTCTTATAATTTTATATAAACTTGCAATAGTCTCTCTGTAAGTGTTAGAGACAAAATCAAGTTGAATTGGAATTATCAGGTTCATTTTTGGTTGAACCCAACACCACTTTGAATCAATGTAAGTCAAATTTGACAAGGTTGAGTGGTCAAAACTTAAAAACCTTTGTAAAATTCTATAGTTTGGGTGCATTTTCAGTGGTATTCGACACCCCAATCATGTTGAAACCAAATCAAGCAAGTCTGATATACATGAAAGTGAGTTCAAATGGAGAAAAGTATGGAATTGTTGGAGTTATTGAATACTTTGATAATAAATGCTAAAGGTAACACAATCATCATGCACAAAAGTACTCTCCAATCAATGGTAGCTTGTCTACAAGTAAAATAAGCTTAAGTCGATCTACCTCAAAATCAAATTCAATTTCTCCAAGATGAAATTCAACAAAAGAATTTTCAACATTCAAAACTAGTAGTGGTCCATAACAACCCTCTTTTTGAGGATAATGATGAAGATAATGATGATGATTTAGATGATGATTCAGTTCAGCAAACCACTCATGTGTCACTTGTAAATACAACTTCAAGAGCAAAATATATTAAAGTTGTACACAATGAAGATGAACTTTTTCTTTTCAAGCCAATGATCAAAACTTGGGAATAAATCTAGTGCAACAAAAATCTACTTGGGTTAGATTATGAAAAAATTGATAACAACTTGCATATTCCAGATTAATATTCAAAACCAATCAATTTTGTCAATGGTGGTTATTTGGATAAAGAAACATCAAACAAAAATGAGGAGAAAGATAAATGCCAACATTGCAATCATACTCATCACATGGAAGATCATTGTTTTGATCTCCATCGTTGTCACCATTGTGGAAAAAAGAATAATTTGTCATGGAGATATTCCAAAAGAAACAAACCTGCAAGATTGATTATGAATGGATTGATACCCAGGAGTGGTCATAAATAACTAAGAGACTGCATTAGTTCTACAAGATAATTCAATATCAAGTGAAGACAAATATTGTAGCAAATACTATAAAGAAGATGGTACTCTCATGTGCCTGAAAGGGGGAGTACAATGGTGAAATTATCCAACATCTTCAAGTGGGGAGTTCAAAAATCAAATGTAGATGGTTAGTGGTCAAACATAACTACTCATGGGCTCCCATTTTAGTTGACAAATGGGGGAATTGATATTGAAATTGAAAATGGTTGTTCGAATGAAAGTTTTGACAACACAATGAAATTGCCAAATGGGAAAGCAAAACTTGCAGAAACTTTGGTTCAATATTTTGCAGTTGAATCATACATTGGATATAAGAATGGGATGTTGGTTGAAATAAAATTTGTGGACATTCTTTATTCACTTGGATGGTCATTTGACCTAGAAAATGATAGATGGATCATTTTGTATAGTATCTTGTGATCCAAGAGGATCATCAAAATGCTCAAAATTTTACAGTCTCAAATGCTCACAAAACCAGTGCCAATTCGAAGATGATGCAGGAGCATCCAAGCACCCTTGATCGAACAAGGAATCCAAAGTGGAGAAGGAGGAGATGTGGACCATCAGAGAAAAACTAGGGAAATTTGTTTCAAATAGAGCTTAAATGATGGAATGGATAAGTCTCGAGAAGACTTGATTTAAACGTAATTTGCCATGTATGCGAATTAGTTGAGAGATTTGAGGAAGGGATGTGATTAGATCCTTCAAAGTGATCTGATCCAATGTTCCTCTTTAGATATCTATTATATATATATATATATATATATATATATATATATATATAATATATATATATATATATATATATATATATATATAATATAATGAGCCTGCATGTTGAATAAGAGGAGAGAAATCAATAGATAGAGATTGTGTAATCAGTGTGTAGATTCATTGTAGTCGAAAGGGGAACTTGTCTCTAAGGCTAAAATGCCTTAGCCTGTATTCAATATTGTATAATGAATAGATGCGTGTTGTGTGAATTCCGCGTGTGTTTATGTAATAATTCCTTTTGAGTTATCTGTGTATATATGCATTAATGGCTTGAAGTCTAGTGTTAGTAGATTGTTGATTGACCATTGATCACTGTAAGGATCGATGGCAATCCAATATTAAACAAATTGTTGTAAATGAAAGTTATGCGAGCGTAGACTGAGTATGGCAGAGAACTGTGTTTTAACATAGAGATCCATCAATTTAAAGTGAATGAAGGGATGAAGAATGAATGCACAAGAGTCATATCACGTTGATGGAAGCCTTTTGGTGAGATCAGAACCGACCCTTTTAAAATTCTAGTTTACACAAGGAAGCAACAGAAAACATAGAATGGATTCGAAATCCGGACTTGAAATCTTATAAATGGTGGCTTATATCCATATCAGGTCTGTAAGACTGATCAGAACAAGCCTTTGAATTAGTGCGATCACGATCATGCGATTAAGTGTGGACAGTCGGATCAAGCTTCAGATCGACGGTTGCAATCTTAATCGCTGATCGCAAATCACAGAGGTCAAGCGCAGATGCAGTGAATATGCGATATGTCGATACACCGATAGTGATAAAGCGTCAATCGATGATCGGAGATGAGAGAAATTGCTTATCGGAGGTTGGAGGAGTGGCGCAACGGACTTGCAATGGACCAAGAGTGGACCCAACGATAATTATAAGTGCCAGTGTATTCTTTTTGAAGTCCGGCCCATGGGTTCGAAGCGGGGTTTCCTTTGTTTTCCCGTGTATTTTGATAAAGTTGTATGCTTCAAGTTTTAAAGGTTTTGAGGGCTTAAGGCCTTATAAAACACTTCTGATAATGAAATGGGCTCATAACCCATAGGTCCCAGGATCGAAAATTAATATGAAAGGGGAGATTGGTTATACCCCAAAGATCTCCTTTCATCAAGCGGTATCAGAGTAGAATTGTAATCAGAGCAGGGAACGGATTTCTTGTGAGAAAGAGGAAGAGTGCAATTAGAAGGAGAAGGAGGTACAGTTGTGTTGAATACTGGAGAGTTATGGTCTTTACTATCGTGTAGCGAATGACAGCAGAAGGTGAGAAGACTTGCAACAACCTAGAGCAAGAAGTGCTCAATTGGTTCCAGAGAAGAGAACCAGAAGGATGCCAAAAGACTGAGTGAGGAGAACTTGGTGACGTATCGTGTAGCAGAGGAAGAATGTTACTACAGAAGTTGGTTGTAGCTCACAAAAGATCATGAAGGCAGTTCCACTAAGAGGTGGGTAGAATTGCTAAGGACAAGGAGAAGCATATGACCGAAAGGTCATAAATTTTTGTGCCTCTGAAGTCTGATTCAGGAGCATCCAAGCACCCTTAATCAAATAAGGAATCCAAAGTGGAGAAGGAGGAGATGTGGACCATCAGAGAAAAACCAGGGAAATCTATTTAAAACAGAGCTTAAATGATGGAATGGATAAGTCTTGAGAAGACTTTATTTAAATGTAGTCTTCCATGTATGCAAATTAGTTGAGAGATTTGAGGAAGAGATGTGATCAGATCCTTCAAAGTGATCCGATCCCCATGTTCCTTCTATATATATATATATATATATTATAATATATATATATGAGCCTATGTGTTGAATAAGGGGAGAGAAAGCAATAGATAGAGATTGTGTAATCAGTGTGTAGATTTGATGTAGTTGAAAGGGGAACTTGTCTCTAAGGCTGAAATGCCTTAGTCTGTATTCAATATTGTATAATGAATAGATATGTGTTGTGTGGATTCCGCGTGTGTTTATGTAATAATGCTTTTTGAGTTATCTGTGTATATATGCGTTAATGGCTTGAAGTCCAGTGTTAGTAGATTGTTGATTGACCATCGATCACTGTAAAGATCGATGGCAATCCAATATTAACCAAATTGTTTTAAATGAAAGTTATGCGAGCGTAGACTGAGTATGGCAGAGAACTGTGTTTTAACACAGAGATCCATCAATTTAAAGTAAATGAAGGGATGAAGAATGAATGCACAAGAGTCATATCGCATCGGCGGAAACCTTTTGGCGAGATTGGAACCGGCCCCTTTAAAATTCCAGTTTACACTAAGAAGCAGCGGAAAACATAGAACGTATTCGAAATCTAGACTTGAAATCTTATAAAGGGTGGCTTATATCCATATCAGGTCCGTAATACTGATCGGAATGGGCCTTTGAATCAGTGCGATCGTGATCATACAATTAAGTGTGGATCGTCGGATCAAGATTCAGATCGACAGTCATGATCTTAATCGTTGATCGCAAATCGCAAAGGTCAAGCGCAGAGGTAGTGGATATGTAATATGCTGATACGTCGATAGTGATAAATTGATGATCGACGATCGGAGATCAAAGCGATCGCTTATCAGAGGTTGGAGGAGTGGCGCAGCAGACTTGTGATGGACGGAGAGTGGACCCGATGATAATTATAGGTGCCAGTGTATTCTTTTTGAATTCCAGACCATGGGTTCGAAGCGGGGTTTCCTTTTTTTTTCCCGTGTATTTCGATAAAGTTGTATGGTCCGAGTTTTAAAGGTTTTAAGGGCTTAAGGCCTTATAAAACGGTTCCGACAATGAATTGGGCTCATAACCCATAGGTCCCAAGATCGATTATTTATAAAGAAAGGGGAAATGTATATACCCCTATTTTCCTTTTCATCAGAAGAGCTTGTCATGTTGATTTTGGTAGTATATTCAGTTTCAAAAATGGCCTCTATATGAAGGAGAAAACACACTCTAAATTTTATGACAAACAAGTAAAAAAAATGGGCATTGCAAGCCAAGTGGTAGTCTCTCAGTGTGGCACATGGCAGTCAAAGTTAATGCAGGTACAGGTCAAAGTCAACATAGAGGTCAGATGGGCAGAGTCGGGGGTCAAACCCTCGACCTTCATTGTAACACCACAAAATTTTACCATTGCATCATGCACGTGCTTTAATATACAATGGTGGAATGTTTTATTTAAAGTCATATTGTATAGTGTATGGGGGGAAGGGTTGGCAGAGCTCGCCATACTTGGTAGGCCCACCAAACCTAAGGTATGTTAAGTGTCACTCCAAATAAACCTCCATAAATGGAGCAACACTGTCGGACTGCTACGTAACCGCCAGGGAGCAGGTAGCCACGGGGCAGATGTTTACAAGTGACCACGCCAAACATTTAACAAATCGTGCCATGGGTCGACCTTGTTATCATTGTCGATTGCTTGGTTATAACCACATCACCGCCAGTCTATTAAAGGAATTTGGTTAAAACAAAAATTCCAAATTTATACTACATATCCCATGGCGCAGAAGGTTTTGATATGGTTGCAACATATTTATGCTATATTCATAAAATATGCACCCATTTTCCATATTAACACAACCATATGCTATGTATTAACATTCGAATCCCAGGATATTTGCAGGTTTGAACCCAGGACTTTCCCACAGATCTATAAAAGTATTACCAATGCGCCATTATAGAGGGGGTTAGAATGTGAGTTTCAGAAATGTAACTTATTTGTGCCTGTAATTGCCTTTTTGGGCATACCTTGGCCATCCTTGGGCCTTTTTGAGAATGGAATGTTGCATTTGAGAGCAGAGGTCGAGGTTTCATTGTGACAGTAGTCATTGGTTCCTGTGTGCACAGTCTAGAATGGATAATTTTCATGTAAAGAGACCTTTTGAGCATTCCTAATACAACAGATGCCCACTTGGAAGCAGACCTAGAGATGTAGTTTAGGAGGGACGAACTCCATCATCAATTATCTTGATTTTGATTTAGTTTCTCTGTTGTTTATGATTATGTTAAGATTTCAAGTTTATGTTTAAAGAAACTTAAAAAATCAATTTCTCTCATTCATTCACATAAAATAAACCTTAGTTAATATTTTTTGAAATTGCGCAAATAGTCAATCCTGTGTTTTTGGATCATATTTTGGTATCAGAGAAAGGTTGATCATGTATGAGCAAGATATTTTCCAATGTGAACGTTGACTAGATCCAGGTTACAATGTGGAGAAGGGAAACTTGAAGAGATAAATCCAAAGATTGGAAAGAGGAAAGTCTCAAAAAATATGGTAGGTTCAGATGAAGGAGAATCTCCTGAGACAAAGAGCAAGGAGAAATTTCAGCAGATGTTCCTTAATGTGCAAAGGATAATTGCAAAAATTTATGAAGACAAGAAGAATAGAGATTCAACTTCATCTTATAAAGGCACGAAAGTGAAAAAGGGTGAGGAAAAAGCTGATGGTAATGAACCTACTTCTCCTCCATCTTCGTCTTCTTCTTCTTCCTCATCCTCTTATCATTCTAGTTCAGATTCAGACTCACAAAACAAACCAAAGAAATATCCCTTTTTGAAGCTTGATGTTAAGTTTGAGTTGCCAATATATGATGGTTAAAGAATCCTGAAAAGTTAGATAACTGGATAAAGCAACTTGAGGTGTATTGTAGAATTCAAAATATTGTTAATGAATCTGAAAAAATTTAGTTAGCTACACTTAGATTGGGGGGAACAACTTTGATTTGGTGGGAAAGTAAAACTCAATCAGATTGGAAGAATAAAGGTAAAATTATCTCTTCATGGTCTAAGTTTGTTAAATCTCTTAGAAAGCAATTATATCCTTTAGGATATATGCAGCAAGTTGTAATAGATTGGCAACATATAAGGCAAGGTAACGGACAAAGTGTGCAAGAATTTACACATGAATTTAGGAAAAAGGCATTAGCACTTAATGTTCCATTAAACACATAGGATACTTTGTTAAATTATATTGGAAGTTTTCATTCTTATTTGCGACATACATTACTTATGTTTAATCCAACTGACTTTGATGAAGTGTGTGTGCAAGCCATTCATATTAAATTAGGTGGCATACCTTTTCAGTTAAACTTTTCAAAGAAACCATTCAAGCATTCAGAGAATAAAGATTCCAAAGAAGTCAAAGGGAAGAGCAAGTTGAAAGGGAAGCAACCGGCAACAGCTAAGAAAGAAGGAGAAAGGCCTACTTGTACTCATTGTTAGACAGTTGTACATGATGACTCCAAGAGTTGGAAGCTTCATCTCAAACTTAAGCCAAAGAAGTTCCTTAAGAAGAAGGATGAGATGAAATCTAATGTTGCAGTCCAATAAGGTTTTGGATCTTACTCTGGTGATGAAAATAAGATAACCGTTGTGGGTCTGACAGGTAATCCTTCTGGATCTAGATTTAGTTCTACTTGTTCTACATCTTCTTCAAAATCTAATGATATGATTGAAGAAAATAAGAGAGTTTAGTTGTTTCATATCATGATTATCTCCAAGCACACTATGATAGATTCATTATTCGATAGTGGATCACTGGGAAATCTAATATATGAGAAATTAGTAAGGAAATTGGGATTGGAAACTAAGAATCATCCAAAATCATACCCTTTAGGATGGTTGAAAGAAAACACTCAAATTCAAGTCACAAAACAATGTCGTTTAAGGTTTGCAATTACAACTAATTTTGTTGATGAAGTTGAGCTAGATGTGATTCCTTTGGATATATGTGGGGTTGTGTTGGGTAGTCCTTATCTTTATGACCAAGATGCCAAATTTCATAGAAAGGAGAATAAGTATAATATTTTTAAAGAAGGAATTGAGTACATTGTCAGGGCACACAAAATTAAAACAAGCTTGGATTTAATCAATGCAAGTCAAATGAAAAGGCTCATAAATTCAAGCAAAAGGTATGTTCTCATGTTTGTTAAACAACCTAAAGATAAGTATGATGCTTTTCAAGGGTATGATTCTCAGTTTAAGGAAAAATTGGTTGAAATAGTAGATTCCTATAAAGAATTATTTAAAGAACAAAAAATTCCACCTCCCAAACGAGAAATACATCATGAGATTCAATTACAATCTGATGCCCCTCTTCCGAACATTGGCATGTATCGAATGTCGATCATAGAAAATGAAGAAATTAAGAAAAAAATTCAGGAATTGGATAACAAAGGTTTCGTTCTATCTAGTTCTTCTACATGTGGATCACTAATCATATTAGTCCCTAAGAAACATAGAACTTGGAGAATGTGTTTTGATTTTAGAGCATTAAATAAAATCACCATTAAGAATAGGTATCCTCTTCCAAGAATAGATGATTTTCTTGATCAATTAAAGAATGTTGTTTACTTTACAAAAATGATTTAAGAAGTGGTTATCATCATATTTTTATTGAAAAGAATGGTATATGGAAAACTACATTTAAGACTAGACAGGGGCTTTATGAATGGCTAGTTATGATGTTTGGTTTATGCAACACTCCAACAACTTTTATGAGAGCGATGAATGATGTGTTTCGTCCTTTTATTTAAATGTTTTTCATAGTCTATCTGGATGATATTCTTATTTTCAGTTCAAGTTTGGAAGAACATGTAAAGCATGTTAAACAAGTTTTTGATGTGTTGCAAAGAGAGAAATTGTATCTAAAACTTTCTAAATGTGAATTTGGGAAAATTTCCTTAGTCTATCTTGGTTACATTGTTGGAGGAGGTCATCTTAAAATATATTCAGCTAAAATTGATGTAAACCTTAAGTGGCCAAGACCTCAAAATGGGACAGAAGTTAGAAGTTTCTTGGGTGCAGTTCAATATTGGAGGAAATTTATTTCTCATTTCTCTTTTATTGCATCACCACTTCATGCTTTAACAAGTTCTAAAGTCTCCTTCCAGTGGGGAAAAAACAAGAAAAAACATTTGATACTCTAAAGAAGAAAATTTTGACAGATCCAATCTTAGCATTACCAGATCTTCAACATCCATTTGAAATAGAAAGTGATGCTACTGGGTATGCAATGGGTGCAATATTATTACAAAAAGGGAATCCTATTTGTTTTCATTCGGAAACATTTTCTAAAGAAGTTTCTAAATATCCGACATATGATAAAGAATTATATGCATTAGTGGAAAGTGTTAAAAAATGGAAACGATATTTAATGGGCAAAGAAACAATGATTCATACACATCATCAACCACTTCAGTATCTTCAATCTCAAACTAAGTTGCAACAATCTCGACATTATATATGGATGGGGTTTTTGCAGCAATTCCACTTAGTAATAAAATATAAGAAATGTACCACCAATAAAGTATATGATATGTTATCGAGACCTTTGAATTCTTCCTTTATTCTTCAAAATACTTGTTTAGCACATGAAATTTACATTGAACAATATGTTGAAGATACTGATTTCAAAGATGTTTATGAATCACTAACTCATGGTTCTCATGTTCATGATAGGTTACTATACCATCTTGGAAAATTGTGCATACCACAGGGAGAAAGAGTGCATGTGATTAGTGGAGCACATTCTTCTCGTGTTTCAGGGAATTTTGGTGTAGGTAAGACAGTGGCACAATTACAAAGGTATTGTTATTGGCCTCAAATGAATGAAACATTTGCTAAGTACATCAAAGGTTGTGTCATGTGTTCAACAAGAAAATCAAGCAATATAACGTTAGGTTTGTATATGCCACTTCTAGTTCCTTCTAGACCATGGGACAGTCTATTTATGGATTTTATAGGAAGGCTTCCTATGTCTAGAAAAGGGAATGATTATTTGTATGTTGTGGTTGATAGATTTAGCAAAATGTGTATTCTTGTTCCATGTAGAAATCAAGTAACTGCTGAACAAACTACACATATGTTCTTTTCAAATGTATGGGTTCATTATGGGTTTCGTACTTCTATCACATTAGATCGGGACTCTCACCTCATGGGAGAGTTTTGGTCCACTTTATGAGGACTGATGGACACTAGGTTTAAAAAGAGCACATATTTTCATCCACAAACCGATGTGAAAACATAGGTGGTGAACAGAATAATGGTACATATTCTCAGAGGCTATTGCAGCAAGCATCCTAAGTTACGGGATGAATCCTTAGTTTATGTCCAGCATGCTTACAACCGGGCCTTGCATTCTTCTACAGGTAGATCTCCTTTTGAGACATGTTTTGGTTACCTGGAAAAATTGCCAATGGACTTCATGTTTGGTGAAGAAGCTAAGGAGGATGGACATGGAGATGCCGAAAAAGCAATCAAGTTCATTCAAAGAATCCAAACGATTCATGAAGTGATGCAATATCAATTGGAGAAAAGTTAGGCAAAGTACAAAATGCGCCATGACACACATCGGGTGGATCACCACTTCCAGGTTGGTGATCAATTATGGATACACATTAGCAAAGAAAGGATGAAAGGTGAAGGTGAAAAGTTGAAACCTATCAGGTATGGTCTATTTAAGATTGTTGAAAAAATTGGGCACAATGCAATTCAGTTAAATTTGCCTCCATACATGCACATATATTCAGTTGTAAATGTTGAAAATTTGAAGTTGAATGAACCTCTTATGATCATGGCTCCAGAGGAAAATGTTCAAATTCCAACCGTAGATGATTTTGCACCTGAATGTATGACTAAGTTATAGGAAGATACCATTTTAGATAGAAAGGTCCACACTTCCAAGCGTGGAGATGTTGAGTATCTTTGAGTGAGGCTCAAAGGCATGAATCCGAGCAAGGTAAGGTGGATGCAGATCAGAACGGTGATGGAGCTATACCCTCACCTCATGTCTGCTTAAAACCAAAATTTTGGTGTTCCAAAGGCTTCCAATGGAGAGGAATGATCCAGGAGGATCCTCAAAATGCTTAGAATTTTACAGTCTCATATGCTTTCAAAATCAATGTCAAGTCAAAGAGCTCTTCGTGCTGATTCTGGTAATATATTCGGTTTCGAAAATGGCCTTTGTATGAAGGAGAAAACACACTCTAAAGTTTATGGCAAACAAGTAAAAAAAATGGGCCTTGCAGGCTAAGTGGCCATCTCTAAGCGTGAGACATGGTGGTCAAAGTCAACACAAGCACAAGTCAAAGTCAACGCAGAGGTTGAATGGGCAGAGTCGAGGGTCGAACTCACAACCTCCGTTGTAACACCACAAAATTTTGCTGTTGCACCATGCTCGTCCTCTAACATATGATGGTGGAATGTTTTATTTAAAGTCATATTGTATGGCGTATGGGGGGAAGGGTTAGCGGAGCCCGCCATACTTGGTAGGCCTTCCGAACCCAACGTATTTTAAGTTCCGCTCCAAACAAACCTCCAGAAATGGAGCAACACCGTCGGACTGCTAGGTAACTGCCAAGGAGCAGGTAGCCACAAGGCAGATGTTTACATGTGACCACGCCAAACATTTAACAAACCGTGCCACGGGTCGAACTTGTTATCATTCCCGATTGCTTGGTTATAACCACATCACTGTTGGTCTATTACAGGACTTTGGTTAAAACAAAAACTCCAAAGTTATATTACATATCCCATGACGTGGAAGGTTTTGATGTTCATAAACTTGGAAGCACACTACAATATATAATGAGTTAGAGTAGATTAGTTGTCACTTCTAGGTTGAATTAAATCGAAAGTCAAAACTAAAGGCTAAGTGAAGAAATAATGAAATAAAACTCTATTCTAATCACACATACTTGAAATGTAAAATACATTTACTTGAATTATGAATTTCAGATTGTGCATACACTAAGACTTCTCACACAAGTCAGATTCCTCAGATTCCTGTGCACATTCATGTTCTAGATATCAAGTTCACACTCAAATGATTGGAAAGGAAGATGGTCAAGGGGGTTTTAATCCAAGGAATTGATTAATGCACTAGGGTCTTTCTTGCCACTAAAGATAAGTGGACACTTTGATAGTCTTTTGTCAATTTAATAGACTTTGACCCATTGTTAATTTAGAAGATGAGAATGCACAATGACCTTTCCCATTTGTGAGAGAGAAAATGGAGGGCCACTCATAGTCTTCTACTCATCCTCTTAATTAATATGTTCCCAAGCCATTAATCTAATCTAAGGAAAGCAAGAAATGAAAACAAGGAACTGTGGCGTTTGTTAGCCCAAGGCTAAGTGGAAAAATTGTTAAGATAATTGGGTCTTCTTCTCTAAAAAAAATGGGGAACAACACATTCGGTGCCTTGGTTAACTTTGTCAATTGTTTTCTCAAACAACAATTACTCTATGACAAATATGACACATAAGCAAACCTAAATCTACAACAATATGTATTCTAATAATGTGCTATGGAATGAAAATGGATGAGATAATAATGTACTAGTGAGTATAACTATGATAGACTAATAAACTCACACACTTAAACTATGAGCCTAATCTCATAAATCAACCCATATAATTATACTAAATATAGATGCATGTTAAAAAGCAATGAATATAAACATAGGAGAACTTTTATAACAATGAAATAAGAATTGGCAATGAAATAAGAATTGGTTTATGTATATGAATGCACAACTAAAGAGAAAATATATGAATAGTTATGTAAGTAAACATGTATAATATGATTATAGCATATTAGAGAAGAAAATATGAAAATAAATGAAATGAAAACAAGTATATACCAAACAACAAGAAATTAGAGAGAGCACAAGCGTAAGTATGGGCCTTTGCACACCTTTAACAGACACACTTAGCTTCTACCCGTAGATGAAACTTAAATATACACGTGTAGTTATTAAAACAAACTTAAAATAGGTCTAAAACAAAGCTTAAGCTCTCAAATCGAAATTAGAGTCTGAACAATACAAAAATATGTTTTATAAGGAAAGCATAACCAAAAGTATAGAAATCCTTTGAGCTATTGATTATTGTTGATTCTGAAGATAAAACATGATCAATGTATCTAACCACAGGTAGATTTGTCTAACTGTTGTGTGTAGGCATTGACCAAAAAAATATGTGTTTTACCCGTGAAGAAAACCCATATCATGGAATTTGCACAGATCGCCTACAAGTATTAAAATGAACGACAATTTACAAATTTTGTTAAAATCTATAAATTTCTTTTACAATGTAATTATTAAGATATAATTCCAAAATTTTAAAATATCACTAAAATACCTTTAAGGGAATATATTATTTGGGAAAATCTATGATTAAATGGCATGAAAAACAACTTGGAATGAGTTCCCTAAAGCTAAATGAGGTAACAAACTATAACACAAATTATGTTAGAAAAGAGCGCTGACACTACGTGTACGAAATTTCAGGAAGCTTTAATTAATCGTAACAATTAGATGGAGGCATTTTATTGAATAAATCAAATGGATTCAACAAGATCAACACCAACAATAGCTTTTTCATATTACCTAAAATTATACGAAAAAATTATATTGAATAAAGGAAGATGTAAGAGGTTTTGCTTTTTTATCTTAATATAAATACTTTAATAGATTCAATACTAATGTAAAGTAAGTTAATATTCTTTGTGATTAAATTGTTGTTTAATTGGAAATAGATTAATAAATTATGGTGATATATTTCATAGTGTTCTATGAGGTATTTATGGTCGTGGTCATTATTGAGGGTTTGAGTTGAGTATTTCCTGCATCTATTAAAACAAATGTAGGCTACACATTAGATTATTGATTAAGGGGCTCATCACCCAAGTGTGTCCACTCTAATATATAATTCTCAAATCAATGGGCCGACGCCTAACAATATAAATAGATCATAAGAAACCAAATGTTCTAGCAATATAGAAGTTCATATCAAACTACTTACTTTAATCAATTCAGATTTTTAAGCATTTTCTTAATATCTACTTCCTTTAACATTCAAGATGTTATTTATGAGTATACTTATGGAGTTCCTATGGGTTCCTTTCTCTTCCGGAATGTGGAAAATATTTTTATCAAAGGATTTTGAGGTTAAAGCCTTTGCTTCTGCTCCTTTTTTCCTTAAGCTTTGGAAAAGGTATGTTGACAATACCTTTATCATTTGGCCCCATGGTCGTGAAAAACTTGAAATCTTTGATCCCTTATGGAGTTGCTATAGGCTCTCCTCTCTACTCGATTGTGGCAAATCTTTTTATGGAGGATTTTGAGGCTAAAGTCCTTGCTTCTGCTCCTTTTCACCCTAAGATTTGGAAAAGGTATGTTGACAATATCCTTATCATCTAGCCCCACGACTGTGAAAAGCTTGAAATATTCGATCCCTAATTCTTCTAGTGTTAATAATTTTACCTTTAACCATTGTAATTATTCTTACCCTAATTCTTCCAATGATAATTTTACTTTTAACCATAATAATTCTAACCATAATGATCTTTCTTACCCTAATTCTTCCAATGATGATTTTACTTCTAACCACAATAATTCTTCTTCTACTAACCTTATTTCTCCTAATCCTAACCCTAACTTGAATGCTTGTCCTCCAAGCATTATAACCCAATCTTGCAGAAGAAAAGTGGTCAATGTTTCGAGCTTTGACATTAATTATCCTAGCCAATGTCTTCTTGAAAAAGGACTAAACATTTTCATTGCTCCTTGCAAAACTACAGTGGAAGACATTATGCATAGCAATGAATATGGTCGCAAGGATGTTCCCTATCACCTCAAAGAAGTTGTTAAAAATGATTGTTCCATTATTATTAGGAAAGCGAAATCGCCCAAATGTAATATCTCTAAGCAATAATTCCTTTTGCTTAAATCTCTTAATAATAATCGACATCTTGTCATTCTTAAAGCTGACAAAGGAGGTGCAATTTTCATTCTTAATAAGGATGATTACATTGATAAAATTCTTGACCACCTCATCAACAATGGTAGCTATAAAAAACTTAGCAAAAATCCTTTTTCGAAAAGTTCCAAGGAAGTCTCTAATGCTACCATGTTTGATAGTGTTTGTTGCACTATAAGTAAAAGGTTTATCGAAAGCAACCTGCTCACTCTGCGGATCTATGGCCTTCCTATTAGGGATTTTATATGTCGCTAGATTCCCTAAATTAAATTGTCAACCGAAGTTCGTAAACTTCGAGTTGCAATGCATTATGATTCAGATCCTACCAATTCTAGTACGAAATGCTTAACTTCTATATCGAATAATCAAACTCAGAAAAGTTGAAGTGAAGAAACCTATTTTGCTGTAATATAAATTATTATTAATCAGGCCTATCTTCTAAGGAGACTCAAACCACTATTCTATTTTTAACTATGATTTATTTGACTAAAAAAAACTTTCAAAAGTAAAGTAAACAACTATCACTCACTATATTTCCAAATCAATTTAACTTTAATCCTATTCCAAATCACTTCATGATCTAATCCCCTGGTTACTATGCATTAAAGGAAGTTCATTGATAACTCAAACCAATCTCTATGTACTACTCAATTTAAAGCAACTCAATCATTCAAAAGACATGACCTATGGTTTCTTACTCTAAAACTATTTTTAACTCATACACACACCGTTGCAATAACAAAAATAATCCTAAGAAAAAACCTCTTATGAAATTGAACAAACAACTAACTATCTATTCAAACACTGGTTATCTATGATTCAAATAAATATCGTACAGGAAACCAAAAACAACTATGTAGGAAATGTCACACAATTCTTTGAAATATTCACACACAACTATAATAACAAACAATATGTTGTTCCTAATTAATTTTGGGTACTTCTGAGCAGAGCTCAAGTTGCAGGATCTCACATCACAGGTGTATACATATATATGATGAAAACTCTTTTAGTTCAAAATAAGAAACTTTAATTCAAAACACACATTCGTTCTCTTCAGAAATTCGTTTTAAATTAGACTTCTCCTTTTTCAACCATCCATGGACTAAACAGTGTAAACACAAGATTGATCATGTATATTATATATTTGTAACGATATTCCATAGCTTGCAAGAATTCAATAATAATCCACTTATTACCCAGATCCATGAAAGGCAGGAAGAAACCTTAAGTATGAAATAAAGCACTGAAATTCTGGAAACTAGAAACAATTTTGAAATGAAATAAAATGTTATTGACTGAATGAAAATATGTTACCTACATTACAAATGTTACATGACTTGATTCTAGGTTCACAGTGGGCCCTTGCCACAACCTAGAGCAAGCCTAAGCTAATTCAATACTTTGCAAATTAAGAGAACATAAACAATCAAATGTGCATAAACGCTGAGACTGTAATTATATTAAACTTCAATAAAACATTAGTTCAGGAGTACATAATCGAAAAAGTTGTACCATAATCATTGTTCTCCCCTCCTTTCTCCTTTTCGTATTTTTCATTTGAAACCTTATTTATATATAAACATCATTGGGGAAAGATAAGATCCAATTCCCTTAACTCAGAAAACGAATTTACAATTTTAGAGGAAAATCTCCTACTTTTGGATTTTTTTGCAATTTTATACAAATTGGTGTTAAATAACTAATCATATCTTCTCGACCATGATGTGTTTTGGAAAAATGTTTCTCTATAGTATAATTTTTCATCCTTTCAATAAAAACATCTCTTGTAATTTCCTGATTCGATTCCATGGCCTCAGAAATCGTGCATGAAGTTGACTATTTGAATCATTTTCCAATTTGGATTTTGTAGAAGTTTTATACAAAACTGCTTTGAAGAACCAACAATAACTTTTAAACCGTATTGAAATTTTGGAAATGGTTTTAGATACCAATAAATTTATATGTTTTCTAAAAACCCATTTTCTAGATTAGTGTTATTCTCCACCATTTGCACATAAATCGAGGAAAAACATGACAATTCCAAAACTGTCACCTATGTTTGGCTCTAGCTTAAATCATGTGCTAGAATCTCACACGTGTGAGATGGGTATATTCAAAGGCTTTTACCAACTTACTAGGCCCATGTGGCACCTAATTTACCATGCTAGAGAAAATAAAAGTATATTTTATAATTTTGACTTTTTTCCCCATTCACGCAGATGCTGAATTAAGTACCGAATTGCTGATTTGGTACCAAATCAAGTACTTAATTGCCAAATTGTCATTGATATGGTAGAAATTTCCATATTATAACATGCTTCTTGGCCACATAACCACATTAGTAAACTGTCATTGATAAAACCATGTTAAAAACACATTTAACCATTAAAAAGATAAGAAATCCATCATAATTAACCACAAGGTAGAAGAGGTTCATTTAACGGAAGTTGATGGCATAATTGTTATGGAAAGTAGTATAAGTGCAAGAATACGACTTATAAATGGAAACTTTATATATTGAATGATATGACATATTCAGGGCCCAACATCTCCCCCATGCCTAAGACTTTGCATGCCCTCATGCAAATAAAATCTCACCTATGACATTGTTTTTTTAGTGTAGGTGATAAAAGGTAAACTTTCATACCATCATAGACTTGATATGTTTCACAAAATGGTAGAAAAAATGAGGACAAAAAAAATATGGCCTAGGAAGGGATGGTGGATGATATAAGATAAGAATGAAAATAAGGGTTGGAAACTCTATAAGACCATTATTCACTTTGTGGTTCATTTCTTAGATAAACGACAATGATTTCATCCTTTTGTTGGGAGGATTCAGATGATGATGATTTTGTGAATGATTTATGATGTAAAAGGAGAAGACACTATAGATATTTCTTTGTATTCATATACCACAATACCTTGGTTTTCATTCTTATGGTCTTATTAGAATATGCATGGATGGATTTGAAAATGGGGAGTTTAATGGTGGTTTAGGAAAGGTGAATATTTATGGAATAGGAAGTGGTCGAATTCTACATGCATATTAGATAAAAGCCTTTAAACATGTTTTACCTCAAGTGTACCTTTGAATTTTGATTTGTACCACAGGATGTAATGGAAGTGGTGTGAAGTTGAAGATGAGATAGAGTAAGGACGGGAGTCCTAAATGATCTGGAGGAGTTGGAGTTGATGAGTGTCAATATGATCTATTGAAGGAAGATTAAGAGAATGAACTGAAGATGTTGAAAATTTCCCAACAACCACTCCCCCCATGCCTGTGGTTTTGTGTGTCCTCATGCAAACAAGTTGAGGTTCTAAAGAAGTGAGGAGGGTTGTTGAGATGGATCTAGTACAAAGGAACCTGAAAAACAAAACAATGGGACTAATGAGATGAATACTGAACAAAAATAAATCATCTCAGATTTATTAAAATGATGTAAACTAACACTAATCATAAAAGAAATTCCAAATCACTCGTTACATATGATTTCATCAATCTTTAACAATCTTATGCTCAAGAAAGAAACCTTTTATAAATTTAAGGGGCTCTAATTCTTTGTAGAAAAGGAGGATTTTTTATGATCACAACAAATGATAAACCAATGAAAAATTAGTGATTACTAACCAAATACCAAAGTCTTATAGTTATCCAAGTATTACAGATAAGCTATGCAGTTGAGTTTTATTAAATCTCAATGATCATAGGTCCCACTTTTAAGATATAGTATGAAAAACCAATGATAGGGGTCTTAAGGTTACCATAAGGCCATTATTTATTAACAAATTTATGGAGTTCTTTTTTACCCTTGACTTCACCCACACGTGCTTCCTTTTAATTGTAACACTATAGAGTAGCCATCATAAGTGTAGGAAAAAAACCTTGGTTTGGTTGACACTTATTTAGGCAGAATACTCCATTGCCCGCGAGCGTCCATAGCCTGGTTTACCTAGTGGTATCACAGGTCAGTACCCACTGCGAGTAGGCATCCATAACCTCAACGAGTTAATCTCTTAAACCTATTTTACACTGAAGTCTCTAGTCCCATGTTTTCTTCCATTTTAGGTTTAGATTATGGAAATTGCTTTTGCAATTGGTGATGAGCCTCGGTATTGCAACAATAATGATAAAACTCCCAAGGCTATCGACTTTAATTATCAACCTGGGGTTCGTACAAACTTAAGAGGTGTTGGCACTATATGTGCGGCATACAATGTGTCCTTCCTTTGCGGTCATGATGTAATGGAGTGCATGTACTAAAGTCAAATGCTAAAATAATTGTAGAAAATGAAATGTTCAAAATGGAGCCTTAACCTATTGCAAGAAAGAAAGTACAAGGAAAGAGCTGAAAATTCAACGCTAAATCACACCATTTCCTAATTAACTGCTAAGAAACTATGCTTTGCAATAATGATAAATGATAATGAACCAAATGCTACTATCTAAGAATGGAAGTAAAAATTATCAAATATCACTTGTGTGCAAGTAAAGGGACTGAAATAAATTTGTTTTTGTCTTTTTGTCTTTTCATGCAAAATCAAGTATGCAAACTAATTTCTTTTGGTGATGTGGCAAGTGAATTAAGGATGTTCGAGGTTGGATGGAAGAGTTAGGAGATGGTTGGATGGTGTGGGAGACCCTTGGGAGGCTTTTGGTGACTTCCTAGAGGTTTTCTCTCAATTCGGCCTCAAAACAAACCATTTCAGGAAAATCTACAGGATGTACTAGAAACCTACAGGATGATCCTGTAGGAATTACAGTGAGCTTACAGGATACAACCGAGAGAAAAATGTGAGGTGTTGGAGGTGATGTGAGGCCTAGGAAAGGTGTTTTATGGGTGGAATGGAATGGGAAAATTCCTAGGATCACTCAGAATTCAAAACCAAAGTCGGGATATGGATGGATTTTCTCAAAAATCTTGGAGAAGTTTCCTTGTGAAATGATGAAATTGGTGAGGATTAATGACCAAGAAAACCAAATATAAATTGGATGGGACAATTTTTTTATTAAATAGGATGTATTATGTCCCTGTTCCAAGTGGAATCGCTCAAAAAGACCTCTGTTAACCCATGTATTAAAAAAAAAAAAAAAAAAAAAAAACCAAACAAACAAACAAACATTACTAGTCGAAAAATCTAGAAATTTGAGAACTAGTGAGCTAGTAAATCTAAAAAATGCCTAACCAAATCAAGTGAAAATGCAATGGGGTAATTTTTTTTATGAACTAGAATGTTTTTTTCATCTAATGCAAGTGGAATCAAGTTGATTGAAGCTTGTTAGAATGCTCTAAAAAATAGCAGAAATTCATTGTTCTTTGCTAAAAATGAGGTCGAACAATCTAGATTTGGGAATAAGAAGACTAATCCAAGCAGCTCAATGACTACTATGAACTTCCAAATCTTTTCCAAGGATTAAATAATGTTTGTGATCTTGCAAAAGAACATACTTCAACCATTTAACTCAATCCTACAACAAGAGATCATTAATGCTAAATGCAGAAATATAAAGAAATAAAAACTAGAGATGCATGTGAATAAGCAATGAAAAGAAGGAAAGAGAACGATACAAATGGGCTCTGAGGTTCCTAGGATGACCAAGCCCAAGGAAACTCAGAGACCTATGGAGGAGAACAATATTTAGAAGCTGAACATGACATTGATCTTCGTTAATTTCATTAATAGAATTACATCCCTGCAAGAAAATACAATGGAGTTGCAAAAGTACAATCTCTCTCCACAATAACGCTAATGAAAATCTCCCCTTAGAGGAAAATTTGACTTGGTACCTATACAAAATGATTAGGAATCATTCCCCATGAATGGAGGAAGCTTTCCCCACCAAAATCCTTTGATTAGTGGATCTAGTCCCCAATACTAGGAATTTGCATTAAATGGCAGGGAACACATTCCTAGATTTTCTCAATCATTCCCTAGAGGCAAATTCGACTTGGTACTTATAAAAAGTGATTAAGAATCATTCCCCATCGATGGAGAAAGCTTTTCCCACCGAAATCCCTTGATTAGTGGATCTGCTCCCTTGATTGGTGGATCTGCTCCCTTGATTAGTGGAACACATTCCTAGATTTTCTCAATCATTGGAGTTCCATAGTTTGTGCCATAATTCCATAATATCTTGTTGACTTGTTATTTATTATTGATGATCCAGTAGTAGGGAACAAGTCCCTAAATTATCTCCTCCTCCAACTCTTCATAATCTTCCCAATATTCTCATAATATTCCACAAAAAATAAATAATATTAGGCACAAATGTTCAATTATTCATAAACCTTCCTAATGAATATATTAAAGTTAAAAATAAATTATATAATGCAAAAAGAGAGGTTTAATGTGCTGAAGGATGGTCATAGGCCTTAATTTACGTTTTAAATTAGAGGCATGGGCCTTAATTTATGTCTAATTTAGAGGCCCATCATACCCTCACGCTAAAATTGTTACTCATCCTCTGAGAAACTTAGTGACCTCATTGTGCTTCATCCATGGCCCTGGTGGCCTCTCTCTTGTGTATTAAGAATCTTGGTTGTAAGCTCTGCAAAGAAAAGCCCAAAAACATATTTGTTCAAAGAAAAATGATTGTTTCTTAAGACCATTAGCTTGCTTTCTTGCCCTTATTCAAGATGAGTTCTTGAATATTATTTTAGTTTGGCAAGGTCTTCCACACCCTTATCAACCTTATGCTACCTTGTTCCGCCATTTGGACACCTCCTGTAGGATTTCTGGGTCACTGTAATTCCTACAGGATCATCTTGTAGAAAACACAGTCCCTTTGTAAACTAAAGTAAAGGATTGGAAAAAATGACAAAAATGGTGGAGGAATGAATGGTAATGAGTGGTAAAATAAAAATGTGAGTGACAGGGGTCTCTTTGTGATCTTCCTTTGCTCTTTGACCTTCCTTCTTGCTAACCTGCAAATGGAAATTTCATGAAAATGGAGAGAATGTTCTCTTTTTTTTTTCAAGAATGAAATGGGATGGATGAATGATGAATAGATAGTGAATATGAAGTGGATGGAGGGCTTGGAGGGCTTGGAGTGCTATGGTGACCTTGGCCTTTGCAAAAATTTCTTCTTTTAACTACTGTCCTCATTCCATGAAATCATCACCTTTCATAATTTGACTTTTTAACATTGCATAAGTGAAGGAGCGAGTTGCAATTAACTAACTAAAGGCAGCTGAGACTACTGACCAATCCTTAGCTTATAAAACCTCATCTCTCATGCATTGAAAACAAATTTCTAACTATAATATGCTCAAGAGAAGAGGTCAAAAATATTGCATACATGTACCTATCTGATGGTTGTTGGAGAGACATGCATGCTGCTACTAAGTTGATGTTGATGTGCAGGTGTTGGATGGTGATGTTGATGACCCTAATGTTGTTGTTAAGCTCTAGAGGAGCTCCTTTGACCTTTGGATCTTCTTTAAAACTGCTAACTACCAATCCTGTAGGTGTTGTTTTGTATCCTGTAGGTTTACAGGACAACGAATTTTTTATCCATATCTCCCAAACGGTAGAATGGATTGAGCTGAAACTTTTTGAGCATGTTTCCATCATCATTATGCACCTCCCCATAGAAAAGTTTTGGTCAATGGATGCATGGATCTCAAGAAAAACTAAGAGTGGCTGAAGGGATGGAGGCTGATTTCTTGGAAACAGTACACTGGAATTTGTTGAGATTTCTTGGGCATGTTACCATCATCCATATGCATCTCCCCATGAAACAGATTTTTACATGGATGCACGGATATTGAGAAATTGCAAAAATGGTTGAAGGTGATGGAGGCCAATTTCTTTGAAATTGTGCACTGGAATTTGCTGAAATTTCTTGAGAATGTTACCATCATCCATATGCATCTCCTCCTAAAATAGATTTGAAAATGGATGCATGTTTTTCAAGTTATGGCAAAAACAAATTTCTTCTCTATGTATTTTTGTATCCTGTAATAAAACAGAGCATCCTGTAGGTTTTTAGGACAACAAGGAAAGTGAGTGGTAGAAGCTTGAGATGATGGGTGGATGGTGAAAATAGATGAGGGTGATGGATTGGCAAGGCCTTGGGTTTGTTGGAAAATTTGAGCAAAGGAGGAGAAAGTCAAAATTTGACTTCTTTTGACTAGGCTTAACCAATTTTCCTTTTGGTACTAACTTGTTATTGTTGCTTGCAGATGTTGGAGAGTACATGCATTCATCAAAGAGATGCATGGAGCAAATATTTTTTATTTTATTTTTTCTTCTAGGTCTACTAGCTGCCTTAATGAGGTTTTCAACTAGTAGATCTACCTAGGCGCCTCAAAAGAGGTTTTCACCTAGGATCTTTTTTTTTTTTTCTCACATTTTTCCTTTTTTCAACCCATTAACTACTTCACGGAGGTTTTCAATCAATGAGTCAATCTGAGGCATCTCCAAGGAGGTTTTCACCTTAGATTTTTATTTTTTCTCTTATTTTTCATTTTGTTTACTTGTTTGTTTGTTTGTTTTTTTTTTTTTCTACCCTACCCTACTTGAAAAAAAATCACTTTCAAGTATAAGAATACTTCCAATGGAGCCATGTGCACATCAAGATGACAGAAAAATTGATGTGTAGGCTTGAGATGTATGATTTGACATTTACCTGAATTTGAGAGATCAAATGATTTGACTTTGATGATATCAAACACAATTGAAGAAGAGGGTATTGCTGCAACTTAATGATTGTAAGAAACCATATCTCAATATAGTTGTGATGCCCCTAGTCCACTTGTTGATTTGGATCTTTCTTCATGTCTTCTTCTACCCTTACCTTCAAATCTTCCTCTTTTTACTGAATGTTCTCTTGAATACATGGAGGATTGATGGTAGTCATGAGGGAGTTCTCTCAATCTCTGATTTTGATGTCTTCTCTTCGTCAATCACAGCCCATGGTTTTGTGGTCTTCTTATTTAAATCTTATTCTTTTGGATGTGGTCCTTCAATGATATCGAGGAGATCTCTTTTATCAATACTCTTCCTGAGCTATGGTGAATACCATTGATCTCAAGAGGAGATGTTTGGAAGTGTTGTACCTCAGCATTGTAAGTGGGTTGAGCTACTTCAATGTGTGGGTTTGGGAATGGTGGTACAAGTAGTTGAGTGGGAGTGTATATTTGAGATGGATGTGAATGGGGTTGTGGTTGTGGTGGAGGTGAATGGTAAGGATATCATGGAGTTTGGTATGGAGGATATTGAGGAATATATTAAGGATATTGTGGATGGCTCCCATAAGTTCCTTGCCAACCTTGTTGCCAAGATTGGTTTTGGGGTTGAGATGGCCAATGTTTCCAAGGAAAAGGTGTGTTCCAATTACTTTGAGGTGGACATGCATAATATTTAAATTGTGAATTAGGCTCTTGAATCATATCAGGCTAAATAGGCTGCCATGGTCCTCTTGGAGCTACATAACATTGCTGCATTGGCAATTGACTTGCTCCATTGTCCTCTTGGTGAACTTCTTTCAACCTTGGTAATGAGGAGCAACATTTAACATCATGTGATTCTGCATGGACAAAAAAAACATATTCTTTTTTTCTCATTTTATATTCTTAACAGTTCTACTTGTTTGGTTCTGTTTTAAAGTCATCAAACAAATTTCCAAGTTTAGCTTGACATACCAATTTTGATGTTGATTTACCTACTCTTTCTTTTCCTCTTGATATGTGTTGGCATGTTTCATAAATTTCCTCAGATGATAATCGATATACATCACCTATACTCATGAGATTAAGGAGATCAATCCACTCATCCTTAATTGTTCTAAGTAAGAGGGTTTTTAGTGTGTCAGATCCTAAATGATGTAGTTTTCCCCTCTTAACATTGTACATGAACCTCTTTATTAGATCCCCTAGACTCTCATATTCTCTTTGATTCATTCTAAAGATTTCTTCTTTAATATCATGATATTTATATTTTTCTATAAATATATTTTGCATATCATTCCATGATCTTATTGAATTAGTCCCTAAACTCATGAACCATTTAAGAGCGATATCCTTCAATGTTTCCAGAAAAAATCTCAATTTTTGAGTTTTTAATAAGTAATCATAAGATTTACAAACAATCCCAAATTCAAAGAGAAAGGTTTTCGGATCCTCTGACCTTAGACCATGAAATTTTGGAAGAAAAGACGAAGGGACATTCTTCATGTGCACACTTCCATCAGTATCTTGAATGGGAAATCTGATAGGATCTTCCTCATTGTCATCATCGCCATAAATTTCTTCTACATTCTTTACCATCTTCTTCTTCTACCTGTAAAAGTGAATGGTGATATGGATCTTATTGCACTATGTGATCAAATGGGGGGTGGGTTGGTGTTGGAGAAATTTTGTTTTTTTTTTTTTATGATTGAATGAAAACTATAATGCAATGCAATTTTGAACTTTTGAAATTAAATACGCCTAATGCAATTTTTTTTTGTTTTTGCAAAAAGTAAAAATAAATGAATTAACTAGGGAAAAAACAATGCATACTTTGACACCTCCCCGGAAACGGTGCCAAAAAGTGATGAGTCTCGGTATTGCAAGAAGAATGATGCAACTCCCAAGGCTATCGACTTTAATTATCAACCCGGGGTTCGTACAAACTTAATAGGTGTCAGCACTATATGTGCGGCATACAATATGTCCTTCCTTTGCGGTCATGATTTAATGGAGTGCATGTACTGAAGTAAAATCCTAAACTAATTTCATAAAATGAAATGTTCGAAATGGAACCTTAACCTATTGCAAGAAAAAAAGTACAAGGAAAGAGACAGAAATTCAATGCTAAATCACACCATTTCCTAATTAACTGCTAAGAAACTATGCTTTGCAATAATGATAAATTATCATGAAACAAATGCTACTATCTAAGCATGGAAGTAAGAAGCATTAAATATCACTAATGTGCAAGTAAAGGGACTGAAATAAATTTGTTTTTGTTTTTTTTCTTTTCATGCAAGATCAACTATGCAAACTAATTTTTTTTGGTGATGTGGCAAGTGAATTAAGGATGTTGGAGGTTGGATGGAAGGGTTATGAGATGGTTGGATGGTGTGGGAGACCCTTGGGAGGCTTTTTTTGACTTTCTAGAGGTTTTCTCTCAATTCAACCTCAAAACAGGCCATTTCAAGAAAACCTACAAGATGTACTAGAAACCTACAGGATGATTTTGTAGGAATTACAGTGAGCCTACGAGATACAACCGAGAGAAAAATATGAGGTTTTGGAGGTGATGGGAGGCCTAGGTAACGTGTGTGATTGGTGGAATGGAGTGGGAAAATTCCTAGGATCACTAATAACTCAAAACCAAAGTCGAGAGATGGGTGGATTCACTCAAAAAGCTTGGAGAAGTTTCCTTGTGAAATGATGAAATTGGTGACGGTTTAATGACCAAGAAAATCAAATCCAAATTGGATGGGACAATTTTTTTTATTAAATAGGATGTCTTAGGTCCCTATTCCAAGTGGAATCACTCAAAAAAACCTCTGTTAACCCATGAAAAAAAAATAAAAAAACATTACTAGTCGAAAAATGTAGAAATTTGAGAATTAGTGAGCTAGTAAATCTAAAAAATTCATAACCAAATCAAGTGAAAATGAAATGGGGTAATTTTTTTATGAACTAGAATGTTTTTTTGATCTAATTCAAGTGGAATCAAGTTTATTTAATTTTGTTAGCATGCTCTAAAAAATAGCAAAAATTTACTTTTCTTTGTTAAAAAGGACGTCCAACAATCTAGATTTGGGAATAAGCAGACTAATCCAAGCAGCTCAATGATTACTATGAGATTCCAAATATTTTCCAAGGATAAAATAATGCTTGTGATCCTACAAAAGAACTTACATCAACCATTTAACTCAATCCTACAACAAGAAATCATTAGTACTAAATGCAGAAATAGAAAGAAATAAAACCTAAAGATGCATGTGAATAAGCAATGAAAAGAAGGAAAGAGAACAATACAAAAGGGCTCTGAAGTTCTTGGGATGGACAAGCCCAAGGAAAATCAGAAAGCTATGGAGGAGAAGAAGATTTAGAAGCTGAACATGACACCAATCTTCATTATTTTCATCAATATAATTACATCCCTGTAAGAAAATACAATGGAGCTGCAAAAATACTAGCTCTCTCCACAATAACACTAATGAAAATCTCCCCCTAGAGGAAAATTTGACTTGGTACTTATACAAAATGATTAGTAATCATTCCCCATGAATGGAGGAATTTTTCCCCACCAAAATCCCTTGATTAGTGGATCTAGTACCCAGTACTAGGAATTTGCATTAAATGGCAAGGAACACATTCCTAGATTTTCTCAATCACTAGAGTTCCATAATTTGTGCCATAATTCCATCATATCTTGTTGAATTATTATTTATTATTGATCATCCAGTATTAGGGAACAATTCCCTAAATTATCTCCTCCAACTCTTCATAATTTGCCCAGTATTATCATAATATTCCACAAAA
The DNA here is from genome assembly GCA_000404065.3 of Pinus taeda. Taxonomy (NCBI): domain Eukaryota; kingdom Viridiplantae; phylum Streptophyta; class Pinopsida; order Pinales; family Pinaceae; genus Pinus; species Pinus taeda. Next base: position 72,972 of record APFE031321493.1, read on the forward strand.
AATAAATAATATTAGGCACAAAAATCCAATTATTCATAAACCTTCCTAATGAATATATTAAAGGTAAAAAAAAATTATCTAATGCAAAAAGAGAGGTTTAATGTGCTGAAGGATGGTCATAGGCCTTAATTTATGTTTTAAATTAGAGACATAGGCCCTAATTTATGTCTAATTTAAAGGCCCATCAATTGGTAGATGGGGGAGTAGCTTCAGAAAGCCCCTTAAGGCATAGGATGACACCTTTCAGAGTGGCTTAGATTACTTGCATAATGTCTTGGACTTATAAATTAGTCATATGTACTCAAAGGACATAGCATGAATAATTCATTTTTAATGTGAGATGGATGAGGCTACCAAAGAATAACCAAAAGACACCTAAGGTCCTACTAATCATAGTTTTCATGTATGCTTTCACCTTTAAAGTAGTGTTCCACTATGAGTAGAGACTTCATCAGTTCTCTTGCAAGTATTAATAAAGATGCTTAGAGATCATACTTTGGTGTTATGGTTATAGTATTCAAGTTGATTTTTTTCTCATTGGTATCATTGTATGGACCTCTTAACTTTATTTTAATCCCATTAGTATGCTTTGGTAACTGTTACACAGTAATTTATCACTGCCTTCACTCCTGGTTCTTTCCACTGTGTCATGTGACCATGTCAAACATGCCTATCACAGACAAATGCTCTCCTAAGTTGCCAATTGAACCATCTTTCCAAAGTTGTCTGCCTCATCGCGGCTATTGGTTTAAATAAACGCGCTGAAAGGCACTCATGAACAAACCGACCGTGCTGCCAGCGCGGAAGTACACCTGATTCCCGCGATGGCTCGATTTTAGTCACCAACGCAGGGCTATGTGGTCTCTTCAGTGATGATCTGACTATCTGCACTAATCACTTGCGATGTCAGCGTTGAAGCTCAGTTTTGTACCCGTGATGATCCAGATTGGGTGAATTGTTCCAATAGTCGGCCTTCCAGATGACTCCAGACCTGGTTGTTGGCCTTGTTTATGTCGCCCTTCCTTCCCTGGTGTGGTAGTTTCATCAATTGTGCTACCTTCCTTGGTGATAAGCTCTCCTTTCCCCCATTCATGGAGACTCCTTCTCCTATTTAAACTCTCACCATTGATATGCATTGCTAGTTCCAGAGTTTCTGATAGTTGGCTAGTTGAGCAGTGTTGTTAGTCTTTGTGAGTTTGCTAGATAGCTGGTGTGAGAGTGATAAGTGTGGGATTTTTGATAGCTGGTGGAAGGTTGTGAAGTGCCCTTGATCTTGTGTAAAACTTATGAGTGAGAGAGCTCTTGTATGTTGGGAGATCCATCTTGAAAGAGTGAATGCTTGAAGAACATGCTGGCTGGACCCTTCTGAGAAGGCTTGTGACGTCAAGAATTTGGTTGTAAGTTGACTCTTATTTCATTATTAATGCAATCAATGATGTTTTCCTATGTCTTGTATGTAATGTACTTGATAGCTCATGGCTTCTTGACTTTGTGAGTAAATAGTTCATTGTTGTATCCTGTTACGTGCTTTGTTGTATTTCCTTTGCTTTGTTTCAGGTTGATCACTCGTTGAGGAGAAGGAAGCGGAAGCTGGAGCAGTGCAACGGAACTCCATCAACCACTGGTTGAGGAAGGCCTCCAAATTTAACTGTTTAAGGAAAACTATTGTTGATCTATCCTTGTTTGTGACTACACCCACTCTAGGGCTAGAGGGGTTGCCTCTGTCCACAAAGGGAACACTTTCCTGCATCACAAATTGGCGACTCCACTGGGGATCGAACCCAGAATCTCTGGTTTCGCCAATTTGTGATGCAGGAAAGTGTTCCCTCTACGGATAGAGGCAACCCCTCTGCAGACAGAGGCAACACGGGGAAACTTACCAGGTCCAGACATAGTAAGGATTGACAGATTGAGAGCTCTTTCTTGATTCTATGGGTGGTGATGCATGGCTATTCTTAGTTGGTGGAGCGATTTGTCTAGTTAATTCCGATAACGAACGAGACCTCAGCTTGCTAACTAGCTACGCAGAGGTTCCCCTTCGCGACCAACTTCTTAGAGGGACTATGGTCATTCCTAGTCTCAACCATAAACGATGCCGACCAGGGATCGGCGGATGTTGCTCTAAGGACTCCGCCAGCACCTTCTGAGAAATAAGTGTTTGGGTTCTGGGGGGAGTATGGTCGCAAGGCCCGTTTCATTATTACGATTCTCAAGGAGCCCACATTTATCACCATGGGCCTTTGCCATCTCAGCATGCGATTGAGGTCACAGTCTCGTTAGCTATTGCTTGGGGTACCACTGGTTACGGTGGGGGCCAAGTACCCCCTGCGAATTTTCAAGGACTGCCTTATCAAGGTCAGTCGTCTTACACACAACCCTCCTATGGGCAGCAGTATTATGGACAATATTATCCAGGGCAATCTGGAGGCCCACAAGGACAACCCTTCCAGGGACAACCTTCAGCCTATGGTGGTTGATCTTTTACTTATCTGGGGCAACCCTCTGGAAATCTAGGACAACCTTACATGCAACAAGGACAACCTGGGGTCCAACAGGGATACCCTCCTGGGCAGGGTGGTCAACCTTACATACAGTAAGGTCAACCCACTGTCCAGTCCGGTCAACCATCTGGACAAGCTGGTCAACCTCAAATCCAATCTGGTCAACCAACTGTCCAGTCTACTCAGCCATCCGGTCCATCAGGACAACCCTCAATTGTGCAAGGACAACCTAGTACCCAGCAGGCTCAACCTTCTGGGAAAATGGGCCAATCTCAATCTCAACTAGGTCAACCTTCTGGCCAGGTGGCCCAGCCTCAATCCTCTCAAGGACATCCATCTGGGCCTGTTCAACCGGGCACTCAAATGATTGTTGCTTCTCAAGCTCCACCTGGTTTTCAGCCCCAGTCTGGGCTCCAGACCCAAGCTGATCTTCAAATGCATGTTTGATCTCAATCCCAACCTCCTTATCAAATGCAGTCTGGCCCCCAGGCTCAGTATGGAGCCCAGCCGCCTTATGGTTTCCAGCAATCCCAAGGGCAAACTCTATTTTCCCCGTATCAAAATTATCAACAACTACAGCTGAGTCCTTATCAGAATTACCAGCAACTGTATGTTGCTCCTGTAGGCCAAGTTGGTAATCAATGGACTGTTAGGGGGAAAATCCATGGTCAGCCATCCAGTTATAGCTATAACCCCTATGGACAAAATCCCTACGGACAAAACCCTTCTGGGCCAAATCCATCAGGACAGAATCAATGGGGGCAACAAGCAGCTGGTTGGAACTCTGGTACTACCTCTTACCTGCGGCCTCAAATGTCCTTCAATCCTCAGTTACCCTTTTTAGCAATGTTGGAGTTATCGTATGTGTCCAAACTGACCAATGATCCTATCCTCCATAATCTATATTGGCCACCAGTTTCAACTAAGATTCCCGGTGATTGTCCCAAATTCAATGGAAAAGATGGAGAAGACCCTCAAGCCCAGGTTATGACTTATCATCTATGGTGTTCATCAAATTTGTGGCTTGATGATTCAATCTGGCTCCGCCTTTTTCAAAGCACCCTCACTGGATCTGCTGCTAAGTGGTATATTGAGTTAGCTCGCGGATCTTTTCAGGATTTTAACTCATTGGCGATGGCATTTTTAACTCACTTTCAGTTACCGATTCGATATGAAATGGGCACACATCTCCTGATGTCCTTAAAACAGACAACGGCTACGAACATCTCTCATCATATCCATGAATGGAGACGACGTCGCCGCTTGATTAAGTTTTGAATTCCCAACCAGCTACTGACCAACTGGTTCACGACTTCATTTGTCGGTCCCATACCTCGAGACATTACTATGGGGGCATGTGTAACTGGAGAACAAGCTATCGTGCGTGCTCAGTACCTTGAATTTGTTTATTCCTAGTCCGGTACATTATATGATTATTTTCTTGACGCCCCAAGGCTCGGAACTTCCAAAGCCCTGCCAACACTATTTGTTGACGATATTATTGGTTCTGTCAATCCACCCGCTAAGAAATATTCCGCGAACCATGGGAAGCAAAATTCGAATTCTTCGAATGAAAATACATCTCAGGCTGTATCTAATTTTGGTAATACTTCCGAGGTTAATGCCGTCCAGTCCACCACGGCGGACAAAGCCTCGAAAGGAAAAAAGAAGGGAAAAGGGAAAAATAAGATTGATCAACCAAAGCAGGATTCCGCTAAACCTCCACCCGAGGAAGGAACCAAACACAAGCCCAAGTATCCTTGTCTTATCTGTGACGAGGATCACTATACCAAAGACTGCCCGAGGCAGTCTGAGGTTAGTCGCTTGTTGAAAGGTGCGCCTGGAACTCCTACCATGCTCAAAGAGCCTTTTCCCTTGCAACAAACTCAAATGGTGGCTAACCCATCCCAATCCTCTTCTCCCTTTGGTTCTCAAGTGTTTATGGCTAGGACAATTCCCGTTCACATTAGTACTAGAGCAAAAGAATATACGTCGCCTGCCGGGAAAGAGCCTGAGGTCCCCTCAAGCGCTCCTCTGTCCAGTTCTGGAACTGCTCCATATCAAGAGACCTAGCACTGAGATGCCCATCCGACCCCCTCCTGAAGGTGTGCTCCGGAAATCTTCTTACAACCCTAATGCTTATGTTGCTCAACACTACACCATCGTTGAGGACTTAGCGTAGGCTCCATTAGCTATGTCCGCTCTAGAAGTTCTCCAGAATTGCCCCTCCTAGAGGAAGTCCTTGCTATCGGCTATCAGTGGCATCGACCCGGCCGACTCGGATCTAATCACTTTTAATCTCATAGATTGGGTTTGAAATATCATCCCTGTGACTAAAAAACAGGGCACCATCAGGGTCTGTGTTGATTACCATGATATTAATTGAGCCTATCCCAAAGATAACTACCCCACACCCTTCATTAACCAGCTCATTGATGAGTGTGCCGGAAGTGAAATGTACTCATTCATGGACGGTTTTTTTGGATATAACCAGATTAATATTGCGCCCGTTGATCAGCACAAGACAACCTTTATCTGTCCGTGGGGCACTTTTGCCTACAAAAAGCTGCCTTTCGGTTTGAAAAATGTCGGTGCTACCTTCCAACACGCGATGTCTTATGCATTCCATGATATTCGACACATCGTGCAACCTTACCTGGATGATCTACTAGCTCATTCAGCTAAAGGCAGGACCATCCCACTCACCTTCGCGAAATCTTTCTCCGCTGTCGACACTACTGCATCTGGCTCAATCCACATAAGTGTGTCTTCTGCATAGAGTCTGGCAGACTTCTTGCGTTCATTGTCTCCCGAAAGCACATCCGTTTGGATTCCCTTAAGGTTGAAGCCATTCTAAATCTTCCTCCCCTTGCTTCTTTGTAGCAATTGCAAAGTCTGCAGGGAAAAGCGATTTTTTTACGACGCTTCATTCCGAACTATGCCGAAGTGGTCAAAGGTTTCACGCGGTTATTAAAGTGAGACACCCCTTTTCGTTGGGATGCCGCTGCTCAAGAGTCCTTCGAGTGCCTCAAGGCACTCCTTGTTTCCGCTCCTTTGTTGCGTCCTCCTAATTACCATCGTGACTACACTGTATCTGGCCACTGCCGATACCACTATTGGCATGGTTCTCGTTCAAGATGATGATGATGACACTGAGCATGTCATTTATTATCTCAACTGCAATCTATTAGATATGGAATCTCGATATGCTCACATCGAGAAGTTGGCACTAGTTATTGTTTATGCCGTCCAGCGTTTCCTCCATTATATTTTATTGCGCACTATGACAGTGGTTTCGGACTGCAACTTGATGACGTACATTTTGTCACGTCAGTTGCTGGGGGACAAGTACTCGAAGTGGATCGTCATCCTCCAAGAGTTCGACTTGGAATTCACTACTGCCAAGTCTAAGAAATCCCTTGTCTTTGCTAAGTTGCTTTGCTCTTTGCCATCTCTTACCACCTCCTCTCAGTTAGAGGACCATATTCCAGACGAAACCCTCTTCTTAATTAGCACCCTCGACCCCTGGTACGGGGATATCATTGTCTATCTATAGATGTCCTCTTTTCGTCCTGATATGTCTAAGGACGCTCGGTGACAAATTCGCCATCAGTCTCAGCCCTATCGTATTATTGGGGACACACTATACTATCTCGGTGCTAACTCTGTTCTCCGCCGATGTTTAACATTCGAGGAAGCTAAGCGAGTTTTAAATGACTGCCATTCTGGCGCCTGTGGTGGTCACATGTCCGCATATGTCACCGCTCAAAAAATCCTCCGTGCCGGTTATTTTTGGCCCTCCATCTTTAAGGATTGCATTGTTGTCATCCGTTCCTGTCACGAGTGCCAAGTCTACCAGCGGAAGATGCGTGCGCCTCCCGCTGCATTGCACCCTGTTGTTACCGTCGGCCCTTTTGCAAAATGGAGCATTGATTATATGACTTGTAACCCTCGCTCGGCCGGGGGCCATGGGTATATCATCGTTGTCGTTGATTACTTCACAAAATGGGCTGAGGCGATGCCCACACTATCTGAAGACAGTCACACAGCGGCGGAATTTTTGTTTAATCATGTTATCTCTCAGTTTGGAGTCCCTCAGGCTATTGTCGCTGATCACGGGAAGCATTTCCGTAATCATATGATGACTGAGCTAACAACCCAGCTAGGCTTACGGCCTGATAGCTAGACTCCATACTATCCTTAGGCTAATGTCCAAGTAGAAGCCGTCAACAAGGTCTTAGTTATGATGCTTCAACGCACCATTGGCATGCACAAGTCTAATTGGCACTTGATGTTGTTCTCTTCCTTATGGGCTTACTGAACTTCTGTGAAGGATGCCACCGGTTTCACCCCTTTCCAATTGGTTTATGTATTGGAGGCTAACCTTCCCATCAAGTGCAAGATCCCTTCGTTGTGTTGAAAATGCAACAAGATGATGGAGCTTAGTGAAAAGAAGTCGCCTTCACTAAGTGGTCCCGTAGGCTATTTTTGGCACAAAGTCTATTTTTAGACTATGTCTATTTTTAGACATATGGATCATGGTCTATGAGTTGTAGGATGCTATTTATGGATGATTGGTCAAGTTGGTAAAAATAGATGGACCTCTATTTTTAGACATATGGGCGGAGTCTATTTTTAGACTGCCAGGCTAAAAATAGAACAGTCGAATATTATTAGCTCTTAATAATATTTGGACTATAAACATTATCTTATTCTCTTGGAACACTTCAGTTCGAGCTACAGATGTGGCACATGCAGCTGCCAGAAGGAAATACGTGTTTCTTATGGGTTACTTGAGCTATTGCATGAAGGAGTTCAGTTAGAACTCAAGTGGTTGAGTTCTGTGGAGTTGATTGAGGAGTTGATGGAGTTGTGTTCAGTTTGACTTAGTTGATTTAGTCTAACTGATCAATAGACTAAGTCATGAGTGGTGTGAACTAGTTATTAATTAATTCACTAATTATTAACTCATAAAGCAACTGAAGAATACATCAGTTAACTCAGTGCATGGACAGTTCAGTGGAGACAAGTGTTAGAGGTGAGTGAAAGGGCAAGACAGCTGTCAGTTGTGACTATAGTTTTGCATGTGATTTGCACAATTAGTGGATTGAGTATTGACAATGAGGATTGCATGGTATAGACAAGGGAAATATGAATTTGGATCATTCATTCATCAGTATTCTCATGCAGGATTGCGTAGTGGAGGCAAGCAAGTAGCGGAGGAGATTTGAACCAGTGATTGATTCAGATCTGAGCTAGTTTGTGTGTAACAGGTGGAGATAGTACTAAGTACTTGTGAGGAGTATCGTACTATGTATTGTTACATGTTATCAATCAATATAATATACAGATAGTTGGGGGTTTTCAGTTGTATGCTTTCCCCGGGTACATACTGTGTTGATATGTGTGATTGATGCTTCAATGTGCGCATGTGAATGTTTCTTAATATTGCTAAATTGATGATCAACGTAGAGGAGGTTATGTATTATGCATGATTCCGCAAATAGTGTATAATCAGGATAACCTCTGTGAATAAGTGTCATATTATTCATGAAATTTCTACATGGTATCGGAGCTAGTTGATTTGTAGAAGAGATTTCTACAGGATATCAAAGCGAAGTTGATCATCAGATCTATTATTCAGAAAGTGTTTACATTTTATTTCTTCAAGCAGAGTCTGTAATCAGGCCAGGTAGCCTCTGGATTCATCCTTCTTTTGGAAGGTGAGATATCCGGTGAATGCCCATATAGTCGATCTCTGTACGAGAAATACTTTGTTCTCACAAATTTTAGATCAGAAGCAGTTGATTTTTGAGCTGGTGGAATGGCGCTCAAGGATAAACTTAGAAACATCTAAGTGTGAGAATGGAGACAATATGCCCCAGTATCTCACAAAGTTCACCCAATGCTGGGATGAGCTGGGAAGTGTGGGGGTGACTGTCGATGATGAGGACTTGGTGATCTTGGCTCTCCTTGGTCTTCCGAAGAGTTGGCATTCCTATCTAGACTCTGTCAATGGTTGGGAGAAATTGCCAGGATGGGAGAGACTTTGGTCGGATCTTGTGCAAGAGGAGATCATGCGGAATACCAGGGACGGATCTTCATCAAAGGCATATGATGAAGAAAGTTGCGCTTTGGCTACCAAAGAAAATAAGGAGAAGGTTTCTCTTTCTGAATCCAGTTCTTCCAATGATGAGAAGAAAGTTGACAAATCGAAAGTGCGATGATTTTGTTTTTTGGTGGGCCATTATGCCTCAAATTGACCACGGAGGAAATCCAAGAAGGGATCCAGGGAAGGATCTAAAGGTGAGGCACTTGCTTCACAGTTTGATTTGGATTTCACACTCTTCGCATGCATGGTTTCATCCATGATGGAAAGTGGTTGGTTTCTTGATAGTGGACCTTCTTTCCACATGTCCGACGATAAACATTTGTTCAGTGCTTTGGAGGAGAAAGATCTCCAGATACTCATAGTGTTGGCTAATGATGAGAAGTATAGTGTCTCAAGTGTAGGCACGGTTATTTTTCAGAGGGAGCATGGATCTTGAATTACCTTGACCGATGTCAAGTATGTACCAGGACTGAAGAGAAACTCGGTGCTGATCGCGATGCTGGAAGACAGAGGCTATGATGTAGTCTTCAGAGAGGGAAAGGTTTTCCTTAGACACATCATCACTAGACAGGTGAAGCAGATTGGTTCATGGGTCAAGAACTTGTATTCTCTTGAGGTTAAAGATGCATGCAAAGCCTTGAGCAGCAAGGAAACATATGGAGACTTGGTGGTTGAGAGGGAGGGTATATTACCTCTCAACATGTAGAGGTAGAAGAAGTCTCAGACAATTGTGGAGGAGCCATGATTGGTGCAGCAACTTCAAGAGGTTGTGGAGCAACCACAACTGGGGAAGATGAGAGGAGATCGAGTAGAGACATCTACTCATGTAGAGACCTCCAGTAGGGGAAAACTTCTAGCCAGGTGGGCTGAGGGATCACATGCAGCCATACCTCCAAGTAGGAGGTGGGGCGATATAGAGTGATCGTCCCAAGGAGGAGGGGCACGATCCTTGAGTTACCAAACCTCTTGGATGAGACCTTGCTATAGGAGCCCCGATGTGGAGTAACAGGAACTGAATGATTGGGTAGAGACAAATGCGTATGGAGCGGCAGAGAGAGCGACAGTGCAGGGAATCCCAAGACAACGCATAGCTAGCAGGTTGCAACAATGCGAGAGGCACAAGTGTTTTCCACAGTGCTAGGTGGCACAGAGAAGTGTGAAATGGTGCGAGATGCATGGAGATGTTGCAGTAGCACAGATGTCAGAGAGGGAGCACTTGTCAGCAGCAGGCAGAGCTTCAGCATCAGAGTATGTTCCTAGCCCAACAGAGTGGTCAGTTGGGAGTGTTTTTGTTCCAAGTGTTGTTGGAGCAAGTGGACCGG
>APFE031321493.1:82926-106289 GCA_000404065.3 Pinus taeda
TCTCTGTACGAGAAATACTTTGTTCTCACGAATTTTAGATCAGAAGCGGTTGAGTTTTGAGCTGGTGGAATTCGAATTTGCAGCAGTGTTTTCTTGGTGTCAAAGTTGAAATATATTTCAACAAATTACGATTGGAGTATGCCCTTGAGGGCAGCTCAAACTATATTGCATGGAAGGACAGGATAGAGGCGGTCTTAGATGATAATGGGTTGAAGGAGTTCATAGATGCGGATGTCCCAAAACCTACTGATGCTGCTCAAGTCAGGGATTGGCAAAAGAAGACAGCAAAGTGTCGAAGGATTTTGTTGGAGGGTGTAAGGGATCACATTGTTTCCATCCTCCATGGAAAGGCTTCTCCATACTTGATGTGGAAAGCATTGACAGATCTATTCCAAAGTAAGAGCGACCAGAGGAAGTTGACACTCAAGGATAAACTCAGAAACATTAAGTGTGAGAATGGAGACAGTATGCCCCAGTATCTCACGAATTTCACCCAATATCAGGATGAGCTGGGAAGTGTGGGGGTGACTGTCGATGATGAGGACTTGGTGAGCTTGGCTCTACTTGGTCTTCCGAAGAGTTGGCATTCCTATCAGGACTCTGTCAATGGACGGGAGAAATTGCCAGGATGGGACTGACTTTGGTCGGATCTTGTGCAAGAGGAGATTAGACGGAGCACCAGAGACAGTTCTTCATCTATGCATGATGAGGAGAACTGTGCCTTAGCGAGTAAGGTGAAGAAGGGGAAGGAGAAGGTTTCTCTTTTCGGATTTAGTTCTTCCAATGATGGGAAGAAGGTTGACAAATCGAAAGTGTGATGCTTTCGTTGTCATGAGGTGGGCCATTATGCCTCAAATTGTCCACAGAGGAAATCCAAGAAGGGATCCCGGGAAGGATCTAAAGGTGAGGCACTTGCTTCATAGTTTGAGTTGGATTTCACACTCTTCACATGCATTGTTTCATCCATGATGGGAAGTGGTTGGTTTCTTGATAGTGGAGCTTCTTTCCGCATGTCCGGCGACAAAAGTTTGTTCAGTACTTTGGAGGAGAAAGATCTCCAGATACTCATAGCGTTGGGTAATGATGAGAAGTATAGTGTATTAGGTGTAGGCACGGTTATTTTTCATAGGGACCATGGATCTCGAATTACCTTGATCGATGTCAAGTATGTGCCAGGACTGAAGAGAAACTTGGTGTCGATGGTGATGCTGGAAGACAGAGGTTATGATGTAGTCTTCAGTAAGGGAAAGGTTTTCCTTAGACACATCATCACTAGACAAGTGAAGCAGATTGGTTCGCGGGTCAAGAACCTGTATGCTCTTGAGGTTCAAGATGCATGCAAAGCCTTGAGCAACAAGGCAACTGATGGAGACTTGGTGGTTGAGAGGGAGGGTATATTACCTATCAACATACAGAGCCAGAAGAAGTCTTAGACAATGGTGGAGGAGCCACAATTGGTGCAGCAGCTTCAGGAGGTTGTGGAGTAACCACAATTGGGGAAGCTGAGAGGAGATCGAGTAGAGACATCTACTCATGCAGAGACCTCCAGTAGGGGAAAACTTCGAGCCAGGTGGGTAGAGGGATCACATGCAGCCATACCTCCAGGTAGGAGGTGGGGCAATATAGAGTGATCGTCCCAAGGAGAAGGGGTGGGATCCTTGAGGTCCCCAACCTCTTGGATGAGACCTTGCTACAGGAGCCTTGATGTGGAGTAGCAGGAACTGACTGATTGGGTAGAGACAAATGCGGATGGAGTGGCAAAGAGCGACAGTGCAGGGAATCCCAGGACATCGCATAGCTAGCAGGCTGCAACAATGCGAGAGGCACAAGTGTTTTGCACAGTGCTAGGTGGCATAGAGAGGTGTGCAATGGTGTGAGATGCATGGATATGTTGCAATAGCGCAGATGTCAGAGAGGGAGCACTTGTCAGCAGCAGGTAGAGCTTCAGCATCAGAGTATGTTCCTAGACCAACAGAGTGGTCAGTTGGGAGTGTTTTTGTTCCATGTGTTGTTGGAGCAAGTGGACCGGGTAGATGTGTTGTATGCAGAACATTCCAGAGTTATAGGATAGGGGTTGTAGATAATCCATATCTTTTTGAGAGGGAGTGTTGAAAATGAAACAAGATGATGGAGCTTAGTGAAAAGAATTCGCCTTCACTAGGTGGTCCTGCAAGCTATTTTTGGCGCAAAGTCTATTTTTACACTATGTCTATTTTTAGACATATGGATCATGGTCTATGAGTTGCAGGATGCTATTTGTGGATGATTGGTCAAGTTGGTAAAAATAGATGGACCTCTATTTTTAAACATATGGGCGGCCAGGCTAAAAATAGAACAGTCGAATATTATTATCTCTTAATAATATTTGGACTATAAACATTATCTTATTCTCTTGGAGCACTTCAGTTCGAGCTATAGATGTGGCACATGCAGCTGCCAGAAGGAAATATGTGGTTCCTAGGGGTTAACCTGAGCTATTGCATGGAGGACTTTAGTTAGGACTTCAGTGATTGAGTTCTATGGAGTTGGATCAAGAGTTGATGGAGTTGTGTTCAGTTTGACTTAGTTGAACTAGTTGTAGTTAGTCTAACTCGCAAATAGACTAATGTTGAGGTATGTGAATTAGTTATCAATTAATTCACTAATTATTAACTCATAAAGCAACTGAAGAATACATCAGTTAACTCAGTGCATGGACAATTCAGTGGAGACAAGTGTTAGAGGTGAGTGAAAGGGAAAGACAGCTGTCAGTTGTGACTATAGTTGTGCATGTGATTTGCACAATCAGTGGGATTGAGTTGCCAATGAGGATTGCGTAGTGTTACACAAGGGAAACACGTGAATGGTTAAACCATTCTCATCCATTCTCTATGCAGGATTGCACAGTGGAGGCAGGCAAGCAGCAGGGGTGATTTGAGCAATGATTGATTTAGATTTGTGTTGTATTGTGTGTAATAGGTGGAGCTAGCATTGTACTGTGTACTGTTACATGATATCAATCAATATAATATACAGATAGTTTTGGGTTTTTAGCGAGATGTTTTCCCCGTGAAATAACTGTGTTATGTGTGATTGATGCTTCTATATTCACATGCAATTGTTTCTGCTTTTGCAAAATTGATGATCAATGGTAGATGAGATTATGTATTATGCATGCATTCCACAATAGTGTATAATCAGAATAATTTTGGTTGAATAAGTGTCATATTATTCATAAAATTTCTATAGATAGGACAACTCACCCAAAGGGACGTGAGGAGTTATGGTGCATAAAGTGAAAAGGCCAGGGACATGACAAGGACCATTGTCCAATCTTTGTGAACTACCTAGCAAGAGGAGGACCAATGCCATTGAGATTAGAGGCACAAGTAGGACCGAGCGTGGCACCTGCATTATGGTGTGTGATTTTTCAAATAGGAGGGAAGCATGCTACAGATAACTACACCTATTACAAAAGTATACGCAAACGTCCGAGCAATTGTTCTATAACTTTTGTAGATCAGTAGGCCATGATGAGCGCACCTGCAGAAGTTATGAACTGATGATGGATCAGACACCTACCTACAGAGTTCAAACTGAAACGCGAGCCCTTGATCAAAATGCAAGGATGGCGTGCAATGGATTTTAGGGGAGCGGACGAGGTCGAGGTGGAATGGAACCAAGAAGGAGTCACAGATAGCTAATTTGTTACAATTGTAGAGGGCCAGGGAATTATGCCTGCGATTGTACAAATCCAACGAGAGCATCATGTTTATATTGTACCCAGTTTGATCATGAGACAGAGGATTTCCTAACACTAATAGTGACGTTGCACAATAAAGGAACACTCTAGCCTCCCCCGACTCAAAACCTGCAAATGATGAGGTTTGAGCCACGCGAAGAGGACCCAAATGTAAACATCATGCTCTGAAGTGGTATCACGATAGAAGATGACAAGGGCAAGTAGCCTGAAGAGAGTGCATGGGTTCGCAAGGCTCCAATAAAGGAACCAAAGTGTGATTTGGAGTGTGTGAAGGAGACATTCATGGAAGCTAAGAAGAGCTTCATGAAGGCCTCCACTTTAAGTAGTAAAGACAAACTAGAACTGGAGATGGACCCATCAATGCTCACTACCTTTCTGGAGACATGCATGAAGCTGTCGCGTGACAGCAAGGCTATGAAGGGATTGCAAGAACTCATCACTAGGTGCATCAGGTCAGGAGAACCATGCGTAGTCCAAAAGCTATAAAAGCACACAACGCGAACAAGAAGGGAGATGAGATTGACTGCACAAATCGGGGAATATGAAATGGATAAAGTGATTCTAGATCTAGGATCAGATGTGAACATCCTACCAAAACAGAACAGATGGGTAGGCCCACGTTGTAATGGTCTCTTATTCAATTGCGAATGGTGAACTAGCAAAAGATCCTACTGATGGGAAGATTACAGAAAATAATGGTGGATATCAAAGGTGTGAGTGCGCTTGCAGATTTTGAAGTGATAGATATTGTTAATGACAACAATCCCTACCACGCACTACTAGGAATAGATTGGGCCACTGAAATGATGATCCAAAATGGATTTTGGATATAATCCTAAGTCTAAGTGTTCCCCACAAAGGAAAATGAATGCCCAAGGAAGTTGTAGGAAATAGCCCCATTGTAGAGATCTTTTCCTTCTGAATCTAATGCAACTTGAATGGGCTAAAATGGACTTAGGATGCAGAAGCTATCATAGAACGAAGATGCTCTATTTCTTTGGAAAAAGAGGCAAAATCCCCTAAAATTGGCAAAAAAAAAAAAACCCTTATAAAAGGAAATCACATTAGAAAAAGGTAAAAGAGCAAAATTAAGCAGAAAGGGGAGAAACCCCTGTTCATCGATCCCTGACATATCGGGTCGAAGGCAGACATGCGATATAACATAAGGACTGGGCCGATGTGATACTACAATGGACGAAATCGGCGAATCGGCATCGACAATGGCATGGGACTTAAGGCGGGACCCCGGGTTGAGCGATATTGCAATCACCGATATCAGCGTCAGTGGATCAGCATCGGCATAGGTCGTCCCTTATGGAAAGACCCAGGGACTTTGCGATATGTGCTTGTGACACATCGCATCACAAAATCACATCATTACAATACAAAGGGAATGCACCGCTGCGATGCGACCGAACCCGAAAGGGTTATAAATGCAGTTGGATATTATTTGAAGTCCGCCATAAAGCCATCTTGTTGGGATTTCAGTGTTTTAATGTATTTTTACAAATACAAAGGAATCCACGACCGAGCGACCTGTGATAGCGATATAATGCCTAATGGCGGACCCGATAAGGTCTTTAGGGGCGATTTGATGGAATTTCATGTCTAAAATATACACCCAATAGTGTATTTTGTAGGCAATCTCTATGTATTGGGATTTTACCCGTTTTCAGGTTTTTGCCTATGAAATGGCCCCAATTCCTTCTGTAACTACTCCTGATCATCATGCCACATTGCAACAACTATTTTTACAGGCAATGATGCATTTAGCAACCACAGAGCCACAGAGCCAGATGGCCAGTCTCGCTGGCAAGGAATAAAGAAGCCACAGAGCCGCAGAGGATAATGAATCGCAGAGAAATAGCCAGGGAAGCCAAAAAGCTGGGAAATTACCTCAAAGGAGGTATATAGCTCAATTAAGTGGGGAGAGTGAAAACAGGTAGTGCAAAAAGCAAAAAGCTGAAGCGCAGAGCAACCAAGGGAGTCACTTGGAGTTCAAGTGGAAAGCTAGAGGGATGTAAACTAACAAAGAGCCGAAGAAGCCAACGTTGAAGAGCCAGAGCCAGAGCTAGAGCCGAAAAGTGAGAGTCGGAGCTAAGAGCAAAAGCCAAAATCCAGAGACAAGAGCTAGAGCTAGAGTCGAAAACCAGAGCTAGAGCCAGGGATAAAATGGTGTTCGAACCCATTGTTTCTATGTAAAACAGTGGATTTGAGCCAAGAACTTGTAAAAAAAAGGACTTTGCCATAATCCTAGAGAGCCTAGTTGAGTTGACTAGAGCTCACGGAGATGTAGCCCAAGAGCTTTGGGTGAACTCCAAATTAATATTATTGTTCTATGTGTGTTGTATTGACACATTGTATCTATTGTTTTAATTACTTCTATTTGATTTATATCAGTTTAAGCAAATAAATTTACAACACCTGAACATTTTAAAACAAGCATAAGCATGCATCCATATTTTCAGGAACATATTTAATTCCGTGCAGGTTAATCATTAAGACTTGGGAATATTTAAGCTTTGGAAGTGGGAGAGGTTCTTGCAAGTTAGACAAGAAGCCTAAGTGCCCCATTTTCATATCAGGTGGTATCAGAGCTTAAGATTAGTTAACCTCACCTTCAAAGAAGGTTATATCAGAATGCTTGATTGACAAAGCAAAGGATGCCTGTCTAAAAGGTGTTTGGGCATTCAAGGATTGATTGTCTGAAGGTTGAAGGCATTCTTCTATCCCAAAGGACCTCAAGGAAATCTTGGAAAAGATTTGTTGCAAAAGGTTGCTTGAGTAAGCTGTTTAATAATCTTGTTTGAAGTTATTTTGTTCATTGGCATAATGACAACTTCTACAAGTGAGTCCTCAAATTCTCCTGTCTTCACAAGACTCTTTGATGAAGACATGAAGCAAGACTTGTTCATCATTATGGACAAGGTGAGAGAAATGTACGAGGATGGAAGAAAGAGAAGCATACTTAGAGAGCAGTTGAATTCCATGAAGGAAGAGAAGCAATTGCTTTCTGACAGACTACAGGAAGTGGAGAGGCAACTTCATATTGCAAATATGAACCTAAAGAGGATGCATGAGTTGGATTCACGACTCTTTGTTGCCAAAGATTCCTTGGTCAAGTATCACCTTGAAGAAGAGGTAAACCATTCCAGTTTGTCTTCAAATTCTTCTGAGAATGCTTATATTGGTTATTTTTTAAAAACATACTAGAGGCACAGGTTCCAAGCTAATGTCCAAGATGGGATATGAAGGAAAGGGCTTGGGAAAGCATGCACAAGGTATTGTTGAACCAATAATGGTTGAGGAAAGACCTAAATATTTGGGTCTTGGCTATGGACAGTCTTATGGAGAGAGTTCCAAAGCTGCCATGAAGACCATTAGAATAGCAGAAAGAAGGAGTTGCAATGCAAATGAAGATTGTGTTTAGGAGGAATGCAATATCTTGAAACATCACTTGCAAGATGCAGGTGTTCAAAAGCACACACTTGAATGAGAGAGTTGTGGAAACTCTAAAAACCTTGAAGAGATTGATGGTGTTCCAAAGGGAGCCACTTCTTCATTTGCTTCACCTCCTCATGAAGGCAATAAAGGTGAAAGCGGTAGGTATAAATCTGGTTCTAATTATATTCCTTTTGATTTCAAAAAGCATGGTAAATTTCCACATAAGCGTGGGAAAATAATTGCATGTTCCTTTTGTGGTTTGGATAACCATCATGTTTCTAGATGTTGGAAGAGAATCGCCACATACAGGAAACTTCTGAAGGAAAAGAAGCAAAGAGCCAAAGGTCCATTGGACAAGGTGATTCATGTTGTCAAGAGGATGCACATATGTTCCACTCACTGCCATAAGAAAGGGATCTTGCTGAAAGGTGTTGGACTCTGAATCCAACAATGCTTCCCTAAAAGCTGAAGAAGGTGGAAAGAGAAGATGGCAGAAATGGAAAGGAAGTTTCCATGAATGAT
Organism: Pinus taeda; assembly: GCA_000404065.3. Lineage (NCBI taxonomy): Eukaryota > Viridiplantae > Streptophyta > Pinopsida > Pinales > Pinaceae > Pinus > Pinus taeda. The sequence goes on from APFE031321493.1 coordinate 90,635, forward strand.
GTGTCTCAGGATGATTCACATGTTGATGTTGATGTGCAGACAAAGGAAAGACCTTTGAACTGGATTGGTAAGAAATGGTTAGAGTTATTTTCCAATTAAGGATTGCATGTCTATTGATGCATCTATTCGCATTTCTTTGTTGATGAGATGCAAGTTGCAGGTTTCTACCAATATGGTGAATGGAAAAGATTGAGTGGGGGACTCACTTTGTTGCTACAACATTATATTTCATTTCAGCTTCAAAAGTAGAATGTACTTAAGTGAAAGTTGAAGGATGAATTGCATGCATAACCATGATGTGCATGAACTCAGGGATGTTGATGTTTTCCTTGTATTTGAACATGTATGTGTAATTAACTTGCAGGGTTGATTTCTTTGACATGAATGTGATGCAATGTTGACTTGAGGAAAGTTGCCTTGGTCTCCAAGATGGAGATAGTGATGAAATGTTTCATCTTTTGAAAAAGAGTCCTAATGGTTTTTTTCTACATGCTTGACTTGAAGGGTCATTTGCTTAACGACATGTTTTGTGGGCTTGTTATCTAGTCCATCATTTGTATGCAGATGTAAGACATGGAGGTGTTCACAAGATGTGAAATCTGTTTCTTTTGTTGAATCAAGAGTTTAAGCGATCCAGTTGTTATTGTTAACAGTTGTTGTTGACAGCTTTTCAAACAGGTACAAATGAAATTTTTGTGGAGCAGATGTACTTCACATTTGTTTGAGCCACCCTGGATCAGCGATCAAGGCAGAAAAGTTCAAACTACCTTCTATGACCATTTCAACAGAAGTTCTACATGAAGGCAAGAAGGAAGACAATTCTTCCTAGGAGAACCAGCACATCCAGAAAGGAAAGTGGTTAGAGACTTTGGTTCAAAGGCACTATGCAAGGCAAGTGTGTGGAGGCTGAAAGAGGAGGGTGTTGTTACTCTCATTTACTGTTCAGATCAGTATGTTAGTCTTTTGGAGGCCAAAAATTCTTTAGTGGGAAGGTGTGATCCAAAATGGATTTTGGATAGACTCTTACGTCTAAGTGTTCCCCACAAAGGAAAATGAAACTCCAAGGAAGTTCCTAGAAATAGGCCCATTGCAAAGATATTTTCCTTCTAAATCTACTACAACTTGAATGGGCTAAAACGAACTTAGGATGTAGAAGTTATCGCAGAAAGAAGATGCCCTATTTCTTTGGAAATAGAGGCAAAATCTCCTAAAATTGGCAAAAAAAACCCTTATAAAGGGAAATCACATCAGAAAAAGGCAAAAGAGTGGACTTAAGCAGAAAGGGGAGAAACCCTTGATCGCTAACCCATGACATATCAGGTCGGAGGCAGACATGCGACATAACATAAGGACCAAGCCGATGCGATACTGTGGTCGCCAAAATTGGTAAATTGGCATCGGCGATGGCATGGGACTTAAGGTGGGACCCCGGGCCGAGTGATATTGCGATCACCGATATCAGAAGTGGCGAATCGGCATTGGCATAGGCCGTGCCATATGGAAAGACCCCAATACTTGTCGATATGCCATTACAACATGTCGCATTGCAAAATTGCATCGCGACAATATAAAGGGAATGTGCTGATGCGATGCAACTGGACCTGAAAGGGTTATAAATGTAGCTGGATATTATTTGAAATCCAGCATAAAGCCATTTCATTGGGATTTCATTGTTTTAATGTATCTTTACAAATACAAAGGAACCCATGACCAAGCGACCTATGATAGCGATATAATGCCTAATGACAGACCCGATAAGGTTTTTAGGGGTGATTTGATGGAATTTCACATCCGAAATATCCACCTGATAGTGTATTTTGCAGGAAATCTCTATGTATTGGGATTTTTCCCATTTTCGGGTTTTTGCCTATAAAACGGCCCTGATTCCTTCTACAATTGTTCCTGATAATCATGCCACGTTACAGCAGGCATTTTTACAAGCAATGATACATTTAGCAGCCGCAAAGCCAGATGGCCAGTCTCGCTGGTAGGGAACAGAGTAGCCACAGAGCCACAGAGGATAATGAATCATAGAGAAACGTCTAGGGAAGCCAAAAACCCAGGAAATTACCTCAAAGGAGGTAGAGAACTCAATTGTGAAGGGAGAGTAAAAACAGGTAGTGTAGAAAGCAAAAAGTTGAAGTGCACAGCAGCCAAGGGAGTCACTTAGAGTTCAAGTGGAAAGCCAGAGGGCTGTAAACTGATAGAGAGCCGAAGAATCCAGAGCCAAAGAGCCAAAGCTAGAGCTAGAGCTAAAGAGCTAGAGCCAGAGCCAAGAGCCAGAGCCAAAAGACAGAGCCAAGAGCCAGAGCCAGAGCCGAGAGCCAGAAAGTCGAGAGCTTCAAGAGCCAGGGATAAAATGGTGTCTGAACCCATTGTTTCTATGTAAAATAGTGGAGTTGAGCCAAGAGCTTGTAAAAAAAAAGGACTTTTCCATAATTCCAAAGAGCCTAGTCAAGTTGACTAGAGCTCATGGAGACGTAGCATAAGAGTTTTGGGTGAACTCCTAATTAATATTTTTGTTTTTTGTGTGTTTTATTGCTACGTTGTATCTACTATTCTAGTTACTGCTATTTTCTTAATATCAGTTTAAGCAAATCAATTTACAACTCCTGAACAGTTTAAAGCAAACATAAGCATGCACCCATATTTTCAAGCACATATTTACTTCTGCACAGGTTAATCATTAAAACTTGGGAATATTTAAGCTTTGGAAGTGGGAGAGCTTCTTGCAAGTTAGACAAGAAGCCTAAGTGCCCCATTTTTAGATCATATGAATGGAGTGATAAATATAAAGAAGCGTAAGATGATTTTTGAGAAAAATTCACTATGCGTAATGGTACCTTTAGACCCTATGGAAGGATTGTGCTACACAGAGCCAGTGAGCGAGAATGAGAGCGATGATGATCTAGATTGTATCTACAAGATAATCACATGGGAGCAGGACTCGGTGAATCCAACAGCTAATGGCAGGATTTCATGAGAGCGTGAAAGCTCTTGCACATCAAATTTGGACGAGGAAGTAGAACAATGGCAGAACCAGTTACACGAGGTAACCACGCTCAATTGCAACATGATGGTAAGATCACTACATTGCATGAAAATAGGGGTAAGATATCTGTGTATGTATGATGGGTTGAGCGAGGTGGATGATTTCTTGAAAAAGTTTGAAAGAGAAGTAACGGAACAGTGGCATTTTGATGCTCTGAAATGGGCACTGTGCTACGCCCACAAGATGGTGGGGTATGCATCAAAGAAGTTTTGAGGACTAGCGCAAATGTAGAAGGATGATGCTCATACAGTTTGGAAAGCCTCAGATGAGGATGGAATCCTGGTATCACAAACGAAATAACCTGCGCACCGACCTCTCCAGATGGGTACAAGCGTATAGTAAGCAACCTGCATGAACACACACCATCCTCGCGATAGGAAATAGGACCAACAAGAAGGATCAGGCAAGGCAATGGAGTGAATGATGAAGTATGATAAAAACAAGCACACCAAAGATTATCCATGTGGAATCCTTTGACAAAGTATGCAAAGTACTTAACACGATCCACCATGTGAGATGCACTGAATGGGACTTGTGCGTACCAACAGTTCTATGGGCTTATAGGACCATGTGCAAAACTCTAACCGTGCGGGCACTTCCGATGCTGAAGTATGAAGCAGATACTGTAATCCCTATGGAGAAGGCAAAGCCTAGTCCACACATGACAACACCCATAGATACAATGGTTTGCAAAGCCTGAAAAGAAGGAATCACACAGCCGCAAGAGACAGAACACATGAGACTTGAGGAAGAAATCCAACATGGAAACCTTAGACTTCACAAAATTGAAAAAGAAAGGGTACGGTTAAGAGAGAAAAGTGCTTTGATGGACGTGGAGGTCAAGGAGCTGGAGGGTGAGATAAAGGAAGAGTTTCTCACCGAAAAAACTAGGATGGTAAGGCAAGATGTGTATGATCATACTGAAAAATTTGAGAACTATTGTTGTGAATTGGTTAGTCTGATGCCTTAGCTTGGATTGCATATTGCTAAGTGAAGTGACCAGGGTAACACATTGCAAATGAGGAAGTGTGAAACCATAGAAGGTGGGGATTCTCCAAGAACCGTGATAGAGGACAGGATGGTGCTCCACATGGGTGGTGCAACCCCCTGAGTAGCCAAGGGATGGATAGTATTAGCACTCCGGGTAGTTGGAAGTGAGCGTGGGACTATAAACTATCCTGCCCAGGAGCTGTACGATGTTGGAGATGCGCAGAGAAGCAGAGAGTCACAAGGTCTACAACCGTGCACGGGGGACTGTGCTACCACACAAATTGGCCAGAAAGTGACCATTGAAGTCACTATTCACGATGGGATGATCGACTTGAAGCCAAATGGAGTGGGCAGTAGACATTTAAGACACGATTTAAGGGCAATATTTGAGAAAACCTGTTGCCAAGAAAGTATTAATGACCCAGAATTGGGGGGAATGGTCGAATTCAAATTCAAAAGGTGCTATAAACTGCAAGGGGCTGCCCAGCAAACAACACTTGGTCATTTGAGAATTGAACGATTGAGCAGAGTCCAGAGCATTGTGAGTTGAGCATTGATTGAGCCCCTAAATTCGCAAGTCACCCATTATAGACCAGATACGATGATAGCAACTAAGGATGGTTTTGGAAGAGAAGAGGTAACCACCAACGAGGCTGTGCAGACCCCAATTGTCAAGGATGTTCCAGAAGGTGTCGGGGTTGTGGCAGAGATCCCCAAATCACCACGTACGCCAAGACCTAAGAAGGATAAATAGGCAATGGCTCCAGTACGCGTGTCCCTGAGGAACTCGCCACATAGCAAACTATCAATGGAAGAGAAGGGGAAGTTGTCACGATAGAAACAGCTAAGGAGGAAGAAGATTTGCAGGCCCTTATCATCACAGAGGAAGCAGATGAAGGCATGGAGGAGGATATTCAATCTACACACTCTGCAACAAAAATACCTACATATGTCCCCCCACAAAAAGGGAAGGCCAAAAGCCAAAGGACCTGGACGAAACCAAGATTTCACTCCAGACCCCACTCCTCCCATATGGCATTGTATTTGAAGGCACACACCTGGGCCGTGTGCCAACCATGAAGTTTGAAGATTGAGACCTCGCTGACTACGAGAAGTTCCGTCACCTGGAGACTAGGAATCTCATGAAGCAGAATAGTGGGGGGATGGTGACAATGTTAGAGCTGTGGAAGTGGCTGCGTGGAGTGGAAAAGGCCAGGCTACTGAACCTACTATGGGTGCCACATTTCCACCGCGCCCCAATAGCCATTTTCATCATCATGCAGCTACTCTTCTTGGTGCATGATGGGTATCTATGGCTGGAGGAGCCTATCCCCATCACGACAGACCTAATCCGTTGAATTTCCCAGCTACCATACAAAGGAAAGGACCCAACGATCATATTGACAGGGAAGGGTAGTGATTTGGCCCTCGCGGAGGCCATGAAGATGAAGTACAAGCTGGAGAAGAAGAAGAGGGGCTACGCCATCTCCAGCATCAAGGACAAAGCAGTACGTGTAGCAACACAAATCCTGGTTGGCAAAGTTATGTGAAAGTACTGCGCAGACGAGGTATCTGCACTGATGATCGCACTTGCCAAGCAGTGCGTGGCGGGGGTCCAGTTTAACTGGGCTGAATTCCTCTACACAGAATTCTTGAAGAATGGTAGCGAATCCCAGGAGTAGGGTAAAACCTTCCATTATGCATGGTTGTTGCTATCCATAGTGGTCATAGTGGGGGAACTTCTAGAGGACAGTCAATTCCCCACAATTGATAGAGATTTACCAGAGGCCGTGAAGTGCACTTCGCTCTGGGCCATAAAGGATGCGAAAAGAATATTTGAGAGCAAGATCTTCTAGGTGCTCATGGAGATGAACATCTAGAAGTGGATCAATCAGAAGTTGCGCTTGTCGCCCACGATGTACAACAATCTGTAGAGTTTTGCAGAATTCAAAGCCTACATGCATAATATATACATTAGGGCACACAAGGACACAACAAAGCAGTGGATGAAAATACCTTTTGTAGCCACAGACGACGTCATTTTCACTATCTTGGAGGCATGGCCTCCGAAATGGCGCGCCCCAGATATTGTAGAACTTGAGAGGGAGAAAACACAGAAGAAGAAGGACCCTGCCAAGCTGCACGTCACACAGTTGCCTGAGAAAAGGCGGAAGGAAATAGTAGCAGTAGAGGCATAGACAGTGCAGAAAGCTGCTGAGCAGAAAAAGGCCGCAGAAGCAGCCGCAGCATAGGAAGTAACTGTGAAGGTGGCAGAGGCCCAAGCAACGCCCTCGTAGGGGCAGGAGGTAGAGGAAGAAGAAACAACAGAAGGGAGCATGGACCCGAGGACCGCATCCACACAGTTGAAGCACCCACACACGATAGAGAGATCAGGACTGAGGAAGAAGGTCAAGGCCTTGAAATTGGCCATTGACCTAATCACCCTAATCGAGGGTGATCTCCATGACATCGGTGAGACAGTGCGTGATGTCACCAATGAGGCTCTTTAGGATTTTATACAGGAGCACCAGACTATGTTGGGGGCCCTCAGGGCGTAGTTGCAGGAGTTACAAGTGCACCCCCCACAATTGGATACCCTTTCAACCCACCTCGCAGCAGGATCCTTAGCAGCAAAGCAGATGCTGCGCACACGAATGGCAAACACAATAGTGTTGCCAGAAGGGGCCCTAGTAATAGCGAATGAGGCCGATAGATTTTTGGTTAGCATGATGAAAGGCATTGACCTTAATCTAGCTACCCTTCTGCGTGAAACACTATATCTTTTACAGGATGGGATAACAACAGAGCTGCGTGCTAGGGAGAGCCACGCGATCCAAGTCCTTAGCAAGAAAAAGATAAACATGAAACAACTCAGCTTACAGCACAGCAAATTGGTGTCACAAAATCAAAATTTGGTGTAGGTGGTAGGATACACTTGCCGCAATGTCTCGGAGCTGGCTATCCTAGCAGATCTACCAATGAAGATGCGGATCCATAGACTAGCAGCAGGAGTCTGCAAGTCCAGGGAAGAAACGAAAAAGGTTTAGCGGGAACTAAATCTTAAAATCACCAAGCTATGATTAAAGGCGTAGCCATCCACTCCCCCAAAAGTCAGAGAACAACGCACTAGTGCTATCACAATGGTACTGAAGGAAATCGGAGGTGCAGTATGAGATTATACCAACATGTTGGAACAAGCACTTGAGTTCCTCACAACTCTGCAAGATGACCCCAACATCCAACGCTTGGAGATAGAAGTGAGAGAACTCTAGCAGCAATATGATAGTGTCTGAGGATATGTGCAGATAGTAGTCCTCACCAAGAGGCTTGTGAGGATGCATCAAGCCAAAGCACTGAAAGAGCAAGTGGACGCGGTGTTGCAGAAGGAGGCAGTTCTCAAAGCGTGCATTCAGCCTTGGATCGACGAGGCTTTCACCATCACGAAAAACATTGAAGGAAAGCTCGCACACTTACAAGGGATGCACACATTGATGTAGAGAAGCACCCAACACATACAGGTCTCAGAATAGTGGATGCAGCAAACACAACAAGCAGTAGCTCAATGCACTTTAAACCTCAGTACAGTTCGAGAAATTTTGGAGGGAATCTGGGCTAAGATCACTGCGCCAACTGAGTGACTCGAGAGAAAGTCACAATGTTTGTGTTGGGGGCCTGTTGGGCATGGAATCTCCCTAAGGCATTTTTTGGGGCTCAAAGCACAAGTTTTGACTTAATCTCTTTGTAAAGACTCCGCGAATTGCGGGCGCGGAGCTCGAAATATATGATAGAGTCACAGGGTTGTCTGCCCTAGTCGTGTAATGTAATGTTGGCCTACCCATGGTCCGCAAACCATGGGATTGTATAAATAGAGCGAGGCTCCAAGTGTAAAATACAACTAACTAAGTAATAGATAGCGAAGTAGAAGCGAAGAGCAAGAATCTAAGTGTCTAAGTGTGTCTTATGTTGTAGAGTAGGGGAAGGCTCTGCAGCTGAGTGCGCAGAGACCTAGTAGTCCGCAACTGAGTGTGTAGATCCCTACAGCTGAGTGTGCAAGGTGGAGTTGAGTCTGTAATCGAGGAAGAAAAGAATAAAGAGAAGTTGTATCTTAATTCAGTGTATATGTTCTTGGGTTATTACATGTTTGATATAAATTGCAGATATACTATTTATTTACTCCGCGCACCTGTATGAATGATTTATATTGCTAAGTATACTTTAATGCATACAAGTAGGCTAGGCTAATCAACTAACAGTGGAATACTAGTAAGGGCTCAGGTAATAACAACATTCAACCCCCAAGTAGGGTTTTGTGAAGGCAGCATCTCAGGCTACGAGGTATGGGTAAGTGCGCATAGCGACGTGCGCATAGGGTCGAACCACAGACCACTTGAACTCATCAGACATCTCCAGGGTGCCAAAACCTAGTTCTAACACCCTCCCATACTACTTCAGGTGAGACCTCAGTTCATGCTCTGTAGATTGTTTCCAAAACGACCAGTAGTACCAAGTTTTGTTTGGCTAAATCACCTCTGGACTTGGGTCAGGCCCCAACAAGCCAACAAAACCCCTCGATATATATGAGGGAATTGTATTGTGTCTATGTAGGTTTTTATTCTGAGTGAGAAAGAGAGAGGAGATTGTGTGAGAGCAAAGAGGGAATTACAGTGGATCTTCCATAGGTTGTATCTCTTCAGTTTACTGGATAATGTAAAAGGAAGGACTCGTTGTTTCTCCATGGACGTAGCCCAAATTGAGTGAACCACATATATCTGTGTCTCTCTTGTTTCATGTGTTTTATGTGTTTATATTTCTACAATATATTTTATGTACTCCATTGCTTTGTAATATATAATTTTATAACAATTGGTATCAGAGCCGAAGGTCTATTTGGCTGATAAACTCGCAGGAGAGAAGGGTTCTTGGTTCAAGTGGGAGCAATGGTGGAAGATGGTAGGTTTAGGGTTGAAAAATTTAATGGCCAAAACTACCAGCTATGGAAGATGCAGATGGAAGATTATTTGTACCATAAATATCTTTACCAACCATTGAGTAGAAAGAAAAATAAGCCGACGAGTATGACAGACACAAAATGGGATATTCTCGACAAAAAGGCACTTGGAACAATACAGCTATGCCTAGCGGTGTAGATAACCTCTAATATTTCAAAGGAAACGACAACAGAGGGTTTAATGTCAGCATTGGCCAAACTATATGAAAAACACTCAGCCTCAAATAAGGTATTTATTATGAAGCATTTGTTTTAAATATAAAGATGTCATAAAGTGGATCTGTTGCTAATCATTTAAATGAATTTAATACAGTTACGAGTCAGTTAAGTTATGTAGGGGTAACTTTTGATGATGAAGTTAGGGCCTTGTTATTTCTGTGCTCATTTCCAAAAAGTTGTAATGGTTTAGTTATGGCCATTAGTAACTATGTCTCTTGATCTAGTACTTTAAATCTTGATGATGTTGTCGATGCAATCCTTAGCAAGGAAATGCGACGAAAAGGCTCTAGTGAGGCATCAGGTAATGCTTTCACTGCAGAGACTAGGGGAAGAAAAATGGAAAGAGAAAAGAACCCAAGATATCGTAGTAAGTCAAAGAAAGTTAGATCCAAGTCCAGATTGGGGACAATGTGCTGGAAATGCAAGAAGAAAGGACACGTGAAGAAAGACTGTAAGTCTCAGAAGGGAAAAGAAGGAGACGCGCAACAAGAAAACAATCATGAAGTGAATGTGATAGGTGATTTGTTGCAAGATTCTCTGATTCCTTCATTAGAAAATATTATTGATGCCTGGGTGGTAATTTTAGGGGCCTCATTCCATGCCACACTTGATAGGAAACATTTTCATGATTATGTTCAAGGAGATTTTGGATAGGTCCAATTGGGTGATGATAAACCCTGTAAAAACCATTGGAATGGGTACAGTTTTCATAAAATACCAAAATGGAAATCAATGGCTATTGAAGGAGGTAAAATAGGTTCTAGATATAAAGAAAAATCTTATTTCAACAGGGCAGTTAGGAGGTGAAGGTTGTATGACTACATTTACAGATAAAACCTGGAAGGTCACTAAAGGAGCCCTGGTAATAGCCAAAGGAGAAAAGGTTGGTACATTGTATTTATGCAATGGTATTTCTAATTTTGTTAATGCTTTAACATATATAGGAGAAGATATGGCATTGTGGCATCATAGGATTGGGCACATGAGTGAGAAGGGGATGCAAATTCTTCACCTAACAAATTTGTTGCCAAGTTTGAAGCATGTTGATTTAAAATTCTGTGAGAATTGTGTTTATGTAAAACAGAAGAGAGTCAGATTCCTCAGAGTTGGGAAAGAAAATAAGAGTGAAAAATTAGAGCTTGTGCATATATATGTATGGAGACCTACTCAGGCATCATCTCTCAGTGGCTCTCACTATTATGTTACTTTTATTGATGATGAAACTAGAAAAACCTAGATTTATTATATTCAAAATAAATCTAATGTATTTGATACTTTCAAGAAATGGAAAACTTTGGTTAAAAATGAGATATGATAAAGGTTGAAGTGTCTCAGATCAGAAAATGGAGGTGAATATTGCAACAAAGAGTTTGATAGGTACTATTCAAAGAATGGAATTTATAGAGAGAAGACAATTCTAGGAACACCACAATGAAATGGTGTGTCAGAAAGGATGAACGGGACAATCATGGAGCGTGCAAGGTGCATGAGATTGCATGCAAGATTGCATTTACAATTTTGGGTAGATGTTGTAGATAGTGTTGTTTATCTAATAAACCTAGGGCCTTCAAGTTCCTTGTATGGCAATATTCCAGAGGAGATATGGATAGGTAAAAAGGTGAACTACTCATTTTTAAAGACTTTTGGTTGTGAAGCCTTTGTCCACATTAATAAAGAAAATAGAACAAATATTGAGGCAAAATCAAAGAAATGTACCTTTATTGGATATGGTGTTAATGATTTTTGGTTATCGCTTTTATGATTATGAAAAACACAAAATCATTAGGAGCATAGATGTCATATTCAATGAAAAGGTTTTGTATAAGGATCAGTTGTAGGAAAAAGAAAACAGAGAATACATAGTGCTTGATGAGATCACAGAAAAAGTGAAGGTGTCTAAAAATCATAATGATCGACAACAAGAACAAATACAACAACCACAACAATAACAAGCACCTAAAACACCTGAAAGTGGTGTTAGAAGATCTACCAGGATAAGTAGACCCCCTGAACGATACTCTCCTTCATTATATTATGTATTGTTGACTGATTCTAGTGAACTAGAATGTCATGAAGAAGCAATGTAGGTAGAAACCACGAAGAAGTGGGAGCAAGCCATGAAAGAAGAGATGGACTCCTTAGCACATAACCAAACTTGGGACTTAGGCAGGTTTCCTACAGGTAAAACAAAATTGTAGGATAAATGGGTTTACGAGTTGAAGGAAGAATATGGAGGTACAAAAAGGTATAAAGCTAGACTTGTTCTGAAGGGGTTTGCACAGAAAAAGGGTATAGACCTTGATGAGATATTTTCTCCTGTTGTTAAATTGACTTCAACCAAAACTATTTTAGGTCTAGTAGTAGTTGAAGATTTGCATCTTGAGTAATTAGATGTAAAAACAAACTTTCTCCATGGGGATTTGGAGGAAAATTTATATATGCAACAACCACAAGGATATGAGGTAAAAGGGAAGGAGAAACTAGTGTGTGGGTTAAAGAAGATCTTGTATGGCTTAAAACAGGCTCCAAGGCAGTGGTATCTAAAATTTGACAAGTTTATGTCTGAACAAGGCTATACTAGATGTCACTCTGATAATTGTGTTTATCTCAAAAGGCAAAATGATGGTAGCTATATTACATTGTTATTGTATGTAGATGACATGCTTTTTGCAGGTTCTAACATGCAAGAAATAAATGTGCTCAAAAGAAAATTGGCAAACTCATTTGCAATGAAGGATTTGGGTGCTGCAAAACAAATCCTTGGTATGAGAATAACTAGATATAGGAATAATCGAAAATTAACATTGTCTCATAGTGAGCACATAGAAAAGGTGTTGAAAAGATTTAATATGTAGAATGCAAAACTAGTTAGTATACCTTTGGCTAGCCATTTCAAACTAAGTAAGGAGGTGTGTCCCAAGGCATAGGAAGAAATGGATTCTATGTCTAAAGTTCCATATGCATTAGTAGTTGGAAGCTTAATGTATGCAATGGTCTACACGAGGCCTGATATTGCACATGTAGTGGGAGTTGTAAGCAGGGACATGAACAATCCAAGAAAAGAACATTGGATGGCAATGAAGTGGATTCTCAGGTATTTGATAGGTACCACAAATCAAGCATTATGCTTTGGTGGTTCAAACATTGCTCTACAGGTATATGTTGATGTAGATATTGCAGGTGATAGAGATAACAAGAGGAGCACAACAGGGTATGTGTTTACTGTAGGTGGAATAGTTGTTAGTTTGGTTTCAAAATTGCAAAGTGTTGTTTCACTCTCAACAACAGAAGTAGAGTATGTTGCTGCTACAAAGGCTAGTAAAGAAATGATTCATTTACAAAGGTTTTTGGATGAATTAGGTAAGAAGCAGGAATTCGGTAGGTTATACAGTGACAACCAAAGTACCATACATCTTGCAAAGAACTCTGCATTACATTCCAAGACAAAAAATATACAGCTAAGGTATCATTTCATATGGTTAGTGTTGGAATATGGATAGTTGAAGCTGGAAAAGATACACACTAGCCAGAATCCTGCAGATATGTTAACAAAATTTGTAACCAGGGAGCAACTGAGATTTTTCTTGGTTTCAATTGGTTTTCAAGTATGATGGTGAAGATGAGAAACAACCAGGTCCAAAGTGGAGTCATTGTCTAGAAAATGAAGCAGTGGTGGAGTTGCTATATTCAGTCCAAGTGGGAGATTGTTGGGTGTGGAACCTGATTATCTTCTTTATTCAGAGGTATCACCGCATTGGACCCCATTTCATAATGTGGCGGCAATGCCACATGTAATATTTTCACTGCAAGGGGGATTGAGGGGGGGTGGTTGCGATCTTTGGGAGCCCTCCCCCTAGTGGGGGATCAGGGCAGTGCCCTTGAAGCTAAAAATAGATGTAAAATTGCCTTGTAAAATGTTGTAATTTCGTAGTCAATCTAGGTCATTCAATAGGCAAAGATTTGACGGTATAAGTTATGTTTAATTTAGGTTTTTCTCCCTAGAATGCAACCCCTTACTATATATGAGGTAATTGTATTGCGTCTATGCAGATCTATAATCCTGAGTGAGGAAGAAAGGGGAGATTGTGTGAGAGCGAAGAGGGAACTATAGCGGATATGTTGTATGTTGTATCCCTTAAGTTTGTTGGATAATATAAAATGAAGGACTGTTTGTTTCTCCATGGACATAGCCCAAATTGGGTGAACCATGTATATCTGTGTCTCTCTTGTTTTATGTTTTTTCTGTGTTTATATTATTGCAATATATTTTATGTGTTCCATTGCTCTATAATATATAATTTTCTAACAAAATGTGCAATCCAAACATAGGATCAATCTCTGATGCATGCATGATATTTATGCTCTAGTAAATAATACCATTGATAGTACATTGCCCCTACACTCTAGTCTCAACTAGGTCTTTCTCCTTACTGACATGCATGAGTTTCTCATGAGGGAATCTTCAGTTAACTGGAGTAGCTCTATCAGATGCACTAGTGCGCCAACTGACTGTTAGTCCTCTATTAGTTCCAAAAACAATTTAGAACTAATTTAACTGAACTTAACTCAGTAAACTAAGTGATCTAATTTCCAACTCAATTTAATCTCATACTGGACCCCTAAAACTTAGAGAGAACATATACATGACTATATAAATACTTCCAATTTGAAATTCCTAAGATTATTAATTTAATTAAACTTAATTAACTATTTACAAGTTTCTATGAGAATAGAATTCGATTGTAATTCTCAGTTTAATTCAAGGACAAATTAAACTAGAATTTCTTGTTTCCATTTCTCAACAATAAATCCTCCTAGGATATAGTCATCGAAAAATCAACTGCTCTTTAGATCTTGTTGTTAGTATTCCTGAGTTGATGTATCAATTTCAGGCTCCACATGGTAGGCTCATCATTTTTGAAACAAGTCTTATGCTCGGTCAACTTTGATACCCATTCATATAGTTCATTAGAAAATGTCACGAAGAAGATCTCTTGTTGTTCTATATAGAGACAGTTTTGCAACCAAGGTTCAGTCGACAACCGTGGATTTCTGTTTTCTTGAACTACAAATTCTCGCTCTTTTTGTTCAACCCACTCCCGGATTTCCTTCTTCAATGGACGCCAAGACATATCCCTCAAACTGATCCTGACCATGGCAATGGAACCATTTGATGGCTTAAGGGGCTTGGACCAAGGTTCAATGAGTATTGTGCACAAACAAAATCCTCAACCATTAGCCCTTTTGGCAATGACCTGCAAGCATATCGCAATCTCACCCGAAGCAGTTATGGGAGGTTACATAACTAGGTTTCTACATCTAGAGGGATATGCATGTTGTGGCACCCATTTGTTTACTTATGTTTAATACTTATCTACAACTTCACATACATAAATTACTTTACGATGATGATTTACTTCATAAATTTGCACTTAAAACATATCAGAGGATAGTATAACATGTATTATTTCACATAATTTAGAAAAAAACATGCATAACAGTATGTATAAACTTAGATACATAAGATTAATCCAAAACTTCTTCTTTTTTATTAAGATAAATCTTCAATACATACAACTTCTTCGGCCTGCGCACACAGCTGCAAGTGATTTGCACACTCAATTGTAGACTCTTCTAGGCATCAACACACTTAGCTATCAAGCCTTTCCTTAAGGCCCAACAATATAGACTAAAGACATAAAGTATGATCTATGATTCGTGTAGATTCCATTACTACAAAATTATGGTCCACATACTATGGATCCGACAAAACAATCAACTAACACATGATGCCTGTTACAAAATAAGGAGCTTTGACCCACCCCAAAGCCCCTAGACACTATGTGATGAATAGAAATTCATGGGCTCTGAACACTCCGCTCCTTAAAATGCAGAGTTTTTGGCCAAAACTGGACCAAGTTGGGTTGTGCCCAACAAAAACTTTTGGCTTCACTAATCTAAATTCCCTACAAATATACACAATATACCTAAATAAATTTAATATAATACCAATATGATCCATAAACTGTTGTGGATATTTATGTGGATAGTTCTGTTAGAGTCAGTCTTTGTAGCCTTCTTCTAGTGATCAAACATGCTCTTACACAAGTGATTTTAAGGTGTCAAGGTCAAATTTTATCATTTCAGTGAGTCTTCAAGTAAAATTTGGTCACTAGGCATTAGGTCTGGGGTTTGATTTTACCCTTGTCAAAGTTGTCCAAATGACATTCTATGTCACTATTCAGTTGATTCTACCATCATTTAAAGGGTTTTCATCATCATGTCAAGTTCCATTGGGTCATTTCACACCTTGTTCATGTTTCAGTTGTGCCTAGGCAAGGTTCATTTCTCTCTCCTAGGGTTTTGAAGCTAATTTCTCTTGGATG
>APFE031321493.1:107705-184041 GCA_000404065.3 Pinus taeda
AGAATTAATGAAAGGCAGCAGCTCTGATTCATGAGATTCATGTGGTTGTGAGTGTAGCAAATGTGCCTCTTATGTTTCATATGTATCTTGTTATGTTTCATAGTTCATTTCATATTCATTTCTGGTGAAATTTGTCAAGTGAGATCAGGTAGAATTCAATTCTATTGCTCTACTTGTGGGAAAATTTCATGTGTAGTGTTTCATTCTTCTGTTGTAAAGAATTCATGTTGTCCATGCCATTTTCACCTTCTTAATCAATCTCTCCATTTCTTTGTTATGTTCCATAGTTTCATTTCGTATCCATTTCTGGTGAAATTTTTCGAGTGAGATCAGGTAGAATTCAATTATATTGCTCTACCTGTGGGAAAATTTCATGTACAGTGTTCATTCTTCTGTTGAAAAGGATTCATGTCACCCATGCCCTTTTCACCTTCTTAATCAATCTTTCCATTCCGCCATATCTTAAAACTAAAATTGCTATGCTTTCTGCCTACCTTGCCTCACGAAATAATCTATGCCTTCATGTTACGTTCTATTTTCATTGAGGTCCAGTGGTCCCATAACATCCCAGAAACACAGTCATTCATAAAAATCACTCCTTATTTTCATTTTCGTTTACTAGCCTAAGACAAATAGTTCATTGTAAGTCATCTCAAGCCATTTCATTTACTTATTCACTGAGTGTGACTTGGAGAGAGCCCTCTCCTGTTCTGGTAGAGCTAGCTACCGCTGAGCGTGGTTTGTGGTTACCCTGAACTTTGCCTTCCTTCAGCCTGAGGTGGATTTAGGTGCTAACAAGTTCATCACAACAATTCTAAAATGACTATGAGTACAAATAAGTAAGGCATATGGCCTATGGGATACTGCAATGCACAAGTCCTCTATGTTTGCTCTCTCACTATCCCTTTTAGCTACTCTACTCATCTATGGAACAAGTGCACTTGAAAAGTATGGAAACCCCTTTTCCTACTAGTGGAATTCTTATAACACAACTTGATAACTTACTTATTGTTATAGACATATTTCAGCATTGCAACACCAATCACATATGTCCATAAACCAAGGGCTTCTAAACCCCTAAAAGTGTTGTTTCATACCCTAAAGGAACAAGGTCAACTGATTACATCATTTCCCATAAGTTCTCCCTGAAAAAATATTAAGAACTTGTCAAAAGTGGACCATACAGACTGCTCCATGCTGAGTGTGTGATGCACCTCACCTGTTACACACAGAGGGTGTGATGCATATTGAAAATCCATTCTGTAGAGTGCAATGAGTGAGAACAGACAAGTGGTAGAGGTAGTTTGCTAGGTGGAAACCCAAAGAATCTTCTAGAAACTGTTTATTTGACACTTGCCTCTCTGAATTCGCCCAGGGATGAGTAAGAGATCATGAAATATCCAAGTGGAGCCAATAACTATCAGAGAAATGACACTAATCAAAATCCTAGAAGCTAACTCACCCCCCTGCAAATATCTATATATGGATCCCTCATCCTAGAGATCCAAGGGGCTGGAACTTTGTAACTTGTAAGGAAGTGTTGTTGGTTTCTCTGCGAGACATTGTATTTTTGGGTGATTTAGATTTTCATGAGGTGAAGAGGGCTTTCATGCTAGGAGGATGGCACTAGATCAGACAACTGGGTTGTAATCCTCTCTTCTACTACTTCTATCAATAAATCTATTTGATTTTTCCTCCATATACTTGTATATTTCTAAATCTTGTATTTGTGTATGCACTTGTATGGTTAATATACATCTTATCCTATATTGTTTATGGTTATAGATATCTATGCTTTGATGATATTTTGCTACTTTCCCTCTACAGGTGTTCTTTGAAGCGGGACAAGTGAGAAAGGAGTGGTGAAAGCTCTATCAAGGGAGAAAGGAAACAAGCAAGGAGCCAAGCAAAAGACTGAGGTTGGTACTCTTTGCTTCTCTCTCATCTATCTCTCATAAAGGAAAACGCAAGTAACTTTGAATTGTTTGTTTCTAAGATAGCTACCCGTCTTAGTGGGACTAGGAGCTCTAAATGGACACTAGTATTCTTGGAAACAAAATGGTGACTCCGCTGCGGAGCGAATAGTTTGTTTGTGTGTCCTTGTTGTTTGCTTTATAAACTACAGACAGAGCTTGAAGTTAAGCAAGCTAGCCTTCGAACTGCTTTCGCTATGCAACTGCAAAGTAGATCAACGTTGCTTCAGTCAATCTCTGGGTTGGTTTATAAACTGAACATCTGACTTGCAAAAAATCCTAAGTTCCCTGGTGGTAGCTCAAATAACCTCATTAGATCAACCCTTATACTTTGTGTTTACTGCCTATCATAAGCTCAGCCTAATCCCTGAACTTAGCTGCAAACTGTGAGTGAAAACAAAGCTCAGTCTCATCCCTGGACCATCACACTATCTCTCATTGGTAGTCTGGATGCATCGCACCTCCCATGTGCTGCATGTGAGATGCATCCCTGTTTCCCTTAAGGACAGGTGCAATGATTGAGTGAGACTGTTTCTGCCTCCAGATTTTGGTTTTTTCTTCATTGTTTTCAGCTCTATTTAGCAATTTTGCTATCTATGATCAGTATATCATTGTTGAAACCTTCTTCCTTTACATTATTCAGCCTCCATTGATAAGGAATTGTGAATGTTTTTTTATGTATTTTTCATCATTTACAGTCCTCCTTTGCAATTAGTAGCTTAATCAAACTGTCGTCTTTTGATTTGAAAGTGTCACAACTGTCGTTTTCAATCAAGAAAAAGAGTGTTGTAAAGTCTTCCCCTTTTAGATAGTTGATTACACTTTTTCCATTGTATTTGATTTGAGCTATCAATTCTTTGAAGTTTTGAAAACAGTTTTCCTTTCGAAATTTAAAGTGTCGTCTTAGTCTTCCTTTCGTTTTTTTGAAAAGAAATTGTTAAAGTGTCACTTTGAGGAAAAGTTATTCAGATATGTACTTAGTTTTCTTTTTGTCATTCTCACATTAAGGAAACTGAAAAACAAATACATGCATGTGCATTTGCATTTAGACTACATGCGGAAATTGATTTAGGAAAAGTGCATTTAGTGTGTGCTCTTTGCTCTATGTTGAAAGAATTTTACTCTTCTTTCCTTAGTAGCTAGGATTTTCATTGCTAAAAGAAAATAAACGACTGTTTATCATCTTAGATTGCATATTTAGGAATTGTATATCTACATCACATGTTGAACCTTGAAAGGAAAACTTCTTAAGAAAGATCAACTGAAAAATAAACCTCAATGAACATAAAAACGCTTTGGAACCTAACGTGCAACATCTAGAAGTCTAGGCTAGATATGTATTCTAACGTCGTAAAGCCTGGTAACTATCGTTTTCATTGTAGGTTGGGTGATTCCTCCTCTTTGATACGACAAGTTCCAGTACGGAATTGTGCTCCACGTACCATCGAGTATATATTGGGAGACCACTATAAGTTGTATCCTTTATCCTTAGGAAGCCGTGTCTGCCGCCCTATCGATCGCAATGCACTGAACACAACATTCAGGAAGATCGACTATCATACGTAAAAGTATATTGCAGCTTCGAGATTGGTTTGGTAATCCCTCTGTCTAGATTTCCAGAGTAGTCACTTGCGTTCCTTTTCAGACTCCTTAAAAGAAAAGGTCCATCTGAGCACTTGTCACTTCAGGCTCATTAAAAATTGAAGGCGACTAGAATCATCTTTAGCTTTTTCTTGACTCTTAAAAATTGAAAAAGAAAGTTGTGTCAAAGCGTCATAAAATTCATTTAAATCAGAATAACATTTTCCCTTTTTAATTTTGATTTGATTGAGTAATCCGCAATGGTGGAAGAAAGTCAATCAAAACCTCGTCGTTCACAGAGACTAACAAGTCAACCATCTTTGACTCCAGAAATGAAACCATTCCAAGCCAAGTGATCTTGTTTAACTAGGTCAAAGTCTCCTGGTCTATCTGAAACTTGTGTTTCAACATCATCAGAGACTCTAGTTACTCCAAATATTTATGGAACCCCTGCCTCTACAAAAGAAGTTCCGTAGTTACAAGATGACATTAGAACTGATCCTAGTGTAATGGTAAACACTTCTATTCTAAAACCAGCTCCATCTAGGGCTGATTCAGAAGGTGTCTCCCCTTCAACATCTATCGCTACAGAGTCTATAACTTCTTCGTCACCAGAAATATTTTACAGACCTGATGGTCTACCTCTTCCACCTAGATTGATTGCTATAGAAGAGATTGTGGAGGATCTTCCATCCAGTACTCCATTGCATTTTGGAACTGGGGTCCACCTATATCCTTCTACCACAAAAGTTAGTTCTTTTGATCACCCTTCATCGCAATTTCATGTAGAATCACTAGGAAATATTTTGGATAGGCTTAATATGTCTGAAAAACCATCAACATCTAGGACTATGTCATCTGATACAGCAGTAGTAGAGCCTCCTGCCACTACTCCAACAATATTCACTAGTATACCATTTGTCCCAACTAGCTCTCAACCGCTAGATGGAGTCCACCCAGGGACTGTTTCAACAGCATGGTCTGTTCCTATTTCTTTGTCTGTAATATTATCTGGAATATCTTATGTTGAGTCTCAGCAAATTGATCCTTCAAAACAGCATCAATTTGGGCAGTCCAGTCTCTAAAGACCCTTTTACCCTTTAAACACTAGATTGCTGCCATATGGGGGGCAGTATGCCTTTTCATTGTTCCCTCTGGGAGAGCAACCATATGAGAGTTCACAACAAAATTCGAGTCAAGCTGGAATTGCATCCAGTGGTTGGCTGCCAATACTGCCTCAACAACCAAGAGTTGTATATTCAATGCAACAAAATCAACCTGTGTCGAATATTCCTACTACACCAGCTATTGTGACAGTGTTGCAAGTACAAATGTTGCCTGTTGTATGTCAACCTCAAGTCTCTCAGGTTGTAATACAACAGCCTCTTGTCTCTGTCACTCAATCACAACCGCTGATTAGTGGCTCCTTAACTGAAGTGAATCAAGCTCAATCGGGTACTATCACCCCTCATCTTGGTCAAACATCTAGTATTGGACAATAGAAAATGGTCTCACAGCCATGGTTGGTGCAATATCAACAACCGCAATTCCAGCAAGCTTACCGAGTACCTGAGCAACAAAGCTTTGCGGGCAATGGGCAATTGTATGTTTAGAACGGTTTCCATCAATCATATTATAATGGTTATACCCATCAACCTTATCAAAGTTATCAGCATCAAATACATTATGTTGGTATGCAAAGAACCACTGCTCACGTGATCCCATCTTATCCTGGCTATGCTTCGCCAAACCTGAATCAATAGTTGTCCTTCGTAGCAACTTTAGAATTACCAGATCTGAATCGGCTAACAAATGATCCAATTGCTTACGCCCCTTGGTGGCCAGCGATTCCTCATAAACATTCATCAAATATTCCTAAATTTAATGGAAATCTAGGTGAAGATCCATCGAATCATGTGATGACCTTTCATATGTGATGTTCATCCAACACTCTCAATGATGATTCGATTAGGCTTCGCCTTTTCCAAAGAACGTTAAATGGTCTGGTAGTGAAATGGTACATCGAATTTCCTAGAGCTTCGTTCAATAACTTCAGTGCCCTCACCACCACCTTTTTAACCCATTTTCAGTTACCCATAAGGTACGAAATAGGAACAGAGCTTCTTACCAATTTTAAGCAAACAACAACCATTCACATATCTAATCATATTCATGAGTGGCGGTGTCGTCGTCAAATGGTAAAGACATATGTTCCTGATCAGCTCCTAGCTAAATGGTTCATTAAGTCAATGTTACCTTCTATTACAGAAGATGTGGCTAAGGGAGAAGTCATCACTGAAGAGCAAGTCATTGCTCATGCACAATATCTAGACTTGATCTATACTCAGTCTAGCATGCTCTATGACAAGATTCCTGATGCTCCTAGACCAGAATTTTCCGTTCCTCCTCCTCCTAAATCGAACAGGGACTCTCATGGCAGTGATGGCATGATTGGCACCTCAAGTACATAAACCGCAAAGGCCCCATCTGGTAAAGCCCTTGCAGTTTCCAGTAAAAAGGCAAATGACAAACTTCCCACCTCAGACATTAATGCCATGTCAACTGACAAAGGCAAAGAATTGAAGCAACCAGGGGGCAAGAAGAAAGGGAAAAACAAAAAGAAGAAACAGGATGATTCGTCTCCTGAAAAATATTCTAAAAACCCTTTTGGGCAAAAGAAACCTAATTGACCATATCTCGTATGCGATGAGGACCATTGAACGAGAGATTTTCCACATAAAGTTGAGATTAAGAAGTTCTTTAAGAGTTCAAAAACCTCAGTGGTATTGATTGATCCGTTTCCAAACCCAGAAACCAATCTGGTTGCTAGCAACAATGCTTCCCCATCCCAAGTGCTTATGTTTTCCATTTCGAAGCAACAAAATGATTTTTTGATATTGACAAGGAATAAATATTACGAGAATCCACAGCTGTCGAACAACAAGGTTGCAGATCAACCTAGTAGTTCGACAACAACTTCAACCGAAGTTGTGCCACCCATCATTCTTGAACTAATAATAAAGCCGTCAAAGGGAGTAGTACATAATTTGACATTTAATCCTCATGCTCGTGTAGCACAAAATTATAATATAGTAGAGAATCTAGCCCAATTGGCATCCGCTATGTCAACGCTTGAAGTGCTGCAAAATTTCCCCTCCCAAAAGCAGGCTCTATTATCAGCAATAGGTGGGATTGACCCAGTGGATTCCAATCTTGTGGCCTTTAATCATAAAGGATACGAACCTCAGTTACCAACTCAACTCGCTTTCCTCATACAAGTGAAATCCCTCAACAAAACTATTCATCAAACAATTATTGATGAGGGGGCATCTACATGCATTATGTCAATGAGTTGCTAGAAAACTTTAGGCTCACCACCCTTGTCAATATCATCAACGACATTAAAATCAATCGATGGATGAACATACACCCCATACAGGATTTTAAGTAACTTGCAAGTTGAACCGGGGGGCAAGACAATAGAAATTGATGTCGAAGTTATCGATGGAAACCTCGATTATAACATCCTACTGGGAAGGGCCCTGGATTTATGCTATGGCTGTTGTTGTGTCAACTTATTTTAGAAAGATTGCATTTCCCTTCCAAGGAGTAATTACAATCGTTGACCAACAAACCTTCCTCCCAAATAGTTCACAAGTTATGGGAAGCATTCCAATGATCCATGGAAGCTCTCAATCGCTTCAAAATATCGGAGTAGGCCTCCTAAAAGACCCTACCTTAATGGGTGCTTTTTCCCTACCACCTCCAACAAATCTGGCGGAAGTGGCCACGGTAAAAACCTTAAATATGATATCTTCTATATCTACAAGGATTTAGAAGATTTCCGAAAATTTTGTTAGCATAGATCATCTCTAGGTATTGCCTCCAAGCCCAATAGAAATATTGTAGCAATCAATTTTCTTGGCTTGGGGGGAAAGCCCAAATCAACGCTCATCGAGTGTTTGGATAGATAGGTCTAAGGAATATGGTACCCCTTCAGATCCTTGGTCACATGTACATTCTACAGATGAAGGAATCACTAAGTCAATGATGATAGAAGAGGCACCATGGGAAGATTACGACCATCGTTCCCATCTTTCGGATAACCAAGAAGATTATTCCAATGACTTTAATCATCCTTTAGTTTTTTATTTTCTATCAAATACTGTAAATACGGTGGATTTCGAGCGAAATCTATCCAATATTGAAGAAACTATCACCATAAATATCTCGACCAAACCTAATGTTGTAGAGAATATTCATGTCGGCAAATCTTGTTCTTCTTCAAAAATAAAAATATATTGCATTCTCTTTCGCAAATTCAGAGATGTCTTTGCATGGTCATCCGAAGAAATGCCAAGCATAGACTCGAGCATAGTTGAACACGAAATCAAGATGTATCCAGATGTCAAATCGGTACGACAACGGCTTCGGCAGGTACACCCAAAGAAAGCCGCTGCCATCAAGGCAGAAGTTGAAAAACTTTTACATGTTGGTTTCATTTACCCGGTTCCTCTAACTGATTGGGTATCGAATATTGTTCCTATGATGAAAAAGCGAGGAACGATTAGAGTGTGCATTGATTACAGGGATGTAAATCAAGCTTGTCCAAAGGACAACTATCCTACACCCTTCATTGACCAGATAATTGATGAATGCACTGGATGTGAAATCTTTTCATTCATTGTTGGATTTTCAAGGTATAATCAAATAAATATCTGCCCATAGGACCAATCGAAGACTGCATTTATATGTCTGTGGGGCACATTCACGTACTGTAAACTACCTTTCGGTTTGAAGAACGCAGGGGCAACTTTTCAGAGGGCTATGAATTATGACTTCCACAACATCAAGAACATCATTCAACCATATCTCGATGATCTACTGGCTCATTCGCAAAAGCAGACTGATCATCCGTAGCATTTGAGAGCTATATTTCTACGTTACCAATAGTACAAAATACGACTCAATCCACACAAGTGTGTGTTTTGTGTCAGTTCTGGTCATTTACTTGGTTGCATAGTTTCTAAGGACGGGATTCGTCTCGACCCATGTAAGGTTCAGGTAATCATCGATATGCCTTCACCTTCAAATTTGCTTCAGATTCAGAAACTCCAAGGGAAAGCAAACTTCTTGAGGAGGTTCATTCCAAATTACGCTGAACTTGCTAAAGGTTATACGCATCTTTTGAAAAAGGAAGTGCCCTTTAACTGGGATTAGGTTGCGCAAGATTTCTTTGATGCTCTAAAGGAATTCCTAATAAAAGCATCATTAATGTACACTCCTGACTATCAAAAAGACTTTAACCTGTATCTAGCTACAACAGATACAACCATTGCAATGGTTTTAATTCAAGAAGACAATGGAATCGAACACCCTGTCTATTATTTAAGGCAAAACTTAAATGATACAGAAAGCAAGTACTCCTATGTTGAAAATCTTGCTCTTTCAGCTATTCAGGCAGTACAGAGATTTTGACACTATATCATCTTTCGCAAAACTACCATTTTGTGAGATTGCAACCCTATGACTTAAATTCTATTGTGTCAGTTACTTGGGGGCAAATATTCGAAATGGATAGCCATTTTGCAAGAGTTTGATCTGGAATTTGTAAAATCAAAATCAAAGAAATCTATGGTTTTCACAGAGTTACTATGCAACTTCCCATCATCGTCCAAATTCAACATCCAAAGCATCAATCATGAATGAATCTTTGTTTCTGATATCGTCGAGCGATCTGTGGTATGGAGATATAATCATCTACTTCCGAACCCAAACATATAGGCCTAGTACCTCTCACTCAAAACAACGACGTACTCAATACCAAACAAAAGACTACATGATCATCGATGATACACTTTACCATCGCGGTATCGATATAGTTCTGTGAAGGTGTCTCACCCATGAGGAGGCCAAAAAAGTCCTGAATGATTTCCATTTAGGCGCGTGTGGGGAGCATCAATCTGGTTATGCTACGGCACAAAAGATCTTACGAGCAAGTTACTTCTAGCCAACAATGTTCAAGGATTGCATAATCGCAGTCAGAATTTGCCATGCTTGTCAAATCTTCAACCACAAAACTAGAATACCACCCGCACCTCTACATCTAGTAGTTGTTGTTGGGCCATTCGCCAAATGGGGCATAGATTTCATGACATGTAACCCCACCTTGGCTGGGGGGCATGGGTATGTCACAGTCACAGTTGACTATTTTACAAAATGGGCCAAGGTGATGCCTACATTAAACAACAACGGTGAAATGGCTACTCTTTTCTTTTTCAATCATGTAGTCTCTAGATTCGGTGTTCCACAAGCTATAGTCACAGATCATGGATCGCATTTTCACAATCACGTGATGGTTGAACTCGCTGCCAATCTAGGATTGTCCCACGACAGTTCTACTCCGTATTATCCACAAGCTAACGAACAAGTTGAGGCCATTAGCAAGGTCCTAAAGCGCATGCTGCAAAGGATGATTGGAGTCCACAAACAGAGTTGGCACCTAATCCTGTACTCAGCCTTATGGGCATACTAGACATCAGTGATAAATGCAACTGGATTTACACCCTTTCAGCTAGTGTATGGCCTGGAAGTGGTCTTACCGATCCAGTGTGAAATTTCATCTCTCAAGCTTGCAGTCAACCTTCTCCTCGAAACTTCAGAGGAAGAGGCTCGTTTCTTGGAATTAATCCAATTGGATGAAACCCATCGTGTCACCGCCTTGGCTAACGAAGCTCATAATAAATGAGTCAAAGTGCAATTTGATAAGAATGTCAAGCCCCGTGTCTTCTCAAAAGGTGCCCTGGTCTTACTTTACGATCAGGAATCTGATAAATTGGGAGCAGGTAAGTTCCAATCATTGTGTATGGGTCCCTACATTGTTAAGCGTGTGTTAGCAAAAGGAGCCTACGAACTAGTAGATTACGATGGGATTCCACTGTCGCAACCATGAAACAGGTTGTATCTTAAGCGTTACTATGCTTGATTAAGTGTAGTAATCTCTTCATATGCTTTTGTTACATTTTTGTTTTTGTCAAGAGTGATCATTTTGGTTAGGTAATCCACTTTTGCATTTGTTGTAGATGTCAAACCTATTGGAATCACTTGTTATATATGCCAATAGAGCTAGTTTTAGTACACAGAACCTATCTTCTGCAGTCTGGGCTATTTTTGATCTAAGTGGCGAATTACTGAGTTTCAAAGGGGTATGTATCGGTCGATTAATGAACAACATCGTTGAATATAGCGTGTTGATAGAACTTCTCTCAGATGCCATCGCACATAGCATACGATAACTTATTGTCAGGCTAGACTCACAACTCGTCATCCTATAGCTTACTGGCATCTATTCCATTCGGAATCTGGCTATCTATCATATGTTCCTAAGGGTCAGGAATTTGGAAAGGCAATTTGATTTTATTCAATATCTAACACATTTCCAGAAACTTAAACACATTAACTTATTCATTAGAAAATTATGTGTTAGATAGACATTTGCAGCATTTATAAAAGAAAAGCATTTCATCACATTTGCATCAAAATCATATAACTTAACCAAAATAAAGCTCCAAAAATAAAAAATATATACAACTATTTATATTTTTTACAAAATGTTTTGTGTCCAGGACAAAATCAGTCATACGACCCAAAAACTCAAAAATGCAGGAAAGCACCCTAGACTAATGGTGTTGGTGATAACAAGTCACCACCTATACGATCATACATAGGAGCCTAGTCCATCGACTCAACATGCTAGTAGTATGGTGCTATAATCTCAGAGGTAACTTGTCCGTCCTCACATCTGGAATACCAAGGGTGAGACCCTTGATCGGATCCTGCAATACTGCACGGGTCTCGGCTATGTCCAAATCGCAAAGAACATCCCTCCCTACAACCTCTCTTTCTGGAACGACAATTGCTACCCTCAGGCGCACTACTGGTCGCACTGGTCCAATATCTGTAAGAATATATGAGTTTGATTAGTCTTGATAACATGTAAAAAACATAAGTACATTATAAAAACAATAAACAGAGATATAATCAGATATTTTTACGTATAACACCCCACTACTCGCCAGCCGGCAGCACCAAATCTGGGTCGCCCTGGAAATCCATCCCAAGATATGGATACTCAACATAAACTATCTGCTGACTGTTGAAACACTCAAAGAAGGCATTAGAGAATGAAATATGTGACTGACCAGCATGTCTAGCCATAAGATCAGCCCATCTTTGCATCCGTGGCTCTGTTGGTACTAGCAGTCCGAGTGAAATGTACTATGGCTACATCAGTGGGATCTTCTCCAAGGTGAAAGTGGTCAGAATAGAACCATAACCAAAGTTATTGGATCTTCTGTTCTTCACCTTGGTAAGCTGTTCTTTTATAACCATAAGTACTGCATCACACTAGTTGAATACCTTTGGTTCAAGGCATTCTAAGGCATACTGCATATAGGACCTGTTGGCCAAGTGAAGAGTCGCGCTACCAGCCAATCTAGCAAAGGTGAATAAGATAGTCCTCAAGGACCGATTAGTGACATCTCAAATATTGATCTTGCCATCCCTACTCAGCTGAGATCCATCTCTACAGTATCGACAAATGTAATCCCTCACGGATTCACCCCCACGGGTGGATCCTGATAGTGAGAGAGGGGCACCATGCCTCAATGAACTAGTCAGAAGTAGATATCATCAACATTCAAAGGGATGGATTTACCTCTAATCTGGAACACTTGGTTAGTAGGATCCCATGCATTGAGAAGATATTACAACAAATTGATTTGTTGCCTCATGTTGGACATGCAGAGGAACTTGAGCAAGCCATAGTTTCGCAACGCAGTAACCATACCTGGATCATGTAAGGCAATCATATCCTCTTCTTCGTGCTTGTGTTCACGCCATGTAATGACCATCTTGATCCGATGAAACTCTTAAAAACAAACAAGGGAAGAAACAGGATCCTGATTTGGGCAAAAATAGGCAAAATTTCCATGAAAAACAGTGCATAAACTTTCCTCCTTGCGCACATCACACCCTAGCTGTGTATAAGGTGGGATGCATACTGACTAGCCAATGGCTAGCTTAGTATGCATTGCACCTTTCAACGTATACTAGGTGAGAAGGGGAAAGAATGAAATGTTCAAACCCCTGGGGCCCAGAAAAATAGGAAAACATGCCCAGAATTAGAAAAGGAAAGAATTCAATTAAAGATCTCAAGGTTAGCTCCTACCTGGTCCAAACGACACCGAAAATAGTCCACAAAATCTCTCAGAATCATCCGATGAAAATCAAGGGGGAAAACACCTCCAGAGCTCCAACAATCCCAAATTTGAATGAAATGGTAAAAATGAGAGGTAAAAATGAGAGGTAAAAATTACTTTTATGTTATTGTTCACGTAATTCAAGTAAGATATTGGTATTTAACTCATTTTTTGAGCATGTATTTACATTTCTAATTAGTTTGATGGAGCAATTGAACAGGTAGTACAACCGTCAAGAGAACATAGTGTTAATGGTGAATTAAACATCTTTGACTATTATCACGAGCAGGTTTATGCGAAGTTCAATCTCATTAAAAAATAAAACTAGCAATGAGCATATGTTTCCCCAGAGTTTATGCTCACTAAAAAATGAACCCACCTTTGGTAAATAACCTTTGTGATCGCATTGCTATCAACTTTTGAGCCTTGGTTGTGTTCTTACCATCACCTCCACTTCTTAGCCGATCATATGCCTCCACTTGATTGTTTACCCTTTTGAGGAATAGTTGTGATGAGTGATTCTGTTAGCCACCTTCTTTACACTACCATGATTGAAAAGTTCCAAACCTTACCTGGAACCAGCTGCTACCCGAAAACATCACTCGTTCTTAAAAAAGGAGTCTCTTTTAAGCTCTTTTTAGACTCGTAAAATATAAAAATATTGTTGAGCAATTGGCCTCTCCAGCTCATTAAAGTGATTGGAAGTGTCATCCCTCCTCTATATTTTAATATTTTTAGATCTGAGGGATCATTACACAGAAAGATCAAGCGCTTGTCTTTTTCGGCTCACTAAAGTGACAAGAAAAGTCATCCCTTTCGTATTATTTTATACTTTTTCAGACTTAAGGGATTATACTACGAAAAAGGACTATTGGAGTTTCCTTTCTGTCTCTTTTCAGACTCTATAAAACTAAAAAGGACCGAGTTATCTTTGTCATTAAACTCGTTAAATCAATAGCAACAAACTTGTCCATATGGACAAGAGCGAGTTTCACTGTCACTAGGCTCGCTAAAACATAGCGACAAGTTTGCCTAAAGGGAAAATTATAGAATGAGCATATGTTATCCTACTCAAGCTAAACAAAAATAGAGAGGTACTGGTTAGCAATGACTGGGGAAAAATTGGGAAGAAAACTTGAAGAACTTCATTGGTAGCAGGTCACTCTTGAACATGACACTTTCACTCCGTCACCATGATTGAGTTGGGTTGGGTTATTCCATTCACTGGTCATATCACCATTGGTCCTCTGTACCATCCATTTTTGGGATTAACACTACCAATCCATTTTAGTGTCGACAATATGTTAAAGAGAATTCGCTCAGAGAATTCACCAACCTAGCCAACACCTCATCCGCAACAATACCTTCACGCTCCATTTTTCATGACCGCCACCCTGAACCTTGTATCATCAGATCGTTTTCACCTCCACAAAATCATTTGCTCCGTTTCGGGTCGTAGATATGGGATTCATTAAGTCCCTCCTACGATGGGTCACTTGTTGTCGACATCAGCTCATTATCCAAGAAGTTAACTTAGGAACAACCCTTTTAGTACTTTGAAGCTTGCATGCCTCAATGGCAAGTTTCTCACTTCTAACGACAGGTTTACTTCAATGGCCTTCGACCGAAAGATTTTGCGTGGTGTTCGACATCAACTCATGTATTCACACCATGTGAATTGTATTGCAATACCTTGAGGGTCATTATCATTATCGGTGATTCCTCTCGTGCCTGTTAATAGCTTACTTCATTGGCTGGTAATCAGGTGATGTCTTTCCATGTTCGACATCAGAACGTCTTTTCACATGGATCAACTTGTACTTCGGGCGAAGATTGAACAAGTTTGAAGACCCCAAATCTAGTTTCATCCATTTGTGCTGCGATATATTCAAGAAAATAAAGACATCAAATGTACTCCATAGCTGCATAGATGATCATCCAAGCTAAGGGATGATGGCTCTACCAGAATCATCAGTGTACCATACAAACAATTATCTGTCCTATGTACATGAAAATGAATTTATAAAGTTGAGCATGGGAATGCCCACCTCAGCTAGATCATGAAAATATTATGAAGATAATGTATTATATTGTATCTTATTACAGGTCACCTTCCAGTTCGAAAAACCTTGGATCCTCATGATAAAGCATTTCACCTTACATCAGAAGATTTACAACCTCATGCTTTAGGGGGAAACTGTTATAGACATATTTGAGCACTGCAACCCCAATCACATATGTCCATAAACCAAAGGCTTCTAAACCCCTAAAAGTGTTGTTTCATACCCTAAAGGAACAAGGTTAACTGATTACATCATTTCCCAGAAGTTCTCCCTGAAAAACTACTTAGAACTAGTCAAAACTGGACCATACAAATTGCTCCATGTTGAGCGTGTGATGCATCTCACCTGTTACACACAGAGGGTGTGATGCATACTGAAAATCCCTTCTGTAGGGTGCGATGAGTGAGAGCAAACAAATGGCAGAGGCAGTTTTCTAGGTGGAAACCCAAAGAATCTTCTAGAAACTGCTCATTTGACACTTGCCTCTCTGAATTCGCCCAGGGATGAGTAAGAGATCATGAAATCTCCAAGTGGAACCAAGAACTATTAGAGAAATGACACTAATCAAAATCCCAGAAGCTGACTCACCCCCTTGCAAATATCTATATATGGATCCCTCATCCTAGATATCCAAGGGGCTAGAATTTTGTAACTTGTAAGGAAGTGTTGTTGGTTTCTCTATGAGACATTGTATTGTTGGGTGATCTAGCTTTTCATGAGGTGAAGAGGGCTTTCATGCTGGGAGGATGGCATTGGATCAGACAGCTAGGTTGCAATCCTCTCTTCTACTACTTCTGTCAATAAAGCTATTTGAGTTTTCCTCCATATACTTGTATATTTCTGAATCTTGTATTTGTGTATGAATTTGTATGGTTAATATATATCCGCTCCTATATTGTTTATGGTTATAGATCTCTATGCTTTGATGGTAATTTTCTACTTTCACTCTACAGGTGTGTTTGAAGCGGGACAAGTGAGAAAGGAGTGGTGAAAGCTCTATCAAGGGAGAGAGGAAACAAGCAAGGAGCCAAGTGAAAGACTGAGGTTGGTACTCTCTGCTTCTCTCTCATCTATCTCTCATAAAGGAAAATGCAAGTAACTTTGAATTGCTTGTTTATAAGATAGCTACCCGTCTTAGTGGGACTAGCAACTCTGAATGGTCACTAGTTTTCCCAGAAACACTTATAGTTAGATTTGGCTCCCTTAGATCTTAACAAGATTTACAATATGGACTATCCTAGAGTATTCTTCATCATAATCACATGGCTATCCCCTTTTCCATGAGTTGTGGGGGTAGGCATGCCATCCTCTAGAATTATGGTGGCGAAAAGAGGAAGGTCAACTTCTGAGTGGTGTAACTTTTGCATACAGACCCTGATTGAGGTGATTTTTACATTGTTTGAAAGGTCTCTATGTGCAGAATAAAGATACAAGGTGCATACAAAAGCAGCAAAATTTTACCCCCAAAAAAATTATTTGATGTTGTTGTAGCATTTTTAGTAAGTTAGTATCAATTAGTCAAAAAATAAAAATCATTTCAAAAAATGTTAAGTTAGGATATGGACAAAAAGAATATTGAATCAAAAAATGTTAGGGATATTTTGATGAATAAGTCCACATCAAATAAATTGTTAGAGTAAATGCCCTGAAAAAGGAAGGCAAAAATAAAAATGCTAGATTACATAGAAAAGAAAAAATAATAAATTCTGAAGTTGTTGCAAATCCAAATGCCACTACTCTTAGTCAAAGTTTATTTTTGCAAATAAAAGTTATGTGCAAATTGTTTAAATGCCACACTAGTTCATGCAATCCAATTGTACAGATTAATCATGATTGGATTTGATTTGAATTGTTTGTTATTCGGTAGCAATTAAGATTGGCTCAACAGTTTAATCTGAGCCAATGGAAGTAATAAGGGATAGAAGTAGATTAAAAATTAAAAGGAAAATGTTGATTTTCTAGTCTAAATGCACTCAGGAGACTTATATTGAAATTTTGTTAGGAAAGTAAGGGTAGGTAGAGAAATGAAATTGGAGCATGATAGGATTTTTATCCTAAGCCAAAACATTGGATACATGTGTATATGGTGATTGGTTTTAATTAACCATAAATTGTAAATATCAATGCTATTTGTAATATTTAAACTTTATTCATTTGTTCACCATATCCCATACCCCATGCATGTCACATCCACCATAACTCTGGACCCCACCATCGCTTTCTACCCTATCACATTAAAATTCATTCACATATTTTTCATCCTACACACTCCCCTGAGATCCGACAACCTACATCTCTCCTTGGCCCTCCTTTTTCATTCGAACTTTATCGCAGAGGGGGTCCAAAGTTGGCAGTTTTGGAAACCGCCCTTCAAAACAACTTTTCCTCCATCCTAGTTTTTCAACACTTGAAATCCCGAAACAACTTACCACCCTAACTTACTCCCAAATGTGGTTTTCATTCGACTATTTACCACTGCTCCTGCATCATTGTCCACGTCCGCCCCATGTCACTTCCTACATCCAATCAACTACCGCCTATTTGTCTGTTATTCATTTAATTCACACATCAATATTCCACTGATCCATTTATCAGCCCCGCTGGAGAATTAATGACAATTTAAACCATTGATTAAAGGACCCGCTGCTTGTTATTCATTATAAGCCTTGTTTTTCACAAAAATTGTTACACAGTGCATTCCCATAATTTGTTGGATACTTGAAGCTTGCAGCCAAAATGAAAGATTCATCAATCAACTAAATTTTCAATTCTGTTCAGAACCAAGCTGACATCCAGGTACACCTAATCCATTTTCAGTTGTTTTTCTACTATCACTGTGTTTCAGACCAATTCTTCCCATTTCCATCAAGTTCAGTTTGCAATTCACTTAATAAAATGCCTCCTAAGGGAAAGGAAATTGCAGAAATCCAAAATCCCCTCATTCATCCAAAAGTTGACTTCCATCATAATCCTCTGGTTGACATAGACTATAAAATCATTGAGTCTTCCTCTCAATTTGATTTATATGAAATCTACTGCTAGATGGAGGATCAGCTAGTTGATCAAACAGATGAAATAGGACTTTAGGACTCCCACCTTCCTCACTACATTTTCCCTCAGATACACAGAGCACCTGAATTTGTTAGGAAATGCCATGAATCATATGATCCTAGTTAAAGAGATATCATTTCACCTATAGGAGAAATACTCTGTCTCATCAATGCTGAGTCTATTGAACAGATGTTGCAAGCCCCAACTATTGCATCAACCCATCCTTTTTCTCATGAAAGCCTGATAGAAGCCTATCAAAAGCAAAATTACATTAAAATATCTCAGACTCTTCAACTTTTCCTAGCTGTAGATAGCCCTCTGCCTAAAAGAAACTCTCCCTATGATTCATCCATGTTCCTAGACAAAACCAAGAAAATTACCAGTATTCTTTCTTATCTGCTTGGTTACAATTCTAATCAATATGTAAATGAAGTCATCATAGGTTTCTTGTCTATATTTTCTATTGATTCCAAACCTGCTATTCTCTATAATTTTAGCCATTTTCTAGTAGAGGCCATCCATGAACAATTTGTCTAGTTTGATAGTGAAGAAGTATTCAAGTATGCTACAGTACTTGTATATCTTTTTATATATTTTCAGGGAGACAAGTTTCCATTCACCTTGTAGAAGTTATATGAAGAAGGAAATCAGCAATCAGTCATATTTTGGACTTCTATGGGAATGAAAGAGAAGGCAAAATTTACATATAAACAGTTCATAGAATTGTTTGTTCATCCAATTATTAATCTTATGAGCAGCACTCCAGTACAAGAATTAGTGATGAAATTGTGAAAATATTGCAACTAGTTGATCAAGCAACAACAGGAGATTGGTATATTTACCAAAACTATACAGAAATCATGGTATATGGTTGTGATCTTCCACCCTACAAACTTCCTAAGTACCTCCCTATCAAAATTTTTGCATTGGAATATATTAGGTGGAGGTTAAAAGCTGATGAAGTACAGTTTGTGGCTGCAAAGAAGAAATCACAATTCAAGATAAAGGCTCAGGTTGGTCCATTCATCTGTAACACTAGAGAAGCATGAGAAGAAGCAGATAGGTTATTGAAGGAAATGAAGTTTGGTCTCAACTTCACTTGGTCTTATGACCCAATGGGAGTAATTTCAAAACTCAAGGTTGAAAATATGTTTACTCCATATGACCACACAGCCAGGATTGAAATAGGCAGTGTAAAAATTAGTTGGAATGGAAGGAAAACACCCTTCAAGAAGCTAAAGATTAGGCAGTCTCTCAAATGTTCAAACTCCACTTGCATAGGAAAATACAGCTAAACGATGAAGGGAAGAATAGTCATCCCCTACAACTGAAGCATCAAGCTAGGGCTTTAGAGTTGTACATAGAAAGAAGAGACCTAGGATCTTTGTGAAAGTTAGTGCAACAAATGAGTCACAGAAAATAACATTTGATGGAATTGGGGAGACTTTTATTTTTACACAGTCTGGTGGATAGTCTACTCAGTCCCCCACTCATTCCACTACTTCTCATGAACAATAGGTGATTCTGACCAATCGAACCAGTCAGAAGGACAAAGAAGATGATATCTTTCATGTCTTCAATTAAATTAAGAATAAGAATGAGGAATTGAAGTTGAACACTTATACTCAATTCCGGAAACACTCTTCCAATTCTCAAGATAGACTTCTTTCAATCCTTGACTCTGAAAAGGGTAAGATGCAGATGACTTTCTTACAAGCTCAAACTCCACAACCTCAGACTCCTGCACATTATCATAAGAAAAACTCCTTTGAGTTTAATGTAAAAGATGTACATCCAATTGACCAAGTTGAAATCCACAAACATAACAGCCAAATGATTTCTTCCACTTTAACTCACACTGCCATGAGTTTGTCAAATTTATAGGTCACCTTGGCCAATACATAGTTAGAGCTCAAGTTGGAAAACATTTCCTCACTAGCAAAGGACACCAAGATCAAATCTTTGGAAGATCTGGTCCTAAAGATGGGATATGATCCCTCAAATATAAATGTTGCAGAAGAACTTGTCAGGAAGAAAAATGTTGAGCTCTCAGCATTAAGGAAACAGCTAAAAATTCCAGCTTCTGAGGACCCAATGTCTGAGGAAGAAACCAAGACTCCGAAATCTGACATGATGAAGTCATCATTGAAAAAAATATTTAAATAAAACATATGGAGAAGAAAATGGAGAAATTGGTCAAAGAGAAAGAGAAATTTCTGAAAAGGGCTCAAATTCCAATGGATATAGTTCCTCTTTCAGCACTCTATATAACCAGAGTTTCTACTTCAGGCACAGTGATAACTACGAGTACAACAAAAGGGGCTAAACGACTTGCTGAAGTTGTGTTAGAAAATTATATATTACAAAGCAATGGAACACCTAAAATATTGCAGAAATATAAACACAGAAAACGCATAAAATAAGAGAGACACAGATATACGTGGTTCACCCAGTTTGGGCTACGTCCATGGAGAAATAGCCAGTCCTTCTTTTATTATATTATCCAGCAAACTGAAGAGATACAACCTACAACAGATCCATTGAAACTCCGTCTTCGCTCTCAATCTCCTCTCTTTTCCTCACTCAGAATACAGATATCCATAGACACAATACAATTCCCTCATATATAGCGAGGGGTTGCCTTCTAGGGAAAAAAACCGTAAACTAAACATAAATTCTACCGTTAGATCATCCACCTAATGAATGGCCCAGATTGAATAGAAATTACTATACTTTTACAAGGCAATTTTACATCTATTTTTAGCTTCGGGGGCACTACCCACGATCCCTCGCTGGGGGACCGCTGGCCCCTGAACCCCCCATTCAGGGAGGATTAGCCCCCGCGAACCCCCACAGAGGGGACAAGTCCCCCCCACACCCCCCCCCTGCATGGAGGGGTGTATAATCTTCTTGGGGTATATATCTAGCTGAAACCTTTGAATACAAAAGATAATCAGGCTCCACAACCAACAATCTCCCACTTGGAGACTGATTATAGCAACTCCACCATTGCTTCATTTGCTAGACAATGACTCCTCTTTGGACTTGGTTGTTTCTCATCTTCTTCATCATACTTGAAGACCAATTGAAACTGAGTAGATTCTGAGTTTCTCCCTAGTTACAACTTTTATTAACATAGCTGCAGGATTCTGGCTACTGTGTGTCTTTTCCAGCTTCAATTGTCCATCTTCCAATGCTGACCGTAAGAAATGGTACTTGCACTGTATATTCTTAGTATTAGAATGAAATGTAGAGTTCTTTGCAAGATGTATGGCACTCTGTCTGCCACTGTATAACCTACCCAACTCCTGCTTCTTACCCAATTCATCTAGAAACCTTTGTAACCAAATCATTTATTTACTAGACTTTGTAGGAGAAACATACTCAGCTTCTGTTGCTGAAAGTGCAACAACACTTTAGATTTTTGAAACCCAACTGACAATTGTTCCACCTACAATAAATACATATCCTGTAGTGCTCCTCATGTTATCTCTGTCACCTGCCATATCTGCATCAACATATCCCTGTAAAGAAATGTTTAAACCACCAAAGCATAATTCTTGATTTGATGTACCTCTCAAATACCTGAGAATCCACTTCACCACCATCCAATGTTCTTTTCCTGGATTGTTCATGTACCTGCTTACAACTCCCACTACATGTGCAATATTAGGCCTTGTGAAGACCATTGCATACATTAATCTTCCAACTGTTGATGCATATGGAACTTTAGACATATGAGCCATTTCTTCCTGAGTCTTGGGACACACCTCCTTACTTAATTTGAAATGGCTAGCCAAAGGTATACTAATTGGTTTTGCATTCTGCATATTAAACCTTTTCAACACCTTTTCTATGTACTCACTTTGAGACAATGTTAATTTGCGATTCTTCTTGTCCCTACTTATTCTCATACCAAGGATTTGTTTTGCAGCACCCAAATCCTTCATTGCAAATGACTTTGCCAATTTTCTTTTGAGCACATTTATCTCCTGCATGTTAGAACCTGCAACAAGCATGTCATATACATAAATAACAATATAATATAACTGCCATCATTTTGCCTTTTGAGATAAACACAATGATCAGAGTGACATCTAGTATAACCTTGTTCAAACATAAACCTGTCAAATTTTAGATAGCACTACCTTGGAGCCTGTTTTAAGCCATAAAATCTCTTCTTCAACCTGCACACTAGTTTCTTCTTCCCTTTTACCTCATATCCTTGTGGCTGCTGCATATATCTCTCTTCCTCCAAATCCCCATGGAGAAAGGTTGTCTTTACATCTAACTACTCAAGATGCAAATCTTTAGCTGCTACTAGACATAGAATAGTTCTAATTGAAGTCATTTTCACAACAAGAGAAAATATCTCATCAAATTCTATACCCTTTTTATGTGCAAACCCTTTCACTACAAGTCTAGCTTTATACCTTTTTCTACCTCCATCTTCTTCCTTCAACTTGTAAACCCATTTATTCTGCAATGTTGTTTTACCTGCAAGCAACCTGACTAAGTCCCAAGTCTGGTTATGTGCTAAGGAGTCCATCTCTTCTTTCATGGCTTTCTCCCACTTCTTCCTAGTTTCTACCTACATTGCTTCTTCATAACATTCTGGTTCACCAAAATCAATCAACAATACATAATATAATGAAGTAGAGTATCGTTCAAGGGGTCTACTTATCCTGGTAGATCTTCTAACACCACTTTCAGGTGTTTGAGGTGATTTTTGCTATTGTGCTTGTTGTTCTAGCTATTGGTCATTATGATTTTCAGGCACCATTACTTTTCCTGTGATATCATCAAGCACTATGTTTTCTCTATTTTCTTTTTCCTGTTTCTTTTCCTGCAGTTGATCCTTATACAAAACCTTTTCATTGAATATTACATCTCTGATCCTAATGATTTTATCTTTTTCATAATCATAAAAGTGATAACCAAAATCATTAACACCATATCCAATAAAGGTACATTTCTTTGATTTTTCCTCAAGTTTTGTTCTATTTTCTTTATTAATGTGGACAAAGGCTTCACAACCAAAAGTATTTAAAAAATAGTAGTTTACCTTTTTACTTGTCCATGCCTCCTCTAGAATATCACCATCCAAGGAACTTGAAGGCCCTCTGTTTATTAGATAAACAATAGTATCTACAGCATCTTCCCAAAATTGTAAAGGCAATCCTACATGCAATCTCATGCACCTTGCAAGCTCCATGATTGTCCTGTTCATCCTTTCTGACACACCATTTTCTTGTGGTGTTCCTGGAACTATCTTCTCTCTGCGAATTCCATTCTCAGAATAGTACCTATCAAACTCTTTGCTGCAATATTCACCTCCATTGTCTGATCTGAGACACTTCAACCTTTTCTCTATCTCATTTTCAACCAAAGCTTTCCAATTCTTGAAGTATCAAATACATCAGATTTGTTTCAAATACAATAAATCCAGGTTTTTCTGGTTGTATCATCAATAAAAGTAACATAATAATGACAGTCACCGAGAGATGATACCTGAGCAGGTCCCCATACATCTATATGTACAAGCTCTAATTTTTCGCTCCTCTTTTCTTTCCCAACTCTAAGGAATCTGACTCTCTTTTGTTTTCCATAAACACAATTCTCACAGAATTTTAAATCAACATACTTCAAACCTAGCAACAAATTTCTTGAGTGAAGAATCTGCATCCCCTTCTCACTCATGTGCCTGAGCCTATGATGCTATAATGTCATATCTTCTCCTGTAGAGGTTAAAGCATTAACAGAATTAGAAATACCATTGCATAAATATAATGTACCAACCTTTCCTCCTTTCATTATTACCTGGGATCCTTTAGTGACCTTCCAAGTTATATCTGTGAAGGTAGCTACGCAACCTTCACCTCCCAACTACCCTATTGAAATCAAATTTTTCTTCAGATTTGGGACATGCCTTACCTCCTTTAATAGCCACTGATTTCCATTTTGTTGTTTTATGAAAATTGTACCCATTCCAATGATTTTACAGGGTTTATCATCATCCAATCGAACCTGTCCAAAATCTCCTTGAACATAATCATGAAAATGTTTCTTATCAGGTGTGGCATGGAATGAGGCCCCTGAATCTACCACCCAGGCATCAATAATATTTTCTAAAGAAAGAATCAAAGAATCTTGCAACACATCACCTATTACATTCACTTCATGATTAGATTCTTGATGTGCGTCTCCTTCTTTTCCCTTCCGAGACTTGCAGTCTTTCTTCAGGTGTCCTTTCTTCCCACATTTCTAGCATATTATCCCCGATCTGGACTTGGATCTGCCTTTTCTTGACTTACTACGATATCCAAGGCTATTTCCTTTTTCCATTTTTTTCCCCTAGTCTCTGCAATCAAAGCATTACCTTATGTCTCACCGAAGCTTTTCCATCACATTTGCTTGCTAAGGATTGCACCGACAACATCATCAAACTTTAAAGTACTAGATCCAAAGATAGAGTTACTAATGGCCATAACTAAACCATTCCAACTTTCTGGCAATGAGCACAGAAATAACAGAGCCCTAACTTCATCATCAAAAGCTACCCCTATAGAACTTAACTGGCTTGTAACTGTATTAAAATCATTTAAATGATCAGCAACAGATCCACCTTCTAACATCTTCATATTAAATAAACGCTTCATAATAAATACCCTATTTGAGGCCAAGGATTTTTCATATAGTTTGGCCAATGCTAACATTAAACCCTTTGTTGTCATTTCCTTTGAAATATTAAAAGCTACGGATGCCGCTAGGCATAGCCGTATTGTTCCAAGTGCCTTTCTATCGAGAATATCCCATTCTGTGTCTGTCATACTCATCGACTTCTTTGTCTTTCCGCTCAATGGTAGGTACAGATCTCTCTGATACAGATAATCTTCCATCTGCATCTTTCACATTTGGTAGTTTTGGCCATTGAATTTTTCAGCCCTAAACCTACCATCTTCCACCATTGCTCCCATTCGAACCAGGAACACTTCTGTCCTGCAAGTTTATCAGCCACATTGACCTTTGGATCTGATACCAGTTGTTAGAAAATTATATATTACAGAGCAATGGAACAAAGAAAGTAATGCAAAAATATAAACATAGAAACCACATAAAACAAGAGAGACACAAATATATGTGGTTCACCCAGTTTGGGCTATGTCCACGAAGAAACAGCCAGTCCTTATTTTGTGATATTATCCAGCAAACTAAAGAGATACAACCTACAACAGATCTGTTGTAACTCCCTCTTCACTCTGAATCTCCTCTCTTTTCCTCACTCAAAATACAGATATCCATAGACACAATACAATTCCCTCATATATAGCAAAGGGTTGCCTTCTAGGGAAAAAACCCTAAACTAAACATAATTTCTACTATCATATCATCCGCCTAATGAACATCCCAGATTGACTAGAAATTACTATACTTTTACCCTCGCAGGGGGGACAAGTCCCCCTTACACCCACCCATGTGGAGAGGTGTATAATCTTCCTAGGGTATACATCCAGTTGAAACCTTTGAATACAGAAGATAATCAAGCTCCACATCCAACAAGGTTTTCAAAACCTATCCATTCAGACAGTAGAAATCAAGAATTTGCAGGATGAACTGAAGGAATTACAACATATAAAAGTAGTTGCAAACAGTTCACATGCAGCTGAGTTGCATAGGGAAAAAAGTCAAATTGAAATATTGCAGAAAGAAATCAAAGAATCTTACCTTGGAAACAAAGTGGGTTTGGCAAAACCAATTTTATGGGAAGAGATTACTAAATCAATCAAGGATATCTGGCCTTATATTAAGATAATCTTTGATCAAAAAGACTTGTTGGAGAAAGCTTAGGAAGCTATTGAAACTATCTCCAAGGAACTTGAATACATGCCAGAAGTTGTCACTAAGATAATCAAGTTTTTGAATTCTAAAGACAACTATGAGCTTAACGAAATAGGTATAAATGATAGGACAACAACCACACTAGAAGTGAAGAAGATCATTAAAAATAAAAACATCATTCTTTAGTTTGAGGAAAAATGCAATGGTGTTAATGTCATAGTTTAACAATTTTCAGCAAGTTATAACCCTTGACCAATAAGGGTTTTCCCTTTATGCTTGTAATAAATGATAAATTAATGCCCATTGAATATTAAGTTTGAAATATTATAGAGGTAGGTACCAATGTAGCTTCAGTTTCAACATAATAGGTGCAGCAACACCAAGGGTTGTGCTAAATGCACTCAGAGATACCCTTTTCATATTAAATGAAATCAGACATATATTTCCACTAAAACCCACTTTTACTAAATATACA
The DNA here is from genome assembly GCA_000404065.3 of Pinus taeda. NCBI lineage: Eukaryota > Viridiplantae > Streptophyta > Pinopsida > Pinales > Pinaceae > Pinus > Pinus taeda. The sequence continues at coordinate 133,948 of APFE031321493.1, forward strand.
AAAATGGATGAAGTTTACCGAAGGGTAACTAAGTTATCTATCCCAAATAAGAAATGTTTGGAACAGTTAACTAATTTACTTGATTGAAAGGAGGATCAAACAACATTCAGTATTTTAGGGAACAGTGATCAACAGTTCAACAATTTTCAGCTTTTCCAGGAACAGTCATTAACAGGTCAACACCAAAATAGTGACAGATTGACTATCATTTTATATTCTTGATTTTGCATTGATTTATTTTTGTAAATTTCTTTAAGATATTTTCTTACTTCTAAGATTGTATAAATAAATTCCTTCCACGAGTTATTAAGGGTTGCACCCTTGAAAGAAACATTTCAAGCATTAAATGTACTTGGCTTTTTCTGAATCATTAATACAAAAGCAAAGGATTCTGAGTTTTGATTCATACAATTTTGTGTTCCCTATAAGTTTTCCAGTTTTCATTCATTGTGTTCTTTATTCATATTCTTAATTTTTACAAAGATAAATAGGTAGGAATAGTTGTGTTTCAATTTACTCCTATAAGCTTCTAAAGTGATCATCTTTAAAGAGAATGAATTATATAAAATGTTTTTTTAACTAATTCCCTCTAAATCATAAACTCATCAGCATCTTTTGTTATCTTAGGCATATTCTGTTAAACTTTCTGAAAATTGTTTGAAGGTTTTCTTACTTATGGTTATTTAATTTTCTATTTGAAAATTATAATAGTCATATCATCTTTCAATTTCTACTCATAAAATGGATCCTGGATAAACCTCTAAGTCTAAAAGACTTCATGCGAGAGGAAAAAGGTGCCAAATAGAAAAAATCCTTTGTAAACCAGAGGAAAATGAAAATCACGGGTTGCTCCTGGAAATAGTCTCATTGTAGAGATCTCCTCATTCTGAATCCAACGCAACTTGAATGGGTGAAAATGGACCCCGGATGGAGTTATTGTAAAATGAAAATTGCCCAATGTCCTTAGAAAAGGAGGCAATTCATTAAATTTTGAACTATACCGAAAATTTTAATTTTAGTGTAGGCTCAAGGGCCAATCCACAGCTGACACGTGGCAGGCCAGGATTGGGCCACATGGCCTTGTTTGATTGATCAAAGAGGAAATATCACATCGGCGGATTACACTATTGAGCCTTAAAAACTTGAAGAAAAACCATGAAAGTCAAGCTATCGGAGGCTTAAATGATGGGGGAACAGGGGTCATCGGATTTGGCTAATCAACTGTCCAGATCTGATCAGCATATCGCATCGGTGGTGATTGGTGGGTCTTATCAGAGGCATAACGTGATGGACAGAGGTGATGCAATGGAGCGATCACCGAAATCGGTGGATCGCCATCGGCAAACACCCTAGAGCGGCCATGTTAGATATGTGTGTGTGTGTGTGTGTGTGTGTGTGTGTGTGTGTGTGTGTGTGTGTGTGTGTGTGTGTGTGTGTGTGTGTGTCTGTGTGTCTGTGTGTGTTTGTGTGTGTGTGTGCGATAGTCTGACTGCGATCACTGATATTGGCGGATCAGCGTCGCCAATTGTTGAGTCCAAAACTTACATCTTCCCTACATACCTTTTTAGCCTTTTTCTCCAGTTATCTGAACTTCCAAAATATCAAATCATTGCATATTAGTTTAAAAAGGGCATATAAATGGTTTCCTAACTATGTCTTGTGACTGTTGTTTGATTTAGATTTTTGCTCTGTCAGCAGCGGAATCTTGTCACTTTCCGTAGCCAGAATCTGTTTCCGCAACCTTTTTGTTAAATTCTATGCTACAGGTGTCTACTGAAGAATCTGGCCACATGGGCAAGCTACAAATATGTGGACATGGAACGTGTCCCCTTGGTTCAGCTGAATCACTCACAGAAGCCTGCGATCAAAGCCAGTCAAACGGTGGTCAACACTAGGAGTTTTGCGGTGGCAAGACTCTGTTTTTCATCACGAGGAGGATTGCATGGCAAGATCCTGAGATTTAGGAGGTGTGCTAACACCTAGGGACTGCTCGTCAACCGAATCCAACAAACCACCCTCCTTGGATTTATTTCCCACGGCTACCATGCTGCTAGATTTCCGAATATGGTCTTTTATGTGTTTGTCTACCAGTGCAGACCTTAGGAACCAGTTATGTATTTCCTGCTATAAATAAAGCATCTTCATATGTGTATAGGCTAGTTGATGATATGTAATTTTGACTGTTTTTACGAGCCATCGTGCCGTGACTTAGTCCTTATTTTATGACCGCATTGCAATATATGAGAAGACATTGATTTTGAGTTCAAATCCGTGATTGATTTCTGATTGGTCGAGGTTGCAGAGGGCCCCTGTACACCAAGGTCCTGCAGTTACTGTATAGCTTCATGTTTTCTTCATTTACGCTCTTGATTCCATAGATGTTTGCTGTATATATTGGATTGCTCATGGTATTTATGTTGTTTGCTGTCCATAGCTTCTTTTATGCTTTCAATTAACTGTCAACTGATTAGTGTTTTCATTTCAGGTTCTAACAGAAAGCCTGGGCAAGTGAATATAGCTTTTTGATGACTAATGACATGATGGAATTATCTTGTCCTTCTGCTGATTTGTTTTCTTAGTTCTAATTCCGGCACTGTTTATTTATTTCAATTTTGCTTTGTTCATTTACTTTTCTGCAAGATAGATATTAGACTATCCATATCATTTTTCAGTTACCTCCTATAGCCAGAGCGAGTCGAATGGTGAGGGATTGAGTGTGAACGTATAGTTTGATACTAGTTTATTTACTTTTGCAAGTCAGTGATTAGATTACTCATAGTATTCTCGGTTACCTCCTATAGCCAGAGCGAGTCAAATGGTGAGGGATTGTAGGATGAATGTGTAGTTTGATCTTAGCTTTATTTTATGCAATTTAGATATCAGATTACTCAATTTGTTTATGATTACCTCCTATAGCCAGAGCGAGTCGAATGGTGAGGGATTGTAGGATGAATGTGTAGTTTGATCTTAGTTTTATTTTATGCAATTTAGATATCAGATTACTCAATTTGTTTATGATTACCTCCTATAGCCAGAGCGAGTCAAATGGTGAGGGGTCAAAAATGAGTTGATGTGATATGATTTAGTTTACTTTGCTTACAAATTTTGAATTGCTTTGAGTTCAGCCTTTTCCTTTTTATACAGCAGCAAGGATACTGGGTTTCATAGTCACTAGTTCACTATTTTGTTTAATTAGAATCTAGGCACATCTTGATTTCATCATTGTAAGTTTGAAAACCTTTCGAACACTTTGAAGTTTGGAAATTATTTTAAAGGCCACCATTGCCTTGAATACTTTTATCCATACTTGATTATTAGAATTACCATCTCACATTAGGGAATCAACAAGAAGATAAATTGAAAAACAAATCAAAAACTAAAAACAACAAAGAAATAAGAAAACGGTTATCTTGCATATATAGTGCACTTCACTTCAACAGTTTACGACTCTCAGATTGACAATTTATATAGCAATTTAGGACACACTAAATTGACCAAACACAAATACCAAAGGGGAAACCAAAGTGTCATTGCGATATGTGATGTGATAGCCGAACCCGATAGGGCTCTAGGCGATAATGGATATATTTTGAAATCCATAAAATGCCATTTTTCTATGTATTTAGCGTATTTCGCTTATTAAGTGAAATATAAAGGGGAAGAAATATGTGATATAAAACGGACCCGAAAGGGTTCCGAAATGGAAATGGATAACATTTGAAATCCTCCAATGCCATTTTATATGCATTTTTGCATGTTTTAATGCATTGCATAATACAAAGGGGCAGAGCCTTGCGACCTACAGGCAGACCTGATAGGAAAATAAAGTGCGATTATGAATATTTAAAGTCCACGAAGATTAGTGCTTTGTGTATTTTTTCCATGTAATGCAACATTCTTTGTGTAAAACACAGAATGACTACTTTTAATAGATTGAAAAACCCAATTTCCCAAGCCGTTTCTATTCCAAACATCATTGTTCCCCGCCTAGGCAAATGATGAAAACGTAGATAGGGAGGCAAACGAATGGACAGAGAGGAACGACTAGAGGCATGACTAGAGGAAGGCATTTTTGGGAACCAAAGAGGATTTGGTAACTAGCCACGAGAGCTAGAAGCATTATTCTTGGTGGACTAGAGGAGTTTGAGCCATCTCGGGGGATAAATCCCATTGCTGAAGAATCAGCGAGGAGAGAGCTCAAAAATGATAATGATTCCAAAGAACCGGAGGAACAAAGGGCCCAAGAGAAAAAGAGCAGGGACAAAGAGCTAAGAGCCAAAGAGCCTTAATACCAAGAGGGATAGAGAGCCACAATCCCACAAAGAAGTAGGAGGTCGAGCGAAAGAGGTCAAGAGACCCACAGAGAGCCCGAGAGCCAGGGAGTCAGGGCCAGTCTGAATTCGAGCGTGATGTTAGCTTCAACAGTTGAGGAAAATGATTCTGGGGGAGTTAGAGAAGCTAGAAGCTCAAAGGAGCTTAGAGCACTGGCTGAAAGAATTAGTCCATAGAAGTTGAGATCTGTTTTGCAGCTAAAGGACAGCCAGGGGTAAGATGTTATTCTGAGCCCATTAGTTCATTGTAAACCATATGGAGTTGAGTCACGGACTTGTAAAAGAATTTAGCCATAATCCCAAAGAGCCTAATCGAGTTGATCAGAGCTTAAGGAGACGTAGCCCAAGATACCAGGGTGAAATCCATATTAATTTGTTGTCTTATGTGTATTGTTTTATTGCTGCCTTATTCACTGTTATATGCATTTATGTATATGTTCAAGCACATTTAAATATCAACATACACAACAAATTTTAAATCACATAACAGCCAACAATAAAAACAAGCATATGCCTATATTTTAAAAGCATTTCTTAATTATGCATTGGTTAATCATTAAAGACTTGGGAATATTCAAGCTTTGGAAGTGGGAGGGGTTCTTGTAAGCTAGACAAGAAGCCTAAGAGCCCCATTTTCAGATCAGTGGTATCAAAGCTAAAGATTGATTAACCACACCTTTAGGAAGGTTATAATAGAATGCTCGATTGACAAAAAAAATATTGCTTGCCTGAAAGGTGTTTGAATAGAAAAAGGCTAATTGTATGCTTGTTTGCAGACTGACTATTTCTAAGTTTGCAAAGAGGTAAAGGGGAAGCTATTGATAGCTTAGTCCAGGAACGACAAGAAGGAGAAGGGCTAAAGGCATCCTTCTATTCCAAAGGACCTCAAGGCAATCCAAAGCACAAGAGGTTTGTTGCAAGAGGTTGCTTAAATAAGCTCTTTATTTATCTTGTTGAAGTTTTTTTTGTTCATTGGCATAATGACAACTTCTACAAGTGTATCCTCAAATTCATTCTCCATCACAAGACTTTTTGATGGAGACATGAAGCAAGAATTGTGCACGATGATGGATATGGTGAGCGAAATGTATGAGGATGGAAAGAAGAGCAGCATGCTTAGAAAGAAGTTCAATTCTATGAAGGAAGAGAAGCAGTTGCTTGCTGACAAATTGCAGGAAATAGGGAGGCAACTTCATATTGCAAATATGAACCTGAAAAGGATGCATGAGTTGGAGTTAGACTTCTTTATTTCCCAAGAATCCTTAGTCAAGTATCAGCTTGAAGAAGAGGTAATCCATTCTAGTTTGTCTTCAAATTCTTCTGAGAATGCTTGTACTGGTTCTTTTGAAAAACATACTAGAATCATAGGTTCCAAGCTAATGTCCAAGATGGGCTATGAAGGAAATGGCTTGGGAAAGGATGCATAAGGTATTATTGAACCAATAATGATTAGGGAAATGCCAAATTATTTGGGTCTTGGCTATGGACAGTCTTATGGAGAGAGTTCCAATGCTGCCATGAAGGCCATTTAAACCATTCCAAGAAGGAGTTTCATTGCAAATCCTCTATCTCAAGAGTGTGAAGATTGTGTTCAGGAGGAATGTAATGGCTGGAAACATCATTTGCAGGGTGTGGGTGTTCAGAAGCACACCCTTGAACCAGATAGTTGTGGAAACTCTAATAGCCTTGAATAGATTGATGGGAGTCCAAAGGGAGCCACTTCTTCATTTGCTTCAACTCCTCATGAAGGAAATAAAGGTGAAAGAGGCAAATCTGGTTTTGAACATTTTCCTTTTGATTGTGCAAAGCATGATAAATTTCCACATAGATATGGGAAGAGAATTTTATCATCCTTTTGTAGTTTGGATAACCATCATGTTTCCAGAGGTTGGAAGAGAATGGCCACATACATGAAACTTTTAAAGGAAAGAAAGCAAGCAGCCAAAGGTCCATTGGACAAGGCAAATCATGCTATCAAGAGGATGCACATGCAGTGCGCTTACTGCAATAAGCAAGGTCATCTTGCTGAAAGGTGTTGGACTCTGAATCCAGCAATGCTTCCACAAAAGCTGGAGGAGAAGATGGAAAGAGAATATGGCAGAAATGGAAAGGAAGATTCCATGAATGATGTGTCTCAAGATGATTCACATGTCGACGCTGATGTGAAGACAAAGGAAGGACCTTTGAAATGGATTGGTAAGAAATGGTTAGAGTTCTTTTCCAATTAAAGATTGCATGTCTATTGGTGCATCTGTTTGCATTTCTTTTTTAATGGAATGCAAGTTGAAAGATTTTACCAAGAAGGTAAATGGAAAAATTTGAGTAGTAGGCTCACTTTGTTGTTGCAACATTATGCTCATTTCATCTTCGAAAGTACAGTGTACTTAAGTGAAAGTTGAAGGATGAAATGTATGCATGAGCATGAGATGCATGAACACAGGGATGTTGAGGCTTTCCCTGTATTTGGACATGTATGTGTGATTAACTTGCAGGTTTGATTGCTTTGAAATGCATATGATGTTGACTTGAGAGAAGTTAACTTGGTCTCCAAATGGAGATAGTGATGAAGTATTTCATCTTCTGGAAAAGAATCCAAATGGTATTTTCTACATGCTTGACTTGAAGGGTCATTTGCTTTAAAAGCATGTTTTGTGGACTTGTTATCTAATCCATCATTTGTATGCATATGTAAGACATGGAGGTGTTCACAAGATGTGAAATCTATTTCTTTCGTTGAAGGAGGAGTTTAGTCCATCCAGTTGTTATCTGTATGCCTGTTGTTGTTAACAATTGTTGTTGGCAGCTTGTCAAACAGGTACTAATGAAATTTTTGTGGAGCAGATGTACTTCACATTTATGAGCCACCTTGGATCAATGATCGAGGAAAAGAAGCTCAAGCTACCTTCTATGACCATTTCAGTAGGAGTTCTATAGGAAGGCAAGGAGGAAGATAGTTCTTCTTAAGAAGACCAGCCCATCCAAAGAAGGGAAGTGGTCAGAAACTTTGGTTCAGAGGCACTATCCAAAGGCAAGTGTAGGGAGGCTGAAAGAAGAGGGTGAGTCACTCTTGTTTACTGTTCAGATCAGTATATCAGTATTTTGGAGACCAAAATTTCTTTTAGTGGGAAGGCGTGATCCAAAAATGGATCTTGGATAAACCTCTAAGTCTAAAAGACTTCATGCGAGAGGTAAAAGGTGCCAAATAGCAAAAATCCTTTGTAAACCAGTGGAAAATGAAAATCACAGGCTTCTCCTAGAAATAGTCTCATTGCAAAGATCTCCTCATTCTGAATCCAACACAACTTGAATGGGTGAAAATGAACCCTAGATGAAGGATTTATTGTAAAATGAAAATTGCCCAATGTCCTTAGAAAAGGAGGCAATTTCATTAGATTTTGAACTATATTGAAAATTTTGATTTTAGTGTAGTCTCATAGGCCAATCCACATATGACACGTGGTAGGCTAGGATTGGGCCACGTGGCCTTGTTTAATTGATCAAAGAGGAAATATCGCATCGATGGATTACACTATCGAACCTTAAAAACTTTAAGAAAAACCATGAAGATCAAGCTATCGAAGGCTTAAACGATGGGGGAATAGGGGCAGTCGGATCTGGTCAATCAACAGTCCAAATCCAATCAGCATATCGCATCGGTGGTGATCGGCGGGTCTGATTGTAGGCATAGCACGATGGACTGGGGCGATGTGATGAAGCGATCACTAAAATCGGCAGATTGCCATCGGCAAACACCTTGGAGCAGCCATGTTATATATAGATATATATATGTGTGTGTGTGTGTGTGTGTGTGTGTGTGTGTGTGATAGTCCGACAGCGATCGCCAATATCAGCAGATCAGCGTCGGCAATACCAAAGAGGAAACCAAAGAGCCATTATGATATACGATGTGATAGCCGGACCCGATAGGGCTCTAGGCGATAATGGATATATTTTGAAATAAATAAAATGCCATTTTTCTGTGTATTTAGTGTATTTCACTTATTAAGCGAAATACAAAGGGGAAGTGATATGTGATATAAACTGAACATGAAAGGGTTCCAAAATGGAAATGGATAACATTTGAAATCCGCTAATGCCATTTTATATGCATTTTCGCATGTTTTAATGCATTCTGGAATACAAAGGAACAGAGCCTTGGGACATGCATTAGCGACCTATGGGCGAACCCGATAGGAAAATAAAGTGTGCTTATGAATATTTAATGTCCAGGAAGAACAATGCTTTGCGTATTTTTTTCCATGTATTGCAGCATTCTCTGTGTAAAACACAAAATAACTACTTTTAATGGATTAAAAGCGCCAATTTCCCAAGCAGTTTCTATTCCAAACATCATTATTCCCTGCCTAGGAAAATGACGAAAATGCAGACAGGGAGGCAAACAGACAGACGGAGAGGAACAACTAGAGGCACGACTAAAGAGGCACACCCAAAGGAAGGTATTTTGGGGAACCAAAGAGGCTTTGGTAACCATCCATGAGAGTTGGAAGCATTATTCTTGGTGGACTCGAGGAGTTCGAGCCCTTTTTTGAGTCTCAAAATTACTCTCTCCCTAACAACTCTTCTCATTCCTTTTCTTTGTTTTTCCATGAGAAAGATGCATTCTTGTCACCAATGATCAGTATATACCATCTCAAGGAGGAAATTTAGTGATTTACATATTATTCTTTTATGTTTTGTTGTTTGAATAAATTTTTGTATATTAGCTACGAAACACAGCCTATTCTCCAGCTAATCGGTTGTTTCACAACTACCTTCATGCTTTAACAGGTTCCAGGTGTCAGAAGGAGAAACTAACTACATGGGCAGCCTAGAAATCATCGTGACATGGACCCTGTCCTATTCACCTAGCCCAGGTAGACAAGGAGGTTGGTATAACACTACGGTCAATGGAGAAGTCAAACACAGATACCGAAGGTAACAGAACTATGTTTTGTGGTCAACTAACATGTTTCACAGTAATGGGAAGCGTTATTCAAAACAACTACCTGAACCTACAAACTCCAACAGCCACCTGTGCAACCAAATCCAACAGCCACCATCTTGGATTTATGTCTCCAGCAACCGAGGAAGAAATTCCGCATACCTGTCTTCTACGTGTTTTTACTGTAGCATATTTTCCTCCACAAACAATTGTATGATTTTCTTATAAATACCTGTGTAAAGAACCAAGGAACTTAGTGTGATAGTGATAGTTTTATTGTGAAATCAAATTCTGAACTCTATAATTTCCGGGCATTTTGTGTTCCTATTGTTAATATGAAGACCATATGTTTCATGATAATCTAAAGGATTTTCCTTGGGGTTGATTGAGCAAGCGTAGCCTAATTAGTTGCAGAGGTCCCCTTCACTGAAAAGGTTTCATTTCATGTTTATTTTCTTCTTCTTGTTAACTGTAAATTCATCATTTTCTTTCATAGTGTTTATAATCATTTTCTTGCTAACAATTTTTGTAAAGTTTCCATCATTTTCTTATTAATAGTGTTCATAATTTAGATTAGCTTCCATTTGCTTGATCTCTTTCTAGTTTTTACCAGTAATTAGAAGATGAAGTTTAGTAATGTAATCTAGTTTTCTCCATTCACTGTTTTACTAGTCTTTAAATTCTCAATTAGACCGATCAGTGCCATTTACTATCTTTGCCATTTTATTTTTTTAATATTACTAACTCATGGTGTTATTGAATTTCTCTAAAAACCCTTCAAGTTGATAATTCATCCTAAACTAAGTGGTTGATCATTTGATTTATGAAATGAGTCTTTTATACATCTTTGTATCTACTTTCTGTTAGATTAATGAAGTACAAAATTCCTCAAATGGCATCCCAAGGAGTCTTTCTTCCAAAATTGAGAGGTAGAGTAACTAAGTATTTCATTTAGTTTTATTTCTATAATTAGTTAGGCATCAGTTACAAATTTCACTTTCAGTTCTTAAATCATGATTTGGAAATAATGGTAAAACAGGAATAGAAACTCTATTTTCATTTCTTGCTTGAGCTTTGCTTCCAAGTCTGTGTCATATCTATTTTTATTTCTTCCTTAAAAGCTTTGTTTTCATTTTTATATTTTAAGTAGTCCTTACAAAAGTTAGACTCAAGTTTTCAACAATTACATTGTAAATCATTAGGTATTAAAAGACCAAAAACCCCCCAAAACAACATAAAACACAAAAACAACGAAGTAAGAAAGGTTATCTAGCACAAACAATGCACTACACTTCATCATTTTGCGATACCCAAATTGATAATTTATGTAGAGCAATTTAGGACACTAAATTGACCAAAAATTTTGGTGTCGTTGCCGGGGAAGTGTAACTAGGTAGCCTTATCTCCTACATTAAAAAAAAATGACATGAATAGAGAAAGAGACTCTTGGGGTAGATTTATAGCTAGGGGCAGAAGTTAAATTCTTATAACACCACCTACTCCACCACGAACAAGAAAAGGCACATCTCCATCCCAAACTCATACTCCTAGCCATAGGACTCATAAAATTCCAGGGGCAGAAATACAATCAAAAGAATCTCCTACTTCATCTACCAAATCAGTCCTAGGGGAGAAAAATTTTGAATCTCAAACAATAGGAATAGCTTTCTTCACCTCCACAAGGGAACACATTGTAATTAAGGAATTAAGAGTACCTGGTGAGAAAGAAGAAGTAGAACCTCTCTCCCATATTCCATTAATAGAAGAACCAGAGGAGGAGGAAGTAACCATGTAGGTTGAGCCCTACACTGACTCTGAAGAAACTATAATGGAAGAAGAAGAACAAGAAGGAGAATTCTCACTGTTTGGAGGAGGGGGTAGAGGGAGAGGTAGAGGAAATAATGGAGGAGGTAGAGGAAACAATGGAGAAGGTAGAGGAAATAATGGAGGGGGTAGAGGAAATAGGGAAATAGATAATTCTTTTGGATTCCCTGTAGTGGATGAGGAAACAAATGCCACAATGAAAAATATTTCACCTTTTTTCCTCCCAAACTTCTATGGGTTGAAAAGTGAGGATCCTAAAACATTTTTGTTTGAGTTTGAAGTCTTGCGCAAAACTTATAACTACCTTGAAGACTCTCAAAAAATTAAATTGTTTCCTTCAACACTGAAGGGACCTACTTTCAAACGGTTCATGGGGTTAATCACTCAGTCCATTAGAACATGGAATGACATGAAAAAACGTTTTTGGATAGGTACTTGGATTATTGCATGCCTACCAATCACAAAGATGAAGTATTCAGAATGATGCAAAGAGAGGATGAAAACTTAGAAGATTTGATTGAGAGATTCAACTATAATTTGAAAAGAGAAAAGATGAACAATTTAGATGAAGAAACCTTGAAAGCTCTTTTATTAAAATCCATCAAAGATGAGTGGATAAATATCCTTAACATTATGGGGAAGGGAGATGTCCCTCAACTCCCATTAAATGATATAATAGAATTGTGTGTTCATCTCTCAAGGGGGAAATCTAAAATAGGGAAAGGGCCAAAAGATCTTTCTCTTGTTAGAGTAAAAAAATCTACAATAGGATCTGTAAGTATGGTAGAAATTGGTAATATGCTTGAAGAATTTAAAATTTACATTCTAGGGAGCCTTAGTGAGCAACTAGACACCCACAAAATACAAAACAAGCAGAAAATCAAGGTCGATGCTTTAGCCATTTTTTGACCAATATGTAGAAAAAAACATGCTCTAAGGGAATGCCCTTTAGATGTGAAAATAGTAGAAACATGTATGATTTTCTCAAAAAATCATGATACCAAGGGTTGTCCTTCAATCCCAGGTCTTAAGGTTGTCTTTCAAGAGGAAACAGTTCCAAATTCTGCAGAACATCTTTGTTTTGTTACCAGAAGACCTTGGCAGGGGCCACAAAATTAGGGATTTAACGATCAAATGTATCTTCAGCCCCCAACAAACTAGTATTCTTGGCAGCAGCCTTGGCCTCAACCTCAACCTCAACCTCAATCTCAGTGTTAATCTCAACCATGGGCACAAGGAGTGCAAAATCCTTATGGGAGATTTTCTCAATATTATCAATATCCTCCACCATATAAGAATTATCCTCCCCCACACATTCAGCAACAAAATCAGCAGCCACAGCTTCAAAATCAAAATCCTCAACTTTCATTGCCATTTCCATAGCAACCTTCACAAAAAAACCAAAATCCTCAACTCTTACTGCCATTTCAGCAGAAACCAAATCATCTACCTATCCAACCGTTGCCAAACCCCAATAATAAAAACCCTAAGAATGCCTACATGGTAGAAGGACAAAAATTTCCAACTTACATGATTACCCCTCTAAATCTTAATGATGTTCAACTAAGATCTGGAAGGATATTAGAAAAGGAAAGACCTTATGTAGTTATTCAGGAACAGGACAGTTCTGAGGAAGATTCTCTAAAGGTCAATAAATTTTTTGAGGGATCATCTCCCCAACCAAAACATCAAAAAACAAAAACAAAAAGAATCAGTGAACACAACTCCTATCATTAAGTAGCCATCATCTACTTCTACACCTCCTTTTCTTGAAAGATTACAAATTGATAGAGGAGTAGAAAAATAGATCTTATTGCCCAACTATGATTGCTTAGATGAATTGAAGAATGTTTGTATCAAAATTCCTTTGCTACAAGCCATTAGAGAAATTCCAATTCTAGCCAAAACAATAAAGGAGTTGAGTATAAAAAAAACCAAGAAGAAAAGCAAAAGAAATAGAAAGAATTCACCTGGTAGGAAAAATAGCAGACATAATGATGGGAAAAATTTCCATACACAAATATGTGGATCTAGGAAGTCCAATTGTAAAAACACAAATCAATGGAGTTTATATTCCAAATACATTGACTGACTTAGGGGCAGCAATAAACATCATGAGCAAACAAACTATGGAGCATCTTAAGCTTCCTAATCTTCTTTACACACCTACCTTACTGCAACTAGCAGATAGATCAGTAATCAAACCAGATGATGTGCTAGAAGATATTTCAATATCCCTAGATTCTTGGGAATATCTTGTTGATTTCGTGATCTTAACCCCCAAGAACAATCTAGGAGGACATCCACTCATATTAGGAAGACCTCGGCTGGCCACAGCTGATGTTTTTATTAGCTGAAGATCTGGTGACATGTATATTTCTAATGGTAATTCAATAAAAAAATTTACTCTATATCCTCTAGCAAAATAAATCACAGAAATAGATGACAAAGAATGGATTGATGATGAAGATGATATTCAACCTCTCTATACTATTTCAAAAATTAGTGAAGATAGTCAAATTTTAAATACATTGGAAAATTTTGAATCATCTTCAAAATATGACCATGAGCAATTTCAAGAAAAATCTAATGTTGAGTACTTGTCATCTAGGCAGATGTCTCTTTATTCTATGGAAGTGTTTGGTAGCTCTACAATTGAAATTTTTCCAGGTAGGACATTGAACATAAATAAAAACTTGGAGAAACTATAAAAAGAAGAGCTAATTAAAACATTACAAAAACATTCTACTGCATTTTCATGGGAATACACCGACATGAAAGGCATTGATCCTAAGACTTGTATGCATCACATCTACATTGAGGAAAATAGTAGACCTATCAGACAACCTCAGAGAAGGATGAATCCATGTCTTAGAGAGATTGTGAAAGAAGAGCTCCAAAAATTACTGAATGTAAACTTCATTTACCCATTTCAGATAGCCAATGGGTCTCTCCTTGGTAATTGTGCCTAAAAAGAATGTTAAATGGAGGGTGTGCATTGATTACCGAGAATTGAATAAAGCAACCCTTAAATATCATTTCCCTTTTCCTTTTATAGATCAAGTGTTAGATACATTAGCAGGTAGGAAGTATTTCTCATTCTTGGATGGTTTTAGTGGTTATAATCAAATTCAGGTAGCACCTGAAGATCAAGATAAGACCACATTTACTTGTCCATGGGGAACTTATGCTTACCGATTGCTTCCTTTTGGGTTATGTAATGCACCTGTGACATTCTAAAGAGAAGTACTAGGAATTTTTTCTGATCTGATACATGACTGTGTAGAGGTATATATGGATGATTTTACAGTCTATGGGAATACATTTGAAGAAGCTTTCGAAAATTTGGAAAAAGTTCTTAAAATATGTAAAGAAACAAACCTTTCATTAAGCCATGAAAAATGTTTTATCGTGTTTACAAAAGGTATTATTTTAGGACATCATTTGACAAATCTAAAGTTGAAGTCATCTCTAAATTATCAATTCCAAATTTCCAAAAGGATGTTCGAAGTTTTTTGGGATTTACAGGGTACTATAGAAGATTTATATAAAACTTCACTAAAATAGCATCCCCAATCTTTAAATTGCTTACCAAAGATTGTGAATTCAATTGGAATTATGACTTCCAGTTGGCATTTGAAACATTGAAAGCAAAAATTTCTGAAGCACCCATTTTAAGAGGTCCAAATTGGAAAATCCCTTTCCCTATTTCCACAGATGCCTCAGATATAGCTCTGGGAGCTGTATTAGGACAAAAATATTTGATTCCTTATGCCATTTACTATACAAGTAAGAATTTGGCTCCCACTAAGTTGAATTATATTGTGACTCGAAAGGAATTTTTAGTTGTTTTTCATGCAATTAACAAGTTCAGACACTATATAACAAGCTATGAAACCTTTGTTCATACAGATCACTCTACAATTAGATATTTGATGAATAGCAGAGTTACAAGATGGATTTTACTTTTGCAAGAATTCAACATTATTGTGTTAGATAGACCTAGAAAACAAAACACAATTTCCGATTTCTTTTCCAAGATTCAGAATATCAAAGAAGGTTCTTCGGTTGAAGATAAGTTTCCTAATGAATATCTGTTTGCAGTAACTACTCAAAATCCTTGGTTTACAGATGTTGCTAACTACTTGGTCACAGGGAAGTTACCTTCACATTTGTTTCCTAGAGAAAAAAGAAAAAATATTCAAGAAAGTGCAAGATATTCATGGATCACTAGCGAATTGTATAAAATAGGGACAAATCTTATGATCAGAAGGTGTGTCAAGGAAGATGAAATGCCTGAGATCCTTAAGGCATGTCATAATTAACCGTGTGGTGAACACTTTGCTGATAAGAGGACAGCTTATAAAATCCTTTATTTAGGATATTATTGGCCATGCATCTTCAAATATGCTAAAGAATATGTCAGGAGATGTGATAGCTGCCAAAGGGTAGGGAAACCTACCCCCTCAAATGAAATGTCATTACAAATTTAGGTACTCATCGAACCCTTTAAAAGGTGGGCCTTAGATTTTATTGGACTAATTAATCCTCCATCTAAGCAGAAAAAGTATATATTGGTATGCACTAATTATGTCACTAATTGGGTAGAAGCCAAGGCATTACCTTTTGCTAATGAGAAATCTGTAATTAATTTTCTTTTTGAGGACATCTTCACTCATTTTGGTGTTCCAAGAGAAATTGTGACAGATCAGGGATCTCAATTCACATCTAACATTGTAGAAAGGCTTGTGGAAGAATACAAGGTCAAGCATCGGAAATATACTCCCTATCATCCAAAAGCAAATGGTCAAGTGGAATCTACAAATAAAGTGATTGAAGGAATCCTCACCAAGACTATGTATCTACATAGAAGGGATTGGGCAGAAAGGCTTCCTGAAGCCTTATGGACCTATAGAACTACATGTAGGAACACAACGGGACACACACCCTATGAACTTGTTTATGGGAAACAAGTCTTGTTCCCTATAGAGTTCCAAATCATAACTTTCAAGATGGCAGTCCAATTGGGACTAGATTTATCAGAGGCACAAAAGCATAGGTTCGAGAAATTAAATGAACTTGATGAAATCAAGCAAGATGCAGTTCAAAGGACTAGTATAGTCCAACAAAAGAGGGCTAAATGGCATGACAAATACATCAAGGATAAGAGGTTTCAAGTGGGAGATTGGGCATTGTTATTCAATTCAAAGTTTAAAGATTTTCAAGGGAAGTTTCAAACTCATTAGCTTGGGCCATATGAGATTGAAAAAGTTTTTAGTAATGGAGCAGTGAGGATCAGAACAATAGATGAAAATAAAACTCCTCTTCTTGTGAATGGTAATAGATTAAATATTTATCAGAAACCCATCTCGAAAGAGGAGTTCATTAAGATTTTCCAAGACAGTTCTAAAATGAAGTTAGTGAAGAAGAATCCTTCTTCTCCACTTAGTATTTATTTTTCCTATATATATATATATTTTATATATATATATAACTAGAACAATAAATTGTATAAGGTTGAAGACCAATTCAATGATTGGCATACTTATATAGAAATATAGGGTGAAAATCAGAGGATTCTGACACCTTATACCCTATACCTATATTTTCCTTTCCTTTATATAATAAGTAGTGACAAGCCATAGTCACTCTGTAGTTTAGATTCTACCAAAAATTTCTCATCTCATCTCACTCACTCTATTTTTACTTTGCAGTTTCATTTCGTCCATTGTCAATATTTTCATCAATAAAAAATTTCCATTTTTTCCTTCTTCAGTATTCATTCCATCTCCATTTCATTTAATCATCTCATTTCATTTCACTTACATAGCCATTTCCATTTTATTCATGATCCATAAGCCATATTTCACTTTCTGTTTTACATTCCGCAGCTGATTCTATTCTGCAGTTGATTTTGTTCTGCAATTAATCCAATTTTGTAGCTACGATTTGTTTAACAATTCAAGCACAAGTGTACAATTCATAAGGAAATATTGAATGCAGGGAATTGAAGGAAAAATCAATTTTTGAAGACCAGTCATGCTCAAGGCACCTATGGTTCAACATCAAAGGAAAATTTTAGTAAGCAAAAGGTAAAGGTTCCAAAGGTAAATGCAAAAATTTATTTCAAAAAGAAATTTAAAAACATAAGTTTGTATAATATGTATGATCACATGTCTCCTTAATTAACCATCATTTGATTTGATCACCACAATGTCTACCATATCTTCCACCTTTAATGACAAACAGTCTCAACAATTCTTTCATAACCAATCTCCACTTCAAACTCCATAACTTCTACTCAAACGGTCCTCTACAACTGCACTTGTTACACTTGTTAACGGTCAAGATAACAATGTGACCTACCTATCTACGACTCTCTAAAACCCTGACTGTCTATTTATTACATGCCAACTCTCAAGTTTTTCTCTCATATTCACGTAGCCATTTCATATACAGAGTCATTCTGTTTTCATCTACACAGTAGTTCTGTTTTGCATATACACAGTCGTTTTGTTTCCATATACCCAGTCACTCCATTTCCATACACACAGTAATTCTACTTACTAAATAGCACTCGTTCCATAGATAATAAAGAGGAATTTTGAGATCAATAAATTTTACATAACAAAGACCATGGGACTCATCATCAGGGCAAAGTCCATAGGGGCAGAATTCATGGAAGGATATCCCCAACTTAAGGAGATGTTATAGAAGACTAGATGGCTCAAGATCATTGAAAATTTTGATGGATATCATAACGAGATCATGAAATCTTTCGCCAGATCCTTTGATGATACATAAGTGGAGATTAGGGACATCAAGTTTGCAATAACAAAATCCTACATAGCAGAGGCTAAATAACTACTAAGACTTGGCGAGAGGTGGTTCAAAAACAAAGAATTCCACAGTGAATCATGGAAGGTATTCCTCAAGAACCCAAGTATGGATGTCACTGTCTTTAGGAAAGGAATCCCTATTTCAATACTCAAAAATAAATGGAGAAGCATGCTTTTGATATTACAATAATTTATTACCTATGAGGGAAGATTTGGATGTATGTACATTTATCATATACATTTATTGATGAACTTTCTAGACAATGGGGACATCAACCTCCCTTTCTTCCTCCTAAGTAGTCTAAGGAGAATGGATTCAAATGTACAGAAGAAAATAGAATCTTTGGAAACAACCATGTATCACCATGGATTGGTCAAGATCCTAGTTGAATATCATCTCAAGAGAATAGGGGACACCTGGTAAAACTTTATGATAAGAAACCATTTCCAAGGGACACTAGAATCTACTGAAAAAGATAGTGTCAGAAAAAGTAGGAGAAAGAGGACCAATCTCGCCATTCAAAGTAACCATGAGTCTCTGCTACAGAAAAATGATGAAGAAAAACCAATCTTTGAAAAATTAATAAAGATCAGAAAGAAAATCAAGTAGAGGAAGAAGATAAAATAGAAAACTGGTGGAAATACTGAGAACACACTTGAATCTCCACTACAACCAGATGATGGAAAACCAATCTCTAAAAAATTGACAAAGATTAAGAGACAAATCAAGGGGAAGGAAAAGATAGGAAAAGAGAAAAAGGGTGCAAAGGAGGAAAACATAAAACCCCTTAGAAGAAGCTCTAGGCTCAAAGGAATGGTAAAGAAGGTGTTATCAAAAGAAACAAAGTTCATCAACCTGGAAGGAGAAACCCTAGCATCATCTCCTGAAAATATTCCACTTACATACAGTCCTCAAAACTCTCCTAGACATTATTTTGGAGGCAGCCCCAGTAGAGGATCCCCAGGCATAGATCCAATTCAACAACAAATTTATGATTACATAGAATCACTGGAAAAGAAAAATGCCTCAAATGATCCAGGTTCCTCATCCAATCCAGAACAACCTGTCAATCCAAAAGAACCTTTGACTGACACACTCAAACAGGAAATCTAGGAGTTGGAGATATTAAACAGGCACATTAAGAAAGAAAATGAAGCCCTAAAGGAACAAAGAAAATTGAATAAGGCCATTCATGACAATACCATACTACACCTAGGCGTATGGTATAAGAAAAATAGGAAGTTAAAGAGGAAGAATAGGAGCTTGAAAAAGACAGTGATCAACCTCAAATACAGACTTCTCATGAAGAAACCAAGGATTGATGTCACTTCAAAGAAGAGCAAGAAGGAAGCTAGATGTATTGGCAGAAGTTTCTAAGTAGATGCAATAAAAAAAAAGAGTTCACAGTTTTTGCAATATTGCATGGGGACATGTAATAATTTTGCAGTGGGGTATGTTGAGTCTCGAAATTGCTCTCTCCTTAGTAACTCTTCTCATTCCTTTTCTTTCTTTTTCCATGAGAAAGATGCATTCTCATCACCAATGATCAGTATATACCATCTCAAGGAGGACATTTAGTGATTTACATATTGTGCTTTTATGTTTTGCTATTTGAATAACATTTTTTATATTAGCTACGAAACACAGCCTATTCTGTAGCTAATCAGTTGTTCTGCAACTACCTTCATACTTTAATAGGTTCCAAGTGTCAGAAGGAGAAACTAACTACATGGGCAGATTGGAAATCATCGTGACATGGACCCTCTCCTATTCACCTAGCCCAGGTCGACAAGGAAGTTGGTATAATACTATGGTCAATGGAGAAGTCAAATGCAGAGAACGGAGGTAACAAGACTCTGTTTCATGGTTAAATAACACGTTTCACAGTAATGGGAAGTGTTATCCAAAACAACTACCTGAACCTACAGACTCCAACAGCTTCACGTGCAACCAAATCGAATAACCACCATCTTGGATTTATGTCTCCAACAGCCTAGGAAGAAATTCCACGTACCTGTCTTCTATGTGTTTTGACTATAGCATATTTTTCTCCACAAACAGTTGTATGATTTTCTTATAAATCCTGTGTAAAGAACAGAGGAAGTTAGTGTGATAGTGATAGTTTTATTGTGAAATCAAATTCTGAACTTTGTAATTTCTGGGCATTTTGTGTCCCTGTTGTTAATATGAAGACCACGTGTTTTATGAGAATCTGAAGGAGTTTCCTTGGATTTGATTGAGCAAGCATAGCTTAATTAGTTGCAAAGGGCCCCTTCACTGAAAAGGTTTCATTTCATGTTATTTTTCTTCTTCTTGTTAACTATAAATTCATCATTTTCTTTCACAAGGTTTATAATCATTTTCTTGGTAACAATGTTTGTAATGCAGTTTCCATCATTTTCTTATTAACAGTGTTCATAATTTAGAGTAGCTTCCATTTGCTTGATCTCTTTCTAGTTTTTATCAATAATTAGAAGATGAAGTTCAGTAATGTAATCTAGTTTTCTTCATTCACTATTTTACTAGTCTTTAAATTCTCAATTAGACTGATCAATGCCATTTACTATCTTTGTCATTTTGTTTTTTTAAGGTTACTAACTCATGATGTTAATGAATATCTCTAAAAACCCTTCAAGTTGATAATTCATCCTAAACTAAGTGGTTTAACATTTCATTTATGCAATGAGGCTTTGTTGCATCTTTGTATTTTCTTTCTGTTAGATTAATGAAGTACATAATTCCTCAAATGGCATCCCAAGGAGTCTTTCTCCCAAAATTGAGAGGCAGAGTAACTAAGTATTTCATTTAGTTTTATTTTTGTAATTAGTTAGGCATCAGTTACAAATTTCACTTTTAGTTCTTAAATCATGATTTGGAAATAATGGTAAAACAGGAATAGAAACTTTGTTTTCATTTCTTGCTTCAGCTTTGCTTCCAAGTCTGTCTCAGCTCTATTTTCATTTCTTCCTTAAAAGCACTGTTTTCTTTTTTAGATTTCAAGTAGTCCTTACAAAAGTTAGACTCAAGTTTTAGAAAATTACATTTTGAATCATTAGGTATTAAAAGACCAAAAACCCCCTAAAACAACAAAGTAAGAAAGGTTATCTAGCACAAAAAGTGCACTACACTTCATCAGTTTACGATACCCAGATTGATAATTTATGTAGAGCAATTTAGGACACTAAATTGACCAAACACCATCTCGGGGGATAAATCCCATTATTAAAGATTCAGCGAGGGGAGAGCCCAAAAATGATAATGATTCCAATGAACCTGAGGAACAAAGAGCCCGAAGCAAAAGAGCTAAGGAACAGAGAGTTGAGAGCCAAAGAGCCTTAATCCCAAGAGGGACAAAGAGCCACAATCCCACAGAGAAGCAGGAGGTGGAGAGAAAGAGGCCAAGAGACCCACAAAGAGCCTGAGAACCAGGGAGTCAGGGCCATTCTGAATTTGAGCATGCTGTTAGCTTCAACAGTTGAGGAAAATGATTTAGGGGGGAGTCAGAGAAGCCAGAAGCTCAAAGGAGCTCAAAGCACTGAATGAAAGAATTAGTCCAGAGAAGTTGAGATCTATTTTGTAGCTAAAGGACAGCCAGGGATAATATGGTATTCTGAGCCCATTGGTTCATTTGTAAACCATATTGAGTTGAGTCATGGACTTGTAAAAGAGTTCAACCATAATCCCAAAGAGCCTAAGCAAGTTGACTAGAGCTCAAGGAGACGCAACCCAAGATACCAGGGTGAACTCCATATTAATTTGTTGTCTTATGTGTATTGTTTTATTGTTGCCTTATTCACTGTTATATGTATTTATGTATATGTTCAATCACATTTAAATATCAGCATACACAGCATATTTTAAAGCACATAATAGCCAACAATAAAAACAAGCATGTGCCTATATTGTAAAAGCATTTCTTAATTCTACATTGGTTAATCATTAAATACTTCAGAATATTCAAGCTTTGGAAGTGGGATAGGTTCTTGAAAGCTAAACAAGAAGCCTAAGAGCCCCATTTTCAGATCATCCTATAAGCTTCTAAAGTGATCATCTTTAAAGAGAATGAATTATATAAACTGTTTGTTTAACTAACTCCCT
Organism: Pinus taeda; assembly: GCA_000404065.3. Lineage (NCBI taxonomy): Eukaryota > Viridiplantae > Streptophyta > Pinopsida > Pinales > Pinaceae > Pinus > Pinus taeda. Next base: position 155,983 of record APFE031321493.1, read on the forward strand.
CTAAATCATAAAATCATCAGCATCTTTTGTAATCTTAGGCATATTCTGTTAAACTCTCTTAACATTGTTTGAAGGTTTTCTTACTTATGGTTATTTAATTTTCTATTTGAAAATTGTAATAGTCATATCAACTTTCAGTTTCTGCTCATCACTAGACTAGCTATATCACTATGTGGATTTTAATGGCATCCCTCTATTTAAATATTAATATTATTCAAAAATGTTAGGCATCGCTGTTTTAAATTTGTTTCATACATTGGTCCTCCAAAATTAAAACAAAACTCCCCAAAATAAATATCTTAGATGCCTTGGCATGATAGCTAACCATTATCATCTCAGAGATACAACATCAATCTAGCACCATTGCTAGGGACTACAATTTCATTCATTTTTCTTGGGTCAATGATATAATTCCTATTCCTTTAAGGTGACTAAAGGTCTAGATAGGTCAAAATCCTTCACTTAGTGACTCCATTATGCCAAACTGGAACCTTTTAAGAACACTAGATCCCATTCTGAATTTGACATAGTTAGTCCTTTGTCAGATCTAGAAATACTTGTGAGAAATCCCAGTTCTAGAAGGAGACATAAACCATCTTCTTCTACTTCAGCCTTGTAGTCTGAAGATATATTACAATTTTATCCCTATAGTAACATTCCATCCAATCCAAATTACACTCACTCATCACCTAGGGTTGTTGAACTCTTAGATAGGAGAGTTGATTTCAAATCAGCTTTCCTTATTCATTCACTTGAATCCCATCCAAAACCCCCACTTCCACTGGGATCACCTAAATCTGAGTCTGACCTGGGTGTTCATTTACCTGAATACAAACCTACAGACTTTATATCCCCCACTACTTCTTCATTTCATTCCACTTCTGAACAACCTGAATCTTCTACTTCTAAACAACCTGAAGAGACCTTTGATATATATTCAAATCGACTCTTTGAAACTGAAAAGGATATTCATTCTCAAGTCCATAAGTTGGTTATTAAGACTCCTTTGAAATCATTGAGAACGTCTCCACCTTCTTTATCTCCTCCCTTTTCACCCCCTCTATCACCATCTTCCTCTTCTCTATCATCATCTTCACAAACATCTCATACATCATCTTCTACTATGGCATTCCAACCCATTGTACAGGCAAGATATGTAGCTTTAGTTTTAGCTCCAGTCCTTAATGCTTTCCCTAATGGATATTTAAAAACACATTCCTAGATATAATGGAGAAATTGGTCTGTTAGCTAAGGACCATCTTCAAGAATTTCTAGACTTTGCAGATAACGTGAACATAGACCAAGAAAATGTTTACATGAGGTTGTTTGTTCAGTCCCTTGAGGGAAATGTGAGAACTTGGTTTAGACAGTTACCTACAAATTCCATTAGAAACTGGGAAGAGTTAACAAATATATTCAAAAATAAATGGGGAGTGAATAAATATGCTCTTTACTTTTTGACTGAGTTTGAAGAACTTAAAGAAACTTTGGTGAAACTGTCTCTGATTTTATCAAAAGGTTCAACAAACTTTATCATAAGATGCCCCCTGATTGCAAACCCCCTATAGCAGTAGCCAAGTCTACGTTTTCAAAATATTTTGAAGATGATTTTTCTGTGATGTTAAGAGAAAGAACTTCAAGGACTCTTGAAGATATGAAAACTAATGCTATAAAGGTGGAAGCAAGGAGGGATGCCTCAGCCACTTTAAAAGCTAAAGAGGAAAAGGCCCAAACAAAAATTAAATCGAGTCAAGAGGCCTCTACTTCCTCTAAGACTAAAACTGAAGATTCTAAAATAGATGAGATAACTTCACTTCTTAGAAATCTATCTAATAGAATTTCCAATATTGAGACTCAACCTAGAACATTTCAACAAACGGTCACTCGACCCAAAATCAGAATCAAGGTCAATACAAAATAAATTCACCATTACAAATTCTTCAAAGGCCTAGTAATAATCAACAAGTTCCAACTCCTTTACTGATAGATGATCAACAACGTGATGACAATACTATGACTATCACTGAAGACATTAACAATATGGATACCTCTTCTGCTCAGATAGAAATTACTCCTCTCTCTCAACAAAAGGGTTCAAGAAGACCAAGACTCCTCATAGGCTTCCAAATACCATGCCTTCTCTGAATTCCTAATTGCAGTGCTGAACAAAAGATATGATCTTAGGCCTAGACCTGGCCCTGGAAGACCTCCCAAAGAACCTCCAACAGTTGAACCTCGTAACAAAACTGTTGAAACTCAGACAACTATTATTCAACCATTAAATCAATCAACTGATACTTCAAATTGAAAAATTTGTCTTAACTGCATTTAATGTTGAAAGGGAGTTAGAAAGAGTTAAAATTCCTATATCACTTTCAGAACTTTCTAAAAACCTTGGATATAAAAATCAAGTCTCCAAATGGATACAAAACGCCTCGGCAATGCTAAAAGTGATATTATTAGTCTTCAAGATGAAAAACCAGCAGTTGTCTTTGGTCCTAGCTCATATATGATAGATGAAATATTACCCCCTTTCTATGCGACTCTTAAAACAAATGCTTCCATGCTATACAATTGTATGCTTGATTCTGGAGCATCACATAATCTCATGCTAAAAACTATCATGGATCATTTAAATCTCGACATAACTAGATCCTATCATGATTTGTACACCTTTGATTCCAAAAGGGTGCCTTTTCTAGGAGTAATTAAGGATTTAGTAGTCACCCTCGCTCAAATCCCAGTAAAAAGTGTAGTGTTAGATATAGTTGTCACAGATATCCCTCCCAAATTTGGAATGCTCCTTTCAAGGTCTTGTTGTGCCAAATTAGGGGGAACTCTTTAGATGGACATGCCTTATGCCTCTATTCCAGTTTACGGGGGAGAACAACTAAGGTTGTATTGAGAGGTAATATTTGTGCACACTACTTGCAAAATAGATCAACCAAGGAACCATCCCATTTATGCAATTGATCAACTTTTTGTTTGTTTTCAACTCTTTTCAAACCAAACACATGAAACTCAAGAAAAAATTGAAGATGTAATTGAAAGTCTTGTACCAAATCAGACTGATGTATGGAAGCTATTCTTTGATGGTTCTTGTACAAAATATGGAGCAGTAGTTGGGGTAGTATTAATCTCACTAGAAAAAGAAAACATTACACAATCATGTAAACTTGATTTTGAAGTTACAAATAACGTAGCTGAATATGAGGCTTTCCTTTTAGGACTACAGTTAGCTAAGAGCTTAAAAGTACAAAACCTAAGTGTTTTTACTGACTCAGATCTCATTGTTAAACAAGTAAGAAATCTTTACCAAACAAAAAATCCTAGGCTTAGATCTTATTGAAATGAGGTTTGGGATTCCGTTGAATTTTTTTTTAATGCTTTTAATTTGACTTATATCCCAAAGGATTAGAATATTCATGCAGATTCCCTAGTTGTTTCTACTAGTTCATTTAAATTTCTTGATCAAACTAATGTGCTCTATCAAATACAAGTCAAATACAAGCCATCAATCCCAAATAATCTAAAATACTAGCAGATATTTGAAGATGTTGAATAGTTAAAATCTTTTCTGCAGATTATTGATGAATTTTCAGTTCTAAAAATTGATGAATATAGGATAGAAACAAATGAAAATACAAATGAAAATGATAATTCAAATTTCAATTCAAAAATTGCATGATATCATTCCGTTATCTAACAATTTTATTCCCAAATATCTCATTCCTTTAGAGAAATTGTTTGATCAAAATGATGTCCTCAGAAACCCACAGTCAATTTCTCCACAAGATGACATAGAGGAAGTAAATATTGGAACAAATGATGACATTAAGAACATCAAAATCTATGCATCCTTAGATCCTGAAATCAAAGCTCAATACCTCAAGTTATTTTAAAAATACAAGGATGTTTTTGCATGGGCCTATGTTGATCTAAGGACTTATGATACATCACTGATACAACATAAGATTCCTTTAAAACCAAAAGCAAAACCTTATCAACAGAAACTTAGGAGCATTAATCTAGCTCTTCTACCAACTGTAGAAAAGGAAATTAAGAAAATGCCAGATGCCAAAATTATTCTGCCCCTTAGATACTCTAATTGGGTTGCTAATTTAGTTCCTTTTAGAAAGAAGAATGGGGAAATCAAACTTTGTGTGGACTTTATGAATTTGAATAAAGCATCATTAAAAGATAACTATCCTTTACCCAAAATGGATCAGTTACTTCAGATGGTTTCAGAAGCACAAAGACTTTCCATGCTTGATGGTTTTTCAGGTTACAATCAAATAAATGTTGATCCAACAGACAAAGAGGAGATAGATTTTACTACACCCTGGGGTACATTTATATATTGTAGAATGTCCTTTGGCTTGTCCAATGCTGGAGAAACTTTTCAGAGAGCTATGAACATAGCTTTTGTGGAACAGGCAAACAAATTTGTAGTCATTTATCTTGATGATATAACTATTTTTTCTAATTCTGATCAGAAACATCTAAAGCACTTGATGAAGGTTTTTGACAAGTGTCCAAAATTTGGAATATCATTGAATCCTAAAAATTATTTATTTGCTATCAAAGAAGGAAATTTTCGAGGCCACATAATTTTAAAAGAAGGAGTGGTGATTGATCCAAAACGTTTTTTTGCTATAAAAACATTGTCACTACCTAGAAATAAGAAAGAGGTTCAAGCTTTTCTAGGCAAGATTAATTTTTTAAGGAGGTTCATCCTAAATTATGCTGAAATTTTGAAAGACATAACTGATCTGCTCCGAAAGGATCATGAAGTTAAATGGATTGTTTCTTCCAGGTATGAATTTGATCAAATCAAGAAGGGTATCTTTGAAGCCCCAACCTTAGCTAGTCCTGATTATACCAAACCATTCAGTATATTTTCCTTTACCTCTTAAACAACCCTTGCTACTGTTTTATTACAAAAGAATGGAGATTCTCATGACCAACCTATAGCCTTTTTCAATAAGGTTATGAGAGATGTCGAGCTTAAGTATGACATAATTGAGAAGCAATCCTATGCCCTTATACAAGCTCTGAAATCATTCAGGATGTATGTCCTACATTCACCTATTACTACTTATGTTCCTAACAGTGCCGTAAAAATTGTTTTAACCCAACCAGACACTGATTGGAAAAGAGGTAGATGGATCACTCAAATACTGAAGTTTGATCTAACTATCAAAACCACAAAGCTAGTAAAGGGTTAAGGATTAGCTAAGCTTCTAGCTGAATCCAACTGTAAAGTGTTGGGCATCAACTCTACTTTGGAAATACGAGGGAAGAATCCATAAGAACCTTCTCAAAATTTGAATGAGAAGAATCCAGAAGAACCTTTTGTTTATGCAGAAGAGGAGAATCTACAAGAACCTTCCCACCATCCTAAAGAAAATAATCCACAAGAACCTTTACCTTCAGATCATACCATCTCTCTACACATTGATCAGAAGTTTCTTTTGTCAAATTGGTATCAATATATTGTAAATTTCATGATCCATTTTGAATGTCTAGCATCATTCACCAAAAGTCAATGTAAAACTCTCAAATTGAAAGCAGTAAAATATTGTATCATAAATGCAAATATATATTGGAAGGACCCACTAAATATCTTGTTATTATGTTTAATAGAATCAGAGACTGAAGGAATCATTGATCAGTTTAATACAGGATTTTGTGGAGGACATTATGCTTGGATAGCAACAACATATAAGATATTAAGGGCAAGATTTTATTGTCCAACATTGTTCTTACAAGTAGGAGAAAAGGTCAGAAGTTGTGTCCCTTATCAAATGTTTGCTGGTAAGTAAAAACTAGCAGCTCTTCCACTAATCCCAACAATAGTTTCAACACCTTTTCTCCAATGGGGATTAAATTTTATTGGAGAGATTCACCCCACTTAAAGTAGTCATCATAGATGGATCCTCACTGCAATAGACTACTTTACCAAATGGGTGGAAGTAATTCCAGTAAGAAATGCTACTAATTCAGTAGTAATCAAATTCATTGAAGAAAACATTTTATCTAGATTTGGTTTCCCAACCCAAATTGTTACTAACAATGCCACAGCTTTTTCCAGTGTAAAAATGATTGAGTTTTGTCATAAATGTCAGATTTTGTTGCATCATTCAACTCCATATTATCCTCAAGGTAATGGTCTTGTAGATCATCAAATAAAAGTATAATAAATGTGATCAAAAAGATTTTAGCAAATCATAAAAAAAGTTGGGACTCTCATCTAATTTATGCAGTCCGGGAAAACAAGATTACTCCAAAGAGAACTACTAGAAAATATCCTTTTCAATTGGTCTATGGGAAAGATGTAATTTTGCCTAACAACTTGGCCTTCCCTATTTTAAAGTTTCTGTAAGATTCAACTGATGAACCTGATGATTTTTCAAGGAAAATAAATCAAATTATTGAACTAAATGAAAACAGAGATGAATTTCAATACAAATTGAAAAACTATCAGAATAAGATGAAGAGACTGTTTGACAAAAGAACGAGGGAAAGGGACTTCAAGGAGGGTGATCTAGTTCTAATATGGGATTCCAGAAGAGAAGACAAGGGAAAACATGGCAAGTTTGATAACATATGGTTTGGACCTTTAGCTATTGTTGAAGTAAAGGGAAATAATACTTTTGTGCTACAAAATCTTGAGGGACTGTATTCCACTTATCCTGTTAATGGAAGGTTTCTAAAACATCATATTCAGTACTAATTATTTGAAGTAGATTTCATTACCACCATTGTAAAAAAGGCTGGTTTATTTTACCTGTCAATGTGAGTTTTCACATAGCAAAGACTCCATAGCCCGAGGAGAAGGAACATGGATCTGGAGGTTCTCTGCATTCTACATGAGAAAGCAGTCCCTACTTGGAGCCAATGTTGTAGAATTCTTTGGTTTTGGTAAGTTACCATCAATTAGTTAAAAAATGAAAATCATTTCAAAAAATATTAAGTTAGGATATGGACAAAAAGAATATTGAAACAAAAAATGTTAGGGATATTTTGATGAATAAATCCATATCAAAATAAATGTTAGAGTAAATGCCCTAAAAAAGGAGGGAAAATAATATATATATATATATATATATATATATATATATATATATATATATATATGAGATTACAAAGAAAAGAAAAAATAATAAATTCTGAAAGTGTTGCAAATCCAAATGCCACTATTGTCAGTCAAAGTTTATTTTTCAAATAAAAGTTGTGTGCAGATTGTTTAAATTCCACACTAGTTCATGCAATCCAATTGCATAGATTAATCATGATTGGACTTGATTTGAATTGTTTGTCAATAGGTAGCAAATATAATTGCCTCAACAATTTAATATGAGCCAATGGAAGCAATAAGGGATAGAAGTAGATTAAAAATTAAAAGGAAAATGTTGAGTTGCTTGTCTAAATGCACTCAGGTGACTGATATTGAAAAAATGTTAAGAAAGTAAGGGTACGTAGAGAAATGAAATTGGAGCATGATAGGATTTTTATCCTAAGCCTGAACATTGGATACATGTGTATATGGTGATTGGTTTTAATTAACCATAAATTGTAAATATCAATGTTATTTGTAATATTTAAACTTTGTTCATTCATTCACCATACCCCATACCCCATGCATGTCACATCTACCATAACTCTGGACCCCACCATCGCTTTCCACCCTGTCACATTAAAATTCATTCATATATTTTTCATCTCGCACACTCCCCTGAGGTTTGAAGGCCTACATCGCTCCTTAGCCCTCCTTTTTCGTCTAAACTTTATCGGTGGGGGGGGAGTCCGAAGTCAGTAGTTTTGGAAACCACCCTCCAAAACTAATTTTCCTCTATCCTAGTCTTTCGGGACTTAAAATCCCGAAACAACTTACCACCCTCACTTACTCCCGAACACAATTTTCATTCGACCGTTTACTACCACTCCTGCGTCATCGTCTGCCCCATGTCACTTCCTCTGTCCAATCAATTTCCGCCTATTTGTTTGTTATTCATTTAATTCCCCATTCCCACTCACACATCAATATTCCATTGATCCATTTATCAACCCCGTTGGAGAATTAATGACAATTTAGCCTTTGATTAATAGACCCGCTCCATGTTATTCATTATAAGCCCTGTTTTTCACAAAAATCGTTACACAGTGCATTCCCATAATTTGCTAGATACTTGAATCTTGCAACCAAAATGAGAGATTTATCAATCAACTAAATTTTCAATTATGTTTGAAACCAAGCTGACATCCAGGTCCACCTAATCCATTTTCAGTTATATTTTTTTTCTATTATCACTATGTTTCAGACCAATTCGTCCCATTTCCATCAAGCTCGGCTTGCAATTCACTTAACAAAATGCCTCCTAAGGGAAAGGAAATTGCAAAAATCCCAAATACCCTCATTCATCCACAAGTTGACTTCCATCATACTCCCCTGGTCGACAGAGACTGTAAAATCATTGAGTCTTCCTCTTAATTTGATTTATATAAAATCTACTACTAGATGGAGGATCAACTAGTTGATAAAATAGATGAAATAGGACTTTGGAACTCCCACCTTCCTCACTACATTTTCCCTCAAATACACAGAGCACCTGAATTTGTTAGGAAATTCCATGAATCCTATGATCCCAGTCAAAGAGCTATCATTTCACCTATAGGAGAAATCCTTTGTTTCATCAATGCTCAATCTATTGAGTAGATGTTGCGGGCCCCAACTATTGCACCAACCCATCATTTTTCTCATGAAAGCCTAATAGAAGCCTATCAAAAGCTAGATTTCACTAAAACATCTCAAATTCTTGAAATTTTCCTAACTGTATATAGCCCTCTTCCTAAAAGAAACCCTCCCTATGATTCATCCATGTTCCCAGACAAAACTAAGCAAATTACCACTATTATTTCTTATATGCTTGGTTACAATTCTGATCAATGTGTAAATGAAGCCATCATAGGTTTCTTGTATATCTTTTCTGCTGATTCCAAACCCACTATTCTCTATAAGTTTAGCCAATTTCTAGTAGAGGCCATCCATGAACAATTTGTCCAGTTTAATACTAAAGAAGTATTCAAGTATGCTTCAGTACTTGTATATCTTTTTATATATTTTCAAGGAGTAAAAGTTTCCATTCACCTTGCAGAAGTTAGATGAAGAAGGAAATCAACAATCAGTCATATTTTGGACTTCTATGGGAATGAAGGAGAAGGAAGAATTTACATATAAACAATTCATAGAATTGTTTGTTCATTCAGCTATTAATCTTATGAGAAGCACTCCAGTACCAAGAATTTGTGATGAAATTGTGAAAATATTGCAACTGCCTGATCAAGCCACAATAGGAGATTGGTATCTTTACCAAAACTATAAAGAAATCAAGGTCTATGGTTGTGAGCATCCACCCTACGAACTTCCTAAGTACCTCCCTACCAGAATTTTTGCATTGGAATATATTAGGAAGAGGTTAAATGCTGATGAAGTACATTTTGTGGTTGCAAAGGAAATCAAAATTCAAGCTAAAGGCTCAGGCTGGTCCATTCATTTGTAACACTAGAGCAGCAAGAGAAGAAGCAGACAGGTTATTGAAGGAAATGAAGTTTGGTCTCAGTTTCACTTGGTCTTATGACCCAATGGGAGTAATTTCAAAAATCAGGGTTGAATAAGTTTACTCCATACCACCACATAACTAGACCTAAAATAGAGAAATAAAAAATCAGTTAGAATGGAATGAAAACTCCCTTCAAGAAATTGAAGAACAAGCAGTCTCTACTTCAAATGTACAAACTCCACTCACACAGGAAAAGACAACTAAACAAGGAAGGGAAGAAAAATCATCCCCTACAACTGAAGTATCAAGCCAGGGCTTTAGAATTATACATAGAAAGAATAGACCTAGGATCTCTATGAAAGTTAGTGCAACAAATGAGTCACAGAAAACAATATTTGATGGACTTTGAGAGACTTTTCTTTTTACACAATCTGGTGGACAGTCTACTGAGTCCCCCACTCATTCCACTACTTCTCAGGAACAACAGGCGATTCAGACTAATGGAACCAGTCAGAAGGACAAAGAAGATTATATCTTTCATGTTTTCAGTGAATTAAGAAGAAGAATGAGGAATTGAAGTTGAACACTTATACTCAATTCTAGAAAAACTCTTCCAGTTCTCAAGCTAGACTTATTTTAGTCTTTGACTCTAAAAAGGGTAAGATGTAGATGGCTTTCTTACAAGCTCAAATTCCATAGCCCAAGACTCCTACACATTATCAAAAGCAAACCTCCTTTGAGTTTAATGTAAAAGATGTAGATCCAATTGACCAAATTGAGATGCACAAACAAACTGGCCAAATGATTTCTTCCACTTTAACTCACACTGCCATGAGTTTGTCAAAGTTGCAGGTCACCTTGGCTAATACACAATCATAGCTCAAGTTGGAAAAATTTTCCTCACTAGCAACGGACACCAAGATCAAATATTTGGAAGATCTAGTGTTGAAGATGGGATATGATCCCTCAAATATAAATTTTGAAAAAGAACTTGTCAAGAAGAAAAATGTTGAGCTCTCAGCATTAAGGAAATAGCTCAAACTACTAGCTTTTGAGGACCCAATGACTAAGGAGATTGAAGAAACCAAGACTCAGAAATCTAACATGATGAAGCTCATCATGGAACAAAATCTGCAATTAAAATAGATGGAGGAGGAAATGGAAAAATTAGTCAAAGAGAAAGAGGAAGTTGTGAAAAGGGCTTAAATTCCAATGGATGTAGTTCCTCTTTTAGCACTCTCTATAACAAAAGTTTCTACTTCACATACAGCAGCAACTACAGGTACAGCAGAAGGGGTTGAACAACTTGTTCAAGTTGTTCAAAACCTGTCCATTAAGATAGTAGAAATCAAGAAGTTGTAGGATGAACTAAAGGAATTACAACATATGAAAGCAATTTTAGACAGTTCACATGCAACTGAGTTGCAAAGGGAAAAAATTCAAATTGAAGTATTGCAAAAATAAATCAAAGAATCTTACCTTGGAAACAAAATGGGTTTGGAAAAGGAGATTTTATGGGAAGATATTACTGAATCAATCAAGGATATCTGGAATTACATTAAGATAATATTTGATCAAAAATACTTGTTGGAGAAATCTCAGGAAACTATTGAAACTATCTCCAAGGAACTTGAAGACATGCTAGAAGTTGCCACTGAGATAATCAAATTTTTGAATTCTAAAGATAGCTATGAGCTTGAAGAATTAGGTATAAATGACAAGATAGCAACCATACCGGAAGTGAAGAAGACATTACAAAGAAAATCCTCATTCTTCAGTTGGAGGAAACATGCAACAACATTAATGTGATAGTTCAACGATTTTTCAACATGTTATAACCCTTGACCAGCAAGGGTTTTCCCTCTATGCTTGTAATAAATGATAAATTAATACCCATTGAAGATTATGTTCGAAAGCTTACAAAGGTAGGTAGCAATGAAGCTTCAATTTCAAAAATAAGAGGTGCATCAACACCAAGGGTTGTGTTCAATGCACTTAGAGATACCTTTTTCATCCTAAATGAAATCAAACATATATTTCCAGTAAAACCCACTTTTATTGAATATACAGAAATGGATGAAGTTTACCGAAGGTTAACTAAGTTATCTATCCCAGATAAGAAACGTTGGGAACAGTTAACTGATTTACTTGACTGAAATGAGGATCAAACATCATTGAGTATTTTAGGGAACAATTATCAACAGTTCAACAGTTTTCAGCTTTTCCAGGAATATTCATTAATAGGTCAACACAAAAATAGTGACATATCAACTATCAGTCTATATTTATGATTTTGTATTGATTTATTTTTGTAAATCGCTTTAAGATATTTTCTTACTTATAAGTTTGTATAAATAACCCCCTTCCATGAGTTATTAAGGGTTGCACCCTTGAAAGAAACATTTGTAAGCATTAAATGTACTTGGCTTTTTATGAATCATTAATACAAAAGCAAAGGATTCTGAGTTTTGATTCATACAGTTTTGTGTTCCCTGTAAGTTTTCCAGTTTTCCTTCACTATGTTCTTTCTTCATATTCTTAAGTTTTACAAAGGTAAACAGGTAGGAATAGTTGTGTTTCAATTTACTCCTATAAGCTTTTGAAGTGATTGTCTTTAAAGAGAATGAATTATATAAAAATTTTGTTTAACTAATTCCCTCTAAATCATAAAATCATCAGCATCTTTTGTAATCTTAGGCATATTCTGTTAAACTCTCTGAACATTGTTTGAAGGTTTTCTTACTTATGGTTATTTATCATCTTTCAGTTTCTTCTCATCACCAAACTAGTTATATCACTGTGTGGATTTTAATGGTAGCCCTCTGTTTAAATATTAATACTATTCAAAAAGGTTAAGCATCACTGTTTTAAATCTGTTTCATACATTGGTCCCCCAAAATTAAAACAAAACCCCCCAAAACAAATATCTTAGATGCCCTAGCAGGATAGTTGACCATTATCATCTCATAAATACAACAGATGCCTCATAATGCTCCCAGAAGGTTTCATACCCCAGTTTTCCAAACTGGGTACCATCAGTGAAAAGTGGTCTTGTGAGCTCATTCCTCCACTTTTTCCACTGTAAAAGTGTTGAAATGAATGAAAAAAGGTGTAATGATCCAATCCCTATCAGTTGGTCATTAACCACTAGGGTAATAATGTTGCAAAGGATACCAATGCTACTATAGCTATCTACTAAAAACACAATCCAACTTTTGTTAATAAGGTCATTTAATGTCCAAGTTTTGCATCTTATGGACCTACTACAACATTAGTCCTTTGACTCATTTTCCATGCTTTTGTACACTAGTGTCACTCAAGTATTAAACTAGTTAGGTAGTTAATCCAACCATCAAGTCCAACTATAATTCACACACTTTGTATAACTCTTTTTGAACCAAGGTAAGGTCACCACTCTTGCTTTCTACCATTATATCAAGTCACTTTCAAAACAAAGTTTTCTCAAGGGAACTTCTCAAAGGCAAACCAAGTTCCATTTCCTACTCCTAGATAATGAGCCAACTTGTTGCAGTGAAATGAGAAGGAAATAGAATGTGGTTACTAGAGCCACCGTCAATGTCAAAAACCCATTTAGAACCTATTAAGTCATGTGTAGAGTTATAAATATCAGTGTATTTCTTTGTCAAGGACATCAACGGATTTTTAAACCAATTTTTCCCTCATATCCTTCAAACAATCATGCAATTTCTAGGTCATCATGCCATTTGTCTCACGAAAGTGTGCGCAAGGGGGATCTAACTTCTTCCTTGTTCCTCACATATTAATGTCGCTACAACTCTATCTTGCCACCTTGGTTTGATGTCAATATTGGACCATACAAGTTGAATGCTTCACTAGCTTCCTTGGATAAGTCTTCCATTATATACATATACCCACCCAAATATGGAATGTCTTCCATCATGAATTTGTGGGTCACCCAACTATAAACCATGGTATGCACTAAGCTTTCATTAAATATTTCTAAAACATAGAAAATCCTTACAAAATTTACTCTTGGCTTACTAAAAATTTATTCTCTAGCATAGCACCCAATACTTACAAGACACCAATTGATAGCTTGTCCTCTTACACTATAGAAAATAACTTTTGTTCCAATGTATAATTATTTGCATAATGATCCTTTTCACAAATCAAAAAAAGAAAGAGACCTATCTTTTTCCTTAGGATCATTTAGCTATCTGGCCTTGTCTACTTTTGGCTTACTACATATTTCTCTTCTAGCATAGCACCCAATACTTATGAAACATCATTACATGGTTTTTCCACTTACTCCATAGAAAATAGCTTATGTTTCATTGGATAATTCTTTGCACAATGATCCTTTGCAAAAATCAAACATGAAATAGGCTTACCTTTTTCCTTAGGAGCATTTAGCTGCTTAACCTTGTCCTCATTAGTCTTCACAAATGGATTCACATTCCATTTATCTTTCTCCCTGTTTTTTTTTAATTGCTTCTCTCCTTGATCATCATCATTATTTGTTGGACCACCCTTTCATTCAACCTTATATTCCAACAATTTTTATATTATGATGATGTTTGTTGCAAGTAGTTGTGCATTCTATATTCACAAAAAACTATGAACCCAAGGTTGTAATCCATTCATGAAATGGAGCAACCTGTCTTCCTTAGGTTTCTCCTTGATTACCAACATAAGGCCTGAAAACTCCTTGATATATGCTTGAACCTTTATTATATGATTGAGATCCAATAATTGGTTCTCCACAATATCTCTAGCCCAAATTAAGCCTTCAAGCTTAATTTCATCTTAGCCATTGTTGGTGTCCCAAATTGCTCTATTTTTACCCTATTCCCATAAGCCTTAACCTCTGTTTTATCTCTATTTAACCCCCTCATTCCTGCACTAGTCCAAGATAATCATCTATTCCTACATATACTTTGTATTTCATAATTAAGATTTATTAAGTGCTTTATTAATTACTTTACATAGATTTCATACCCCTTAGTATCTCTTGTAACTTATGTTTAACTTTCCTAAAAGTAATTGAAGAACTAAGTGTTAATCATTATTTAGTGTGATCAGTGCAGGAAGATTCCTGCACCGCCAACGATGTTGCTCTGTGATCTCCGTGATAGTTCGAATCCTTCCACGTGGGTGCTTTTGATCCACTACTCCTAGTTCGGATGTGGACTATCTAAGGTTGGATATTGGTGGCATATAGTCAAGGATACTTACCAAGAATATGGTCTACGACCAGCAAAGTTCATGTTTTATTATAACCATTAGCTAGTTTTCCAATGTTACTTGTTAGTCCATTCAGGCGAAAGGCTTGAATAGGAAATGATTGTAATTAGCATAATACGGCTAAGGCCGAGAGACTATATATCATGTAGACCGTAGGTAGAGCCAAGCTAGCAATCTCTTAGTTTGTAATTTTATTTACTTTGTAATTTTGTATCGCCTTTGGTTCTAGTTTGGACTCACATTATCATGTATATTTACTGATGAAGTTTAATACAAGGAACACACCATGTTTTCTTCACGTTGTGTCTAATTTTTATTTCATGCATGATTAAGTGTTGAACCATTTCGTTTCCTAAACGGGAAATGAACTGGTTGGTTAGGGCCCAGCCAACCCAACTCGTTTACCCTTTTGCTTTCACCATTTAAAAGGTTTGTGTGAACATTTATTCATTTCCAGTTGTGTGGCTTGGATTGTTCTTATGTTTATTTCAGAAGTTCCAAGTTAAATTCATTTCATAGTCAAGCGTGAACGGATCTGTAATTTGGAAGTTTAATTAAGTTTATTTCTTTCTTGCAATTTCCTTCCTGCAATTCTTGTCTTAGTTAGCTTCTGCTCGGGTCGTGCAGGATGATTCTTCCTGTACCAGTGCATGTAGTTTCCTGCACTCTACTTTATTCATTTACTTCATAGCAAGTGTTACGTTCCTTTACTTGCTTATAATTTCATTTATTCCTGCAAGCAAAAGTATTGTTCATTCAAGTAATCATTCTTAATGTTAAGAGTTATACTTCTAAAGGATCTAAAAATGTTTACATGAATTAAGGAAGGACGTTATTACAAACACCATACTTTACACTTGCATTTTATGACTTAAGAAAAAGGAGCATAAATGTTATAAGTGAATTGTCGAAAGTTAGTTTGATGCATGCAAATTACTTTGATTGCTGCTTTGATTATTTCGAATAGTTTTTTCTTTATGAAGTTTACTTTTATTGCAAAGTTTAGTTAATTAAAACATTCTTTTTCATGTGTAATTTATCTCAGAATCTAGCTTGCAATTGCAATTCTTTTCAACATGTCTTTTAATTATTTCAAAAGTAAATCCTAAACTTTGGTGAAGGAATCTTTGTCTCAGTGAAAGAGCTAGTCTCTTATCACAAGAAACGAGTGCTCTAAGCCTTGAGGCTTAGAGCACCTCCAAAAAGACATAAGTCTTCAGTAAAGAAGTTAAAATATACTTTTTCACATAAGTATTGTACCTGCATTAGTGCAAGCATATTGCAATAGTACAAGAATAGGTTGCTTGGTGTAGAAGGAAGATCAATTGGGAAACAGATCTTTGCAAGGGCCCACTTGTTAATCTATTAGCCATCTATACTGAAGATAAACATAGTATTTCATTTCATCATTTAAGATTGCTTCTAGTTGTGTGAAAGTTCCTTTATTTGATTTCCTCACAAATTATTCTTTTACATTCCAGCACTAGAATTGCTTTGGTGTCGATTTCCTTTAAGATTGTTTTCTGTCTGATTCTACAACATTTCATTTAAGAAGTAGGATTAGGAATAAGAAAAGTTCATACCACTTCTGGCATTTCCTATACTTCGTCTCTATTAGTGTCAGTATTTGCATCCTGCCATCAGTGATCAAAAATCCTCTTTTCATATCATTTCAAGGGTCCCATTCAGAATTTTTTTATCATTCTACTAGGTCATGCGAAAAAATTAGTCACTGATGGTAATCCTAGTCTAAAAACATCACTCTTCCCTAAATATGATTACTTGTTGGCATAGTTTCATATCTTGTTGATTGTACATCATCCATAAAGTTATTTTTATCATGCCATTTGTATCAGTCATGAGGTCATTATGTCATCTTGAAATTCAGTCCTTCAAGGTCTCATTAGGTCTTTTAGGGTTTTTTAAGGTTTCATTAAGTCATTAGGGTTGCCAAGGTTCCATTCCATTGCATAAGACCAGCAAGTAAAGGGTGATCAAATAACATCCCTTCACCATGTGAACATGATTTGTAAAGAGAAATGCTTATTTCATTATGTAATTTTATGTCTTTCAAATGTAATAATTTCACCATCCCAAGTTGTTAACTTAGTGTTCCAAAGATCCCATAACATCAAAAGATCAATTTTTCAAAGAAAATAGTCAAGTGAAAGGGTAAAGCTTCAAAGGGTTAAGTGCATGCCAAAGGGAGTTGTCTTTTCCCAAGGGTGTCCAAATCATCATTTTCCACAAGCACTAAACCCTAATTTCCTCACCCATTGAGCTAGGGTTGGCTATGGAATCAAAGACATCTGAGTATATGAGGCATAAGGAAGGTCATTTCAACAAGTATGAGACCATTCCAACTCATAAACATCATGTCTCCATCTTTTTTCAGTAATTCATTCCAAGGGACAAATCATTTTCCACACATAGGGCCGATTTTTCTTCAAACTATGTTTTAGACCAAAGAGGGATGAATTTGGAAAAAGTGAGAGACTTTTTTGTCCATAATAGGCCAAGGATGAAAAACTCCTTCACTTTTTACACAGGTGTCATGGTTTTAGATAAATGTCAAAAATACACTTGCTACAAGAGAGTTGTTGCACTTCTGAAATGACTTTGGAAAAATCACTTTTTCTTCTATCTGGAGTCTCCAAATGACTTTCTTGATGTGTCAAATGATAACTAGACAAAAATATATTTCCAATGAGCTATCATGCACTCAATTTTGAGTTTAGGAAGACCTCCAAAAGTTTTCTACAAGAGAACACTTCATTTTTCACCCTCATTCTTCACGTTTTGACTAGTCTTGGGAGAATTGACTTTTCAGGGGCTATAATTGATCATTTTCAGTGCTTGATAGGTCAATTGTGTATCCAAGAGAGATAAATTTCCAACGCACTATCTAGGGATCACTTTCAACACCGGGAAAGCCTCCCAAAGTGGCCTGAAAAAAGGAATTGTGCATAAAGTAGGAGGTGTTGCGCATAGGACAAAAATTGTGTTGGGTTTCCACTTCACTGTGCCTTGACTATAATTTTGGGTTTCCTCTCACGAATGGTGTTTTACTGATGTAAATTGTGACTAGGAGTGTAAATAGGATGGATAATAAGTATTAGAAGGTAGATTCATTAGATTAAAAGTTATCTTGGGGACAAATGAATCAATTTCCTCACTTTTAGAGGCAAGTTGTTAGGTTGCCTAGATTCCAGTTTCTTGTTCTGTTTTTGATGGAATAGTTCCTCATCCTAGGGATTTGACCCCTAAGGATGGGAGGAGGTTGAATCAATGTATATATCTTCTTATTCTTTCTCATTGTAAAGAGTTGGACTTAGTTGGATGCTTATGCTTTGAGTAAACATCATTTTGTATCAGTTTTCAGTAGGAGATTAATGAAAAGTTGCAGCTATTTCTTTGGGATTCATGTGGTATGATGTTCAGTTCATTTTTCTCTATTGTAATAATATGTTAAAAAACAAATTGTACGTCATCAATCCTTTCATTTCTTTTAAGTGGATGTTTTCAAGGTGATAGGCAGAACCCATAATATTTATGCTCTATTTTGGGAAAATATTCACAGTCTATGTTTTCTTCAGTTTAGGAAGAATCCATGTTGCTTACATGCTCTTTCTAGCTCCTCTCCTATCTTGAATCACCTCACCCATCAAACCCTAGAGTGTTGAGCCTTGTGCCTACCTCGCCCCATCGAACACCCTGCAATTTTGACTTAATTTCCTTGCCCTAACTATTTGGCTCCTCCTGATCCATCAAACCCCTTCCAAATCAAATCAAACCTT
This sequence comes from Pinus taeda, assembly GCA_000404065.3. Lineage (NCBI taxonomy): Eukaryota > Viridiplantae > Streptophyta > Pinopsida > Pinales > Pinaceae > Pinus > Pinus taeda. Next base: position 174,569 of record APFE031321493.1, read on the forward strand.
GTGCTACTATACCTAGCCTAATATCATTTTCTTGATCCAGTAATCTTGGCTGATATCCTTGCAGAGAGAGCCCTCTCTTGGCCTAGTAGTGTTAGCTACTTGGCTAAGCATGGTTTGTGGTTACCCTGGCATTGCCTTCCTTCAACCTGAGGTTCAATCGAGGTGCTAATAGTCTCTAAGTTTATGAAACCCCCATGTTGACAATTAAGTGTTGAGGAGTTTTCTTAAGTGAAATTCATGCACCCAACGTTTTGGTGTCATTGCCAGGGAGGCGATTTGAATTGGTAATAATTTTCAATTTTTGCAATAGGGGTAATTCTGCTATTATTTTTTCCTGCAATGTGCTTCTATTTTCTTGAAGGAATTTATAGGTGTCTAGTTATTTTTGAGTTGCAGCAATTTTATTGGAATTTTGTTTTGTCATTTTTTTAAATGAATGCCTAAAAGAGGTAGGGGTCCGAAGCCCAATAGGGACCAAAGAAATACTGATAAATCCGAAACCAAATCTCATATTGGGCCTTCTTTTGTAGGCAGAAATTCCAAACAAACCCATATTCATCATGCAGGAACAATCAACTTGGGCTCTGGCAGCAATGATCCAGGTGTGACACATCCCACAAAGGGGAAGAAGGGTATTATTAAAACCTGTTGTGGCCAGCAACAACCCCCCTTTTTATTTAGTATTAGTAATAACACTAAATAAACGGGGACCCTTCTAAAATAAAAACTAGCACTTATAATTCCCTTTTAATAAAACACACTATCATAAACTTAGGAAAAACATCCGCAAACACAAAATATTAAGTATTATGAAAAGTCTCAAAATTGTTCTCATAATGATGAACATCGCATCGCAAAAAGGTAACAGAGGGCATCATATATAAAGAAACTATTAGAATTGCAAAAACGCGATGATGTGAGATCGCGAGCACACAGATTCATCACATATCGCAGATCCACCTAAGATAAAACGTCCCGATGTTGTGAAATGCGATAAAGCATCTCGCAGTCGCATAATAAAGCAAATGATTGTTAACAAAACAGGATTAGTGATATTGCAATCTGCGATATTGTGAAGCAAATCGCAAAATTGTTTATTGCAAATCAAATGGGCTCACAGTTCGATGAAATATTTCTCGTCATCCGATACTGAGTTATGGGCATTAATGTCAACTTAGTGGTTTATTGATGGTTATTTATGAGAAATGATTTACATCTGAGAAAAAGGGTTATTTCATGCAAGGTGATATATTTGATGTGATTTTGAAATTAAGAGCCTTCCCATCACCTTATTATTTACCATCATTCGTTATCTTTCTTATTGTGTCTTAGTTCTCTACTTGTGAACTTACAAGAGAGGTACGCAGAACAATAAACAGAGCAGTGCGCAGAATGTGATGGGGAAGAAAGGAAAAGCTCTGGTATCTGAAAAAACAGAGATGATTCCATTATTCACTGACACCACCTGTACCAGAGAAGCAGGGATATCTACTTGGGAAGGCATGTATAGTATGTTTGAGGAATAAAACCCGACATTCATGGAGGTTACAACTACGATAGATGAACGTGGGTCATCCAAAGCATCACTTACAAAGCTTGCATGCTCATTCCTACACCATATCACAGCAAGGCCAAAAATACTTCCCTATACAGATATGGTCAAATGGGTGATAGACCATGTTGAGATAAAGGATAGACAATTCAAGACGTGGAACTAGGAAGTTATAGGGTCATTTACCCCATAGAATTTAAGACGCATGTATCATTTTCTAGAGCTGTAGGCTAGCTATAACAAGCAGTTCATGGAGAAATTTGCCAAAGAGAACAAAGATTTGGCGGAATGCACCAAAAGCTGGTCAGTGAAGGAAGAGTCGTTAAAAAAGGACAAACATGTTATGTACAACACCAGTTCCCTCTCTTCTTTGTATTGTTTCGTAATTGAATGTTATGTAGGCTATTCGGAAAACCTGATATCAATAAGTTTTCATCCGAGTGGCTACCCCTATTGGATGCGGCCACCAACGCCACTATAATGGACTAGGCCCAAATATTGTTTTAGCCTTTGCTATTTGGAATTATCGGACTAAAAGGTGTTTTTCTTAGAGGATTTGTCCCCCCTTCTTTCTAGCTACCTATGTCATGGATGCTATCTATTTTGTTTCTAAATTTCCTCTCATGGGTTGGAAATGGATGATATAGAATCCCTTACCCATTCAAGTCTACCATAAGGAACTGTGGGATTCTAAGTTCACCCCGTATTTTTATAAAATCTACCATGGAGTTATGCTACCCATTCACAAGATGTTGTATAATACAGGTGCCCCAATATTTTCTCCTGAAGCCGAAATTTATATTCTCCCTATGGGAAGATGGTTCGGAGAAGAATTTTTCACTTATATCAGAGTATTCATAAGCATTTCTTCTCCTCATATACTTCCCTTGTATGTTCCTAACAAATTGATGTCCCGGGAAATAGCCTACCAAACCTGTGGGGTTGGAGCAATGAGCAGAGAACTTAAGGACAAGAAAAAGGCAATCTGGCCACAATTCCCTGTGGTTTGTGGAGCTTTTGCATTGTTTGATCTAGGTCACACTTTCAAGGAAGTAGACAACATGTTGAGTCTACGATTGCCTAATTTCCTAGGGAGACAGTTTGATCCCTTTGATGTGATAAATAATTTTACCATGACAGTTAAAATAAAGGTATTCACTAAGGAAGATGCTCTCTTCGACGACATTTTCCAGCAGAAGAGCACACTCAGAGACATCTTACACATGGCCCAAATCCAGTTTGGCCCAGCAGAGTTCTAAGAGTTTAAACTCTACAGAGAACAAAGATTGGCAAATGTCCCATTGGAAAAATTGCATGTAGAACTAATGAGGGAACCCACTCCCAGCATTATTATGAGTGGAAGCTCGGGGCAAGACAAGTCTAAATCTAAGTTTGAAAGAGAATCACCAAAAAGGTCTAGACGGTCAGAGAGCGATCAGAACAAGGGTGAAGGATCAGTCAAGGATACTGCCCAATCCAAGGAGAATCTTGAGCAGCAAGTGTTATCGCCAAAACAGGTGGAAATTCCCACTCCCCTCATCCAGCCAACAAAACCACTGAGAACAAAGTTGTATAAAGTATGGGAAAAATTTAATGAATTGATCAACACGGAGGAGCAAAACATAGAGACACCAAAGAATCCAGCACAAACAACCACAGAAATGGTGATTGAAACAATTGTCAATTCTCCTGAAGCTAAGCACATTCCCATAGCTCCTTCATCTGAAATTATACTGAAGATGGAGGAAATCCCTCCTCTGAATGTGTTTTACAGCCCGTAGCACAAAGTTGTGGTCAAGAGATAGAGAAAGAAGCTAAAACTAGACAACATGCTCTCACCTGAAGCAGAGCCACTGGATGTCCTTTGGAAAGACCCTACCACTAATCCAACAAAGAACCTAACTATATTATCCCAAATCACAGGATCTTATGCTTCTGCTACTATTGACAAAGCATCTAAAGTTCAACTATTGCTTAACAATAAAGAGGATAAAATCCTATTTTTGCAGCAACAGTTACAGCAGGTCAACGTTAGCCGAGAAGCAGAAGAAAAATTGGTAAAATTACAACAGGACTTCCAGCAAATGCAGCTGGGTTATCAAAGTAGTTTGGCCAAAAAAGAACAGCAATTACAGGCCATGCTAGAACTACACAAAGATGATCCTAAAGTCACAGAAGCCCTTGCCCTAAATGATCAACTCTCGCAACAGCAGGAAACACTTTGCCAAAGAAAATCACAATGGAACTCTCACTACCAAGTGAGTGACAAAATCACAAGTCAAGTCATAGATTTGTGACTTGATTATGATTTAATTTATAAGAAATTTTTTGACTATTTGAATTGGCAGGAATCGGAGGAAGGCAAGAAAGCATGGTTTCCCAAGATCAATGAATCCCACAAAGAAATGTTGTTTAATAAATGGGATGCACAGATCAAAAAAAAGCAGAATAGGCAGTGGAAGAAGTAGCAACATCAACAAGCAATATCATTGACTGTGTCAATGGAAATCTACACAGAGCCAACCTAATATCAGAAACCGCCCCAGGATTTCTTCCAAAAATGCATCAATTGTAAACAAGTTGGAGATAGAAAGCTAAAGAAAGGGCAGAGTCAATCAAAAAGTTAACTAAGTTAAAATGGGAGACTTACTGGAAATATTTGGTGAAACCACACAATCATTGTATGACTCTGAAGTGCCTTACAAATTCCGCCAAGAAGTTAGCGTCGACGCTTGCTAATTCCATTTTTGTAGGACAATTAAAATTGTGGGTTGGCCAACTGACACTCTTGAAGCTAATGCTGGATACTTGTGACTAAAGAGAACATATGCATGGTTTATCTTTAGATACAGTTTCAGTTCAATTTCAATTTATTTTTTCTTTAGATGAGGATGGTCATTTAAACCTCCTCCTATATTTTTGTAATAACTATTTTTAGTCTTTAGTTAGTAGTATTTAAACCCCTCTCATGTATTTAGCGAGGGGTCCAGAAATTTATCAAAAACAGTTCTTCAGAACATGCACTTTTTCCCTACTAAGGAGGTTTTGATAAATGAATGGAACGAGATTTATTTATATATGTGTTTAATGTCTGCTACTAAAATGCACTTATGTACTCTTAGTAGATATTGAATTATGAGAAGATAAATCTATATTGTTGAAGCACATGAGTAGGACTTATTATCAATGGTACTTTTATCTCTTAATGATTTTTACTTATGCGTCAACTGATATGTTATTTTCAGTTGTTTATTTATGAAGGCCTGAATGTTTAGTTGTCATTTTTGCACTTTTGTACGGTGGTAACTATTATGTTTACGCTAAGTGTATGAATAACTTATTATGCGATATGCTTATCATAATCGTTTCAAATAATTTTTTATATGAAACAATTTACTTTTAATGGATTATTTTCTCGTAGAAATTGAATAATATTTATTATCAATTGCTATTGGAAACTATTTTAGATCGCATAAGTGAAGAGTTAATCCCAGGATAGTTTTTAGAATTACATGTTTCTGTTCATTAGAATAAAATTGCATGTGTTATATTAGATTTAGATTAAAAGCATTCTCTTTAGAAAATTTTAGGAAGGAAAACATCATCCCTTAGCATCATCACAAACAAATTGGGAAACTGGTCCCATTACCCCCAGTCGGAGCCACTATCCCAAATGGAAAAGGAACTACTTTCATGGTCCGGACCAGGTGGTTATCTCCCTTATTGTAGACCCAATTTTTGGGGCTTAAACAGAACCCTTAGTCAACCTTCTTAGCCTATTGAGAGCAGTTCACGTGGAAGAACAACAATGGAAGATCAGGAAGACCATGCAGAAGGAACTGGTGAAAATCAAGTAGATGAGGAACAGTCCACTTTTGGATTCCCAATTGTGGATCCTGATAGACAAGTACAAACGAAAAATATTTCACCATCAACTCTTCCTCATTTCTATGGTAAGGGACATGAAGACCCAGACTCTTTACTATTTGAGTTTGATATTTTATGTAGAATTTGCGATTATTCATTTGATGCCCAGAAGTTAAATTTGTTTCCTGCAACTGTCAAGGACACAGCACTCCGTTGGTTCATGGAACTAGGAGGAAACACTATATCTTCTTGGGAACAAATGAAGAGAGTGGTCTTGTCAAAATATCAAGAATATTTTAAGACTAGAGATATTCAAGATGAAATCTTTACTATTGTGCAAAATGATGATTAGACTCTAAAGGACTACTTGGAGAGATTCATGTACATCCTCCAAAGGTCAAAGCACAAATTTTATCTAAGTACCATTAGAACCTTGTTCTTACGGGGGCTTACTGACGATGCTAGGAATAATCTAAATCTTTTAGGACAAGGGGATATTGCTCAAAAATCTTTTGATCAAATCTCTGACTTGTGCAGGAAATTCTTGAGGAACCAACATAGATCTGGTAAACGAATTTGGAATAGAAATAAGAAAACTAAATCTACTGATTCTATGGTTATTGGATTAGAAAACAAAATGGACAATATGAAAATTGAAATAATGAATACTACTAGTAAACAAATAGACTTTTTGAATTTTCAGCAGAAACTTGTAGAGGAACAAGAGTCACTGTCTATTTTTTGTCCAAAATGTAGAAGAAATCATCTTCTAAGAGAATGTCCTCTCAACATTAAAGAAACTAATAAATGTGAAATTTGTACAGAGAACCATGCCATGGAAAAATGTCCCTCCATACATGGGCTAAAAGTTGTACTTGAAGGAGGAAAGCCTGAAGTTGAATCACTGCATGCTATGGGAGCATGAAGAAACTGGCCTTAGCTAAGTGCAGGTATGGCTCCTGAACCTCCACCACATTTTTTTGGTTATAATGCACATTCATATTCCTATCCTAACACTAGTCACTCTCAACACTAGCAGCATTGGAACCAATATCATTATGGACTACCCTCCCAATCTTGGAAACAAGGATGGAGAGGGCCAAACCATTCACATCATTCACACCATTCCCATCTTGCACCTATGTAGTCATACCCTCCTACATATGCACCTTACACAATGCCACAAACATCATTACCTTAGCTGAGTTAACTAATGCCACCATTGCCTTTACCTCCACCATTTCGACCTTCTTAGTTGCCTACCCAACCTTAACCCAACCCTAATAACAAGGCAGTACAAATGATCCATTCTCTGAACCCACTTTCCTTATCCAGATATCAGTCCATGCCAATTTGATTCAATGACCTCCAATTGAGATTGGGGAAGATAGTAACCTCAGAAAATCAAAAGTAGCCTATGGTGATTATCAACAAGAAAGGTGAGGAGGAAACTCCCGACCATTCTGAAAAATATGACCCCATCCATCATATCCATGTACCTTATGAGCCTTTTCCATCTTCTTCCAATCGACCTCCCTATCCATAGAGGTTAGTTGTGGAGAAGAAAGACACCATTCCTGAGTCTAGCCTGGCTTCTGAGCTTAGGAACCTTTTCATAAGGGTACCTTTGCTCCAAGCTATTAAAGAGATCCCCATTTGCACAAAAATCATTAGGGAACTTTGTCTCAAGAAACCAGGAAAGATATTATTAGAACCTCAAACTATTCAATTTGTAGGTAGACCAGCAGAGTTAATGATGGGGTGTATGCACATGGAGAAATATATCGACCCCGGAAACCCTGTTGTCTCTATTCAGATAGATGATGTCCTTGTCTCCAATGTACTTATAGACCTAGGGATAGCCATTAATGTTATGACCAAGCAAACCATGGATCAACTTGGATTGGTCCATACTCTTCCTACTCCCACTATTCTTGAACTAGCAAACAGATATAAAATCAAGCCAAAAGGGGTGTTGGATTATGTGGTCATTTCTCTAGACTCTTGGGAATACCCCGCAAAATTCATTGTGCTTCAGCCAAAGAACCGTTTGGGGTGACATCCCTTGATCTTGGGATGACCATAGCTTGCTATAGTTGATGCTTATATCTAGTGACATGTATATTCCCATGGAGCTTCTAGGAAGAAGGTCACCTTGTATCCACCCGCTAGATCCATTCAAAAGCTCTGAGACACTTTATAGTTACACTACAGTAGTGATGAGGAGACTCAACCTATTTCCTTGATACATCAAAATGTTGAGTTCTCTCAGGAGGATGAGATTCAATACTTCCTGAACAATCTAGACACCATGCACAATTTTGAGTCATTTAGTTAGATTTATAGTCTAGATTTTCAAGAAAGTCATTTCTCTCTACCTTCCTCACCACCATCTCTAATGACACCTCTGTGTACTCTTGAGCCTGATACCACTTTTGTTGAGATTAGTCTAGGTAAATCCTTGCATATTAGTTCAGACTTGGATTCTTCCCAGCAAGAGCAGCTTGTGAATTTGTTGTGAAACCAGCTTGATGCCTTTGCATGGGGCTATGAAGATATGAAAGGCATCCCTCCTGAAACCTATACCCACCATATCTATATTCAAGATGGAACCTGACCTGCCCAACAACGCCAAAGGCGAATGAACTAAACTCTAAGAGATGTTGTAAATGGATAATTGCAAAAGCACTTAGATGTTGATTTTCTCTATCCTATTTTTGACAACCAGTGGGTCTCTTCATTGGTATTAGTCCTGAAAAAAGATGGGAGATGGTGCATTTTTATTGACTACAGAGAATTGAACAAATCCACTCTCAAAGATTACTTCCCCCTTCCTTTCATCGATCAAGTACTCGATACCCTTGCTGGTAAGAAGTACTTTTATTTTCTAGATGGCTTTAGCGGGTATAACCAGATACAAATTGCACCCAAGGATCAAGATAAAACCACTTTTACATGTCCATGGGGTACATTTGCTTACTGAGTGCTTCCCTTTGGGCTATGTAATGCCTTGGCTACCTTTCAAAGCGCAATCTTGGCTATTTTTGTTGACCTTGATTGTATGGAAATCTATATGGATGACTTTTCTGTGTTTGGTGATTCATTTCAGGAAGCCCTCAAGAATCTAGAAAAAGTGCTTCTTCGCTGCCAAGAAGCTCATATCGCCTTGAGTGACAAAAAATGCAGATTAATGTGCAAGGTGGGGGTGGTACTTAGCCATATTATTTCTGACAAAGGTATCCAGGTTGACACTAAAAAATAGAAATTATTTTGAGTCTTCCTATACCCAAAACTCAAAGGGAAGTGAGAGGTTTTCTAGGACATGCGGGCTACTATAGGAGATTCATTGAGAATTTCTCAAGGATAGATACCCCCCTTTTTCGACTTTTGGCTAAAGATAGTGAGTTTTCTCGGTCGACAGCTTGCCAACATTCCTTTGAGACATTGAAGAAAAAACTAGTCCAGGCACCAGTTTTGAAGGACCAAACTGGTTCTTGCCATTTCATATTTCCTCTTATGCCTCAGATACTGTTATTGGCGCATCTTTAGGACATGAAGAAGATAAACAATATTATGCTATGTGTTTCATTAGTAAAAACTTGTCACCCGCTGAACTCAATTATGCGGTTACTGAGAAAGAGTTTTTAGCTGTAATTTTTTCCATTAATAAATTCAGACATTATATTAGAGGATATGAAGTCTTTGTGCATAGTGACAATTCCACAATAATATATTTGATGAATAAACCATTAACTAGCGGTAGAGTGACTAGGTGGTTATTATTGTTATAGTAATTTAATATTACCATTATTGATAGACCGATAAAATCTAATGTAGTAGCATATTATCTTTCAAGATTAAATAATCCTCATGAAGCAATTCCTGTTGATGATGATTTTTGTTATGAAACCAGCTCAAGAAATGATAGCAAAGATAGATCAACGACTTAGAATTCAGCCTCTTCGAGGGGGCAACCTCCTTTACATTATATAAATGAACAATTCTTGGATGATTCAAATGAAAAAACCTCCTTTCTATATATAGGAGTCTAAGG
>APFE031321493.1:204016-226288 GCA_000404065.3 Pinus taeda
GAAAAAGGCGAAGCCTGATCGAATCATCGTTGAGAGTGTTTGATGAACACCACAGATGAAAGGTCATCACATGATTCGACGGGTCTTCACCCGGATTTCCATTAAATTTAGGAATATCTGGCGGAAGTTTATGTGCAATTGCCGGCCACCAAGGGGCATAAGCAATTGGATCATTCATCAACTGGTTTAGATCTGGTAATTCTAGAGTTGCTACAAAGGGCAACTGTTGATTTAGGTTAGGTGAAGCATACCCAGGATAAGATGGAATCGCCTGAGCAGTGGGTCTTTGCATACCAGCATAATGTATTTGATGCTGGTAACTTTGATAAGGTTGATGGGCATAACCATTATAGTATGGTTGTTGTTAACCGCTTTGGAAATGTGGTTACCCATTACTTACAAAGACTTGCTGCTCAGGTCCCTGATATGATTGCTGGAATTGTGGTTGTTGATATTGAACCATCCATGGTTGTTGGACCATTTGCTGTTGTCCAATACTGTATGATTGACCAAGATGAGGAGTCATAGTACCTATTTGAGCCTGAGTCACTCCAAATAAGGAGGCACTAACCTGAGGTTGTGATTGAATCGCTGAGACAAGAGGTTGTTGTATTGCAACCTAAGAAACTTTGGGTTGACATACAACAGGTAGCGCTTGTACTTGCGATGCAGTCACCATAGCAGGTATAGTGGGAATATTTGACACAGGGTGGATTGGTTGCATTGAATATACAACCCTTGGTTGCTGAGGCAGTATTGGTACCCAACCATTGGATGTAATTCCAATTTGACCTGAACTTTGTTGTAAACTCCCATATGGTTGTTCTCCAGGAGGGAACAATGAAAAGGCATACTGCACCCCATATGGTGGCAATCCAGTACTTAAAGGGTAGATTGTCCTTTGAAGACACATTGGATCAATTTGTTGAGTGTCAACATTAGAAATACCAAATGAGAATCCGGATGAAGAAATAGGAACTAACGATGTCGTTGAATCCCTGATTGGACTCCAGCTTGTTGTTGATAACTTGCCGAGACAAATGGTACACCAGCGAACATTGTTGGAGTAGCAGCATGAGGTTCTACTACTGTTGCATCAAATGACACAGTCTTGGATGTCAACGGTTGTTTAGACATATTTAGTCTATCCAAAAGATTTCCTAGCGATTCTACAAGAACTTGCGATGAAGGGAGACTAATTTCTAAGACCAACGAGGGAACAGTGACATTATTCCGATTAAAATAAATTTTAGGCGCTTTGACACAACTTGTTTCTTCAATTTTTAAGAGTTGAGAAGAAACGAAAGATGGCTCTAGTCGCCTTCGATTTTTAATGAGCCTGAAGTGACAAGTGCTCAGATGGACCTTTTCTTTTAAGGAGTCTGGAAAGGAGCAAAATAGACTTCTCTGGAGATCTAAGCAGAGGGAATTACCAAACCAATTGCAAAACTGAAGAATACTTTTTACAGTATAGCAACCAATCTTCTTGAATGCTGTGTTCAAGCATTGCGATCGATAGGGAGGCAGACACGACTTCCTAAGGATAAAGGATGCAGCCTATTGTGGTCTCCAAAAATATACTCAACGGTACGTGGGAGCACAAGTCCATACTGGCACTTGCCATCTCAGAGTGGAGGAATCACCCAACCAAAAATGAAAACAACAGTTACCAGGTTTTACGATGCCGGAATACGTCTCTAGCCTAGACCTCTAGATGTTGTGTGTTAAGTTCCAAAGCGTTGTTAGATTCATTAAATTTATTTTAAGTTGATCTTGCTTAAAAATTTGCCTTTCAAGTTCACCGCGTGATGTGTATACAATTCCTAAAATGAAGTCTAAGATGATAAAAAAACGTTTAATCTTCTTTTGGCAATGAAAATCCTAGCTACTAAAGAAAGAAAGTTGAGAATCTTTCATCAGAGAGCACAGAGCACACGCTAAATGCACCGTCCTAAATCAAACCAAGCAGTCTAAATGCAAATACACGTGCATGTATTTGTTTTCAGCCTTCTTAATGTATGAATGATGGTAAGAAAGCTAAGTGCAAATATGAGTTATTTTGAAAGTGACAATACTCAACAAATTTCTTTTCAAAATGAAGTGAAGGTAAGAGAGACACTTTGCGATTTCGAAATGAAAATTACTTTTCGACACTTTTAAAAATACTAATTCAAATAATATACAACAGTAACTGTATAATCAACTATCAAGAACAATGGGATTGTCTTCTAAAACTGAAAACGATAGCTACGACACTTTCAGATCAAGAAACGACAGTTCGACTATGCTACTTCTTTGCAAAAGAGAACTAAAAATGGTGGCACAATACATAAAAACACTTATAGTTCTTTGTACTATGGAGGCGAAATAATGTAAGAGAATAGGGTTTTCACAGAGATACACTGACCACAGACAAAAAAACTCCTGAATAGGACTAAAAATAGTGAGGAAAAAACCAAAGTCTGAAGGTAAAGTTAACCTTCCCTGACCATCGCACCTATCACACAGTGAATTCAGTATGCAGTACACCTACTGCACTCGGGAAGTGCGATGCATACAGACTTTTTGAAGGCAGGGTGCAATGGTACCAGTGCGAGACTTTGAACGAGTTTTTACTCACAATTTGCAATTCAGTTCATGGATTTAGGCCGAGTAAGTGATGTTCAGTATATGTAAATCACAAGGGCTGATCTAAGGAGGTTACTAGAGCCACCACTTAGGGCAATTAGACTGTTTGCAGATCGATTTTTTAATTCATAAACAAAACCCAGAGATAGACTGAAGCAGCATTGATCTACTTTGCATTTGTATAACAAATGCAGTTCGAAGGCTAGCTGGCTTGGCTTCAAGATCCGTCTGTAAGTTTATAAAAGAAACAAAGATAGGCTAACAAACAATCTAGTCGCTCCCTAGTGGAGTCACAATTTTGTTACCGGGAATAGTGTCCAGTCGGATGCTGGTATTTCCACTAAGATTGGTAGCTATCTTAGAAACAAACAAGTAAAGTCTACTTTCATTTTCCTTTATGAAAATAGATAAGAGCGGAACCAGGGAGACCAACCTTAGTCTTGCGCTTGATTTCCTTGTTTGATTCCTCTCCTTCCTGATAGAGCTTCGCCGCTTCTTCTTCATCTACCCAGCTTCAAAGAGCACCTGTGGAATCACAGCAACATACTACTATCGAAGAACAAAGATATATATTCATAAATAACACAGGACCAGATGTGTGTTAACCATACAAATGCATATATAAGTAAACATGTAAGAATATGGAGGAAAACTTGAATAGCTTTATTAAGATGAAGAGTAGCAAGAGGATTACAACCATATGTTCTGACCCAACATCATCCTCTAGCTAGAAATCCCTTCTTCACCTCAAGTAAAGCTTAGATCACCCAACACTATGAATATACACCAGAAAACCAACAGCACTTCTCTACAAGATACAAGATTCCAACCTTCCACCTCTGGATCTCTAGGATGAGAAATCCATATATATATTTTTGCAACGGTGTGAGTCAGCTCTAGGTTTTTTATTAGTGTCCTCTTTCTGATAGTTCTTGGTTCCACTTGGAGATTTCATTGATCTCTTACTCATCCTTGAGAGAATTCTGAAAGGCAAGTGTCATATGAGAAGTTTCTAGAAGATTCCTTGATCATCCACTTAGCAAAATGTCTCTGCCACTTGTCTATTCTCGTCCATCACACCCTATAGAAGAAATTTTCAATATGCATCGCACCTCCCGTGTGTATTAGGTGAGATGCATCGCACCCTCTGCACTGGGCGTTCAGTATGGTCCAGTTTTGACCATTTCTGAGCAGTTTTTAGTGGAGAACTTCTGGGAGATGATGTAATCAGCTGACCTTGTTCCTTTAGGGAGTGAAGCAACACTTTTAGGGACTTAGGAGCCCTCAGTTTATGGACATTTATGATTGGGGTTGCAGTGCCCAAGAATTTCTATAACACAATCCTCGTCAAGAAAGTGTTGGAAGAGAAGGGAGTGACCTGGAAGGCATTCCTGAAGGATTTTCAAGCGAGGAGTGCAGGGAAGTCTGTTGGCACAAGTGCAAGAAATAAAAGGAAGGAAGGGACACCGTCCCCTCTCAAGAAAAAGGGTAAAAGAACTCTGGTGCAAGCAGAAAAGAAGTATGTCGAAGACACTCTACCCTCGAAAAAGAAAAGAAATATCAAAATCCCGACAAAGAAGAAGGTTGTCTCTCTAGGGATGAATCAATATTAGTCAAGCTCTCTAATTGTGATTGATGACTCACCTCAGGTTTCACCTAAATACCATAACCTTTTAGTGCTTGCAAATGCAATTTCCCACACCGTGGTAAACAAAGAAAACATGGAAAAGGAAGACAACAAATTGTTGTTTACCCATGTTCATAGACTACGAAAGAAGAAGATGACATCGAGAGTGCGGGTGAAGCTCAAGCAAAGGGTCATGAGGATGATGAGGCATAGCACATGGAGACCCTTGACAATTTTGATGAACAGGACATTATACCCTCAAAGTTTTTGATGAACAAGGTACTGAAGCCCCTACTGGTTTAAATGAATAGGGTATTGAATCCCCTGAAGAATTGGAAGAATAGGGCATTAAAAACCCTATGGAGTTAAGTGTGAAAGGTATTGAAACCCTCGGCATGAAGGTTATGGAGGGCACCAAAACCCTTGGCGATAAGGAAACCCCGAGCGTAGAAACTCTTGGTGATGTCATAATGCAAACATTGGATGACCTTAATCTTGACAATGACGGGACTTGCTTTGAGTTTGTTTTAGAAAAGGTATTTACAACAAAGGATCTAAGCATAGATCCCTCTACCCTCTACCTCAACAACCAAATAGTGGAATCGGAGCAGCGAGTTCATGACCTAGAGGCTTTGAACCGGGTCATGAAGGAGAAAAATTGGCAAAAGCAAGGCGAGGTAGAGCTAGTTGCAGAGGTCAAGAAGCAGAAAAGACACGTGAAATTATGGAAGTATCAGGCTTCCAAGTGCTACAAATGCCTCAAGAAGGTGACTAATCAACTGAAAGGAGCCCAAGGTAAAAAGATAAAGGTAGTGAAACCAGGCATAAGTATTGAAGTACAAGATTGAGAGCTAGCCACCCATTTTTTAATATTTTTTTGTAGAAGGTAAAATGTTGTGTGAGGACACACAACAGCTTAGGGGTGGGAGGATGTTGGTGTCCCAAATTGCTCTATTTTTACCTTATTCCCATAAGCCTTAACCTTTGTTTTATCTTTATTTAACCCTCTCATTCCTGCACTAGTCCAAGATAATCATCTATTCCTACATATACTTCATATTTCATAATTAATATTTATTAAGTGCTTTATTAATTACTTTACATAGATTTCATACCTTTTAGTATCTCTTGTAACTTATTTTTAACTTTCCTAAAATTAATTGAAGAACTAAGTGTTAATCAGTATTTACCGTGATCAGTGCAGGCATATTCCTGCACCACCAACAATGTTGCTTTGTGATCTCTGTGATAGTTTGAATCCTTCCACGCGGGTGTTTTTGATCCACGACTCCTAGTTTAGTTTTGGACGATCTAAGGTTGGATATTGGTGGTGTATAGTCAAGGATACTTGCCAAGAATATGGTCTATAACCAGCAAAGTTTGTGCTTTATTATAACCATTAGCTGGTTTTGCAATGTTGTTTGTTAGTCCGTTCGGCCGAAAGGCTTGAATAGGAAATGACTATAATTAGAAGAATATGTCTAAGGATGAGAGATTGTATATAATGTAGACCGTAGGTAGAGCCAAGCTAGCAATCTATGAGTTTGTAGTTTTATTTACTTTGTAATTTTGTATTGCCCTCGGTTCTTGGCTAGACTTGCATTATCATGTATATTTACTAATCAAGTTTAATTCAAGGAACACGCCATGTTTTCTTCACATTGTGTCTAATTTTTATTTCATACTTGATTAATTGTTGAACCATTTCGTTTCCTAAATGGGAAACAAGCTAGTTGGCTAGGGCCCAACCAACCCAGCTCATTTACCCTTGTGCTTTCGCCATTTAAAACGTTTGTGTGAACATTTATTCATTTACAGTTGTGTGGCTTGGATTGTTCTTATGTAAATTATCTCAGAAGTTCTGAGATAAATTCATTTCATAGTCAAGCGTGAACGGATCCATAGTTTGGAAGTTTAATTAAGTTTATTTCTTTTTTGCAATTTCTTTCCTGCAATTTCTTTCTAGAAATTACTTTCTTGCAATTTCCTTCCTACAATTCTTGTGTTAGTTTTCTTCCACTCGGGTCATGCGGGAAGATTCTTTTTGCACTAGTGCATATAGTTTCCTGCACTCTAGTTTATTCATTTACTTCATAGCAAGTGTTACATTCCTTTTCCTGCTTGTAATTTAATTTATTCTTGCAAGAAAAACTATTGTTAATTCAAGTAATCATTCTTAACATTAAGAGTTATACTTCTGAAGGATCTAACAATGTTTATGTGAATTAAGGAAGGACGTTATTACAAACACCATACTTTACACTTGCATTTTATGACTTAAGAAAAAGGAACATAAACATTATAAGTGAATTGCTGAAAGTTAGTTTGATGCATGCAAATTACTTTGACTATTGCTTTTATTATTCCAAATTGTTTTTGCTTTATGAAGTTTACTTTCATTGAAAATTTTAGTTAATTAAAGCATTCTCTTTCACATGTAATTTATCTCAGAATCTAGCTTGAAATTGCAATTCTTTTCAACACACCTTTTAATTCTTTCGAAAGTAAATTCGAAACTTTGGTGAAGGAAGCTATATCTCGATGCAAGAGTTGGTCTCTTGTCACGGGAATAGAGTTCTCTAAGCCTTGAGGCTTAGATCACCTCCACAAAGAAATAAGTCTTCAGTAAAGAAAGTAAAATATACTTTTTCGCATAAGTATTGTACCTGCACTAGTGCAAGCAAATTGCAATAGTACAAGAAAATGTTGCTTGATGTAGAAGGAAGATCAACTGGGAAACAAATCTTTGCAAGGGCCCACTTGTTAAGTTGTTAGCTATATATACTGAAGACAAACATAGTATTTCATTTCATCATTTAAGATTTCTTCCTGTTGTGTGAAAGTTCCTTTACTTGATTTCCTCACAAATTATTCTTTTACATTCCAGCACTAGAATTGCTTTGGTGTCGATTTCCTTTCAGATTGTTTTCTGTCACATTTCATTTGAGAAGTAGGATTAGGAATAGGAAAAGTTCATGCCACTTCTAGCATTTCCTATGCTTCATCTCTAAGTTTACGAAACTCCCAAGTTGACAATTAGGTGTTGAGGAGTTTGTGTAAGTGAAATTCCTGCACCAAATAGCCATTTTTTAGTATTCTCCATGCTACATGTAACAACCCTAGTCAAAAATTCATGTTAAAAATATAAGACCTTAGTCATTTGACACGTATTGCAAAATGAATGGTGGGAAAAAAAACCTAGTGGGTGTTCATTTCAGTTATTATGGCTAGAGGAAATTGGAAAAGGCAATGGAAAAGGCTTTGAAAAGGAAAAGAGGTATTAATTTCAATTTCATTTATGAAAATAATAGAAATTAGGAGAAAAGGAAGGTGAAAGGTCACAAGTTTCATGTGAGGAGGAAATTTAAGGAAAATAATGGAAAATGAAGAAAATAGAGGCCTCATTAATAAAAAGGATTATGAAGATTAGTTGGAAAGCTTTTGCTCAGACATTTGTCAGTTCAATTTTTGAGCTCTCATTCTATTCTCTCTCTCATACTCTTGGATACTTAGCATTTTATTAGAGCACTCTTGGAGAAGTGCGGCATACTTCGAATTCGGAGAAAGAATGAAAAGGAAGAGAAGAAAAGCACAAGAGGACATCGGGATCAACAGCGACAGTGGTTTTTTCATGCAGGTACGAAGTTGCATGTATGATTTTCTTACTAGTTTTGGTATGCATGACACATTCATGTGGTTTCTTTGTTATGATATGTCATTGGCATGGAGGATTGCCTAGATTGACAGTGGTTTTTCCTAGCCTTTCCATTTCCTGGATAGCCATGGTGTTGTGGGTTTTACTTTTTTCTTGTTGGTTCTCATGTTCCTTTGGTTATGGGTTGAGTTATTAGTTCCTAGAGACTTCGTTGGACAAACGCTTGGGTTAAGTTACTAGTCCTGGAGTCTTGGTTGGAAAAATGTTCTAGAGCCCTTGATGGGTTGAATTACTAGTCCTGGAGCTTTGGTTGGACAAACGCTTTGGATCCTGGTAGCAGTTGTGGGTTGAGTTACTAGTCCTAGAGCCTTGGTTGGAAAAAATGCTTTGGATCCCTGGATAGCTTAGGTAGAGACCAATCTAGTGATGGTTAATGATGGTCAACCATGAGGTGGAATCACTGGTTGAGAGGGTTGAGGTGGTTTAGCCTCTGGAATCCATGGATGTTTTTGATTGATTTTTTTTATGAGATCCCACATTCATGCTTGGAATATGGCACAAGGGTGACTAGCTGAAAGAAAGATTTGGTTCAGCCTAGTCTATGGTTGATTGGTTCGTGGAAGTCCCATACATGTTCAACTTATGAAATCATCTATTATCCATGATAACACTTAGGAAAAAATTTCTTTTATTCATTGATCAAAATTATCTAGGGTTTTCAAAGTTTCTCAAAATAGGGTTCATGATCATTGTGTTTTTGGTCATCATGTCATGATGCAGGGTCCATATAAGTTAAAAAGGGGTTTGTCATAAAGCTTCAATTTCAAATTTTTATGTGCCTCATGCTTATCCATCCATAATTGGATTTTAAATACTTTTACAGAATTATGTAGCAAATCCAGTTATAAAAACAAGGGATTTGCTATGGAAGTCCTAACAGTTTCGTAGCAACTCCCCATAGTAAAACCAGTTTTTTGCTACAAAATTGTTGTAGATTTTCATGAAGGTAAAGGCAGGTCTAAAACTAAGAAAAGGAGGTTCTAAAGACATGTATTTAGCTTAAGAACATCAAGGAAGACCTTGGAACTTGCAGAACTTTCAAAGAGGTAGCAGAGAGGTGTTTTTTTAATTTTCTACAAAAAAACAAATTGCTACAAAATTTCTGGAAATGATTGTTTTAGTAGTCAACTTTGGGCTCACTTTCTAACCAAATGAAAAGGAATTTTGGAAATCTGAAGGAGGTTTTTGTTCAGAACGAGAGTTTCTATAAAAGCCTCTCTCATATTTTACATAGACATCAGTTTTTGGAATATATGAACTTATATTGGAGGCTTATTTTACAGAATTTTTCCTAGCCATAAATTTTAAAATTCGACTTGGTGGAGGTTTAAGTCAGCAAGTCAACCAAGTCAACATCCACGTGGCATGAGACACATCATCAACTCCAGTATATTCAGAAAACAATTGATCTTTGTTATCTTGATCAACATAAAGTGGTTAAAGTCTTAAAAGATAATAGAGTCCTAGTTGAATTCAAACTATGTAAAACAGAAAATCCCTACGAGAACTTTGTCAGTTAGAAGAAAAATAGGAATAAGTTTCTTAGATAGTGGATCAAATCTGGACCAGGTGGCATTTTGATGTAAAGAGATATTTTCTCTATAAATATATAGCTTTTTGACTTTGGTAAGGGTTGATTGAGGATGTGAAGAAGCTACCATAGGTAAATTTTCTCAGTTAATATACATTTATTGGCATACTTTGTTTTCAGTACTTGAGATACATATTTTGGTTTATATTTTTACTTATTATTTATTGGTTAGATCAATTCCTTGATCAAGTTTTGTGTTAGAGGATTTTTCTTGGTTTCATTTATTGTCTTGGAAAGTCTCATAAAGTTATGGGCAATGGTTTGGAGACTAGCCCTAAAAAAGTGGCTTAAATCTTGCAGTCTCTGGCACAAAATTGGCTGAAAAAGATTACAGTATCTCCCTTGCAGCCATTGTGGGAGTGGCTAAGGGGTCCCATTCACATGCATTCCCATGTCATGTGAGTGACTAGGGGTTTAATTCATTGAAATGTTAGGTTAACTTAGGGGTTGGGCACCTAGAGTGGTGGATCAGCTCATGGTGGTCTTGTAGTACCTGAGGGAGGTTTGTAAAAGTGTTGGTTCATTGGTTCCACTTCCTTAACTATGCTTAGGGAGTTGAATTGTATCATAGTACCTCATCATCACATATTTACCCCGATGGACTAATAAGCTTGGGTAAGTGTGGTAGGAGGGTGTTACACTACACCTGGTGTCCAAGTCTTCCACTTCGTTTCTCCACCAAAGCATCATGGTATGTGTCAAGGGCATTGCAACAACATTCACCTTGGATTCATCTAACATCCATTCATCTATTCTAAATAATTCTCAATCCCCAATAGAAGTGATCCATAAATTTTCATATATATTCCACTAGATAGTTTGTCACAACAAATAAGATAAATTATACTTAAAAAATAAAACTAAAAACTACACTACGAGGGTTTATTTCTATTTAGAATTTTCGATATGTAAATTAATACTTATTGTGAATGCATGCAAATTGTAATTATGCAGAAAATAGGGAACAATGAAATTAAAATTCACAAACCACATTTGACACAAGATATATCCTAGGAAGCCCTTAGGGAGAAAACCCAACTATAAGGTGACGTTTCTCTTCTCTCTTTCTTTAACTAGAAAATGGATGCAAGTACAAAGAAGTAAGGCATGTGGCTCATGGGCTACTATAGTGCACAAATCCTCTCTATGTGCTCTCTCCCTATCCATGTCAACTACTCTACTTGTCTATGGAACAAAATGCACTAAAGAATAATGGAACTTGTTTTCCTCCTAGTGGCTCAATTACAATACAACCTCGTAGCTTATTAGTGGTTAGGTTTGACTAATTCAACTCTTAACTAGAGTTACAATGTTAACTCTTTTAGATTCCTCTTCATTATGATCATGTGTCTATCCCATTTTCCATGAGTAATGGGGGTTGATGTGGCATCCTCTCGAATTACGGTGGTTGAATCAAGAAGGTCAACTTTTGATTGGCATATTTTTTTCATATGGACTCTAATTGAGGTGACTCTTGCAACATTTGAAATTTATTTCTATCTGATAGGAAAAATAGATGTTACATTAAAGCAACAAACTTGTACCTCCAAAAAAGTTCATTTAATGCCTCAAACTACTCCCATAAGGTTTTAGACCTCAATTCGCTAAATTGGATCTTGCAGATAAAAATGGTCATGTGAGTTGATTCCTCCATTTTTTCCACTATGAAAGCATTGATATGGATCAAAAATAATATAATGATATAATGTGGGTCAATAATTCACCATGTAACTTAGCATTGTAGGTGTCATCATAAGGCTCAATCTGTTTACCTTTATCCTCATAGGAATCAATAATCTACTCCCATTTACAATAACTCTTTTCAATATATTGATGGTGTCTTCTGAGTCTTTGACTTATGCCACCACAATGTTCAAAAAATGCTCCATTGTCTTCAACTTTTCCTCAACCTCATTGGTCAGGGATACATTATCATGTATATATTCTTTTTGACATTCATGCATTGCAGTATTAAAAGTTTGGCACATGGAAACTATTTCTTCTTCCAAATATTCAGCTCTCTCACCATGCTTACAAAGTAAGGCTATCATCTTCTCAACAAGCTTCTTGAAATTATCAAATGTTTTCATCATCCTTGGTCGAGGGAAAGTTTTAAGGATGGAAGTTTATCTTAAAGTTTAGAAACCTTGGTGAATCTTACTAGTCCCTAATATGCAAATTCTAAAATTTTGGTGATATTTTTGTAGAAATATTTATATTTCCAATGATTCTATATTAGTATACATAATATTTTGGAAATTTTTAAGGTAAAATAATGGTGTACCATAAATTTTGGGTGAATCATTTTAGAAAAAAAATGGAAATTGGTGAATCGTTTTTTGGAGAAAGCATGGAAAATTAGCCCACCTACAAATATTAGCCCTTAAAATTTTCCCTGTCTTGGTATCTTTGAAATTTTTCCACCATCATTGTCTTTTTCATGTGAACCAACAATTGTCACTTTCCAAGGCACCTAGAAATTCATCCCAAGGTATGTTGCCTTACTTTGAGTTCCTTCACTTATCTAGAAAAGTGCCCCAAATTGTGATGAATTCAATTTTACAACCACAAAATTGCTATAATACCAACTCTCATGAATCCAGAGTTATCCTAGATTTTATTTTGAAACTTGAGTCCTTCCTAAGTCATTTAAACCTGAGTTCATGCAGCATTACCTTGCCTCAGTTGTAGTGGCTTGGCTAATCTACACCTACTACAACTAAAGTAAAACTCCTCACTTAAGGTATACCCATAACTTTACCTTAAGGTATAATGTGTTATATGCCTAGCCAAATCCAACACAACTTAGTTCATCCAATAAGAGCCATTTGTCCAACTACAACCTTAAAACATATTTATAGTATTAATATTATCCAATTCATAATACTTAACCAATTAATAATAATTCAAAGAATATAAAAATCCAACAAATATACAAATAATCCATAATACAAAACAAGTATGAGTAGCACACAAGGAAAGCACCTTAAACATGTTAATGTATAGAGAATTATACATGTGTGATAAAGGAGTGTGACCAATCTACTTACAACTCATTTATAGACTATAATTACAATGGAAAGTAGCCAACAAACTTGTCAAAACAACCCTTGAAGTAACCATAGGCGTACATCTTACAGTTCACGTTATATCTACCTAGTCACTTAGCCATGACAATTCTTTTACAATACCCAAACCCTAAACTTAACAATCAAAAAACACTTGATGGCTCTTGACTACAACTCCTTACATGTCTTCTCTTATGCCTCAACACCTTTAGGCATCCACCTACATAAATTAGCTTTCCTTATCTTGTAAATAACTTGTGTGCCAAAGTGGACCCAAGTACCATAGAGTTGACTTGCTCTCTTTCAGTGACTTGTTCATCGATTGTTCCATGAAATCATTCCATGTTGTGTTGCTTCCACCTAAGTTGTCCAAATCTTACCCAAGTCATGTCATCCACCCATTCTTACCATATGATTGCACCCAAGTGATCCCAACTACATCTTTGCATCCAACCACATCTGAAATCATCTGAGGTGGCTCTATCTACTAACTTCAGTTAACCCAATTATCAAAGCATGTTCATATCACCAAAGTTTGCACAATTGTACCCAATCCATCTAATCCCATCTGGTTACTCCCAAGTGTACCCAAAAACATGCCTGAGTAATCTAAAATATATGCATAAAAGGGTTGCATGCCCAAAGGTCTCAACCCAATTAGTGCACCCCATGATTGAGATCCAGGACAACTTGTGCTTGAAGGCACCTTGACTACATGTTGCAACCCCTAATTGTGGATTGCCTAACACTATTATTTTGCATAAAATCTATGCACCCAATTAATTAATATTTCTAAGTCAAACCTTCATTCATCATGCCAAATGCATGTTTATGGATGAGTCTTCTCAAAACAACCTTCTTTTCATAGAGCCAAGTTAGTGTCTAAGCTTCTTTGGTGCATCCAACTTAGTGCAAGTTATCATTGTTTGTGGTGTGCCCTACATGTCCATAGGGGTGCCTCATTTGACATGCACATTTCCAATAGGCTAAGGCATCCCATTATTTGAGGTATGCCTCACCAACAAGTCATGACATCAAAACTTATTTTTCTAAGGCATCATCTTTTCAAGATGTTCATCCGCGTTGGTCACTGACCACCAAGGTGATTGTGTGTTGGTCACAAGATCCCCCAAGGCAAGTTTTGGGGCTTAGAGCCCAAGTTTTGACTAAGTCTAATGTAAATACTCCATGATTTGTGGGCACGGAGCGTGATGTTGTAATTGAGTCATAGGGTTGTCCGCCCTTATTTTTGTAATGTAATCTTGGCTTGAGAGATCTACCCATGGTCTGCGGACCATGGGATTGTATAAATAGAGCGAGGCTCTAAGTTGTAAAGGGACATCAATGGAATGGAATGAATAACAACGAATTGAATCTGATCTATGTATAGGGTGATTTGTTGGATCGTAGAGTAGGAGAAGGCTCTGCAGTTGAGTGCGTAGAGGCCTAGTAGTCTGTAGCTGAGTGCGCAGAGCCCTATAGCTAAGTGCGTAGGGTGAGTCGAGTTTGTAACCATTAAAGAACTAATAAAGAGAAGTTTATTATCATTATGTGTATCCTTTTCATGTTTGGTATATTGGGTATGAATTGCAAGTTTACTATTTATATGTTGCGTGAACTTATATGAATGTGTTGAATAAGTGAACATAAGATAAAGTATCTGTTTACGCAAAGATAACTAATTGTTATAAGAAGATAAGTAAGATCCACAATGTAACTTGGGGAAATAGCATAGATCATTGCTCTAGCAGTGCGAAAGCTCCACAACCCGTAGTTAGGGTTGTGCGAAGGTGAATACAATAGGGCGCGAAGGCCTCGCGGGTCAGGGATGTGCGCGAAGTAACCCGCGCGAAGGTATTCATAGTTGGACTAAAGCGACACCTCAGAAATATCAAGGGTGCGGAAACTTGGTTCCAGCATACCCCCATACTACTTCGGGTGAGACCTCAGTCTGCACTCTACGATATGTTGCAGAAAGGGCCAGTAGTATAGGGATTTCTTTGGTTAAATAACTCTGAGCCTACGTCAGGCCCCATAAAGCCAATAAATGGTTCTATTGTCGAGACCAGAATCTACATAGAGATGTCTGATGTCACATCACTGGAATCCAAATAAAAGGGAAATCAAAGGTTGGATTGATAGGAGAATTCACGAATTTGCGGTGCGGGAGAATAGGAATCTGCAACTAACAAAAGAAGAGTAGTTAGACCACTACCTATACACAGAAACCCACAAAAATTTCTTCACATCCTTTCCTACTGAGTTTTATGAGTGGATCATGAAGCTAGCGGATAGCCAAGGAAGGTGCAAGCTCGACAGTCCTATTGTGTGGACCCCAGAATTAGTGCATAGATTAGAAGCATCGAGGGATAAGATCATGTGCACTACTGATCACTGTCTCGAACGGATTATAGGAGGATTAATTACTAAGTTCGCGGTAGACACTAAGTCTCTGAACACTTGGATTAAAATGCTATTGTGTGAAAAGTAGAGTATGTGAATACATTGATGTTCAAGGCTACACGAAGTGGGATAATTTACATAAACAAAGGTAGTGCAGAACTAGAAACTAACCCCTTGATTTCACCTCCGCGAGGGGATGAGGAAGAGCTCATGAAGGTCTCACCAAGAAGTGTGATCAATTTGATAAGGCATAGGATTCCATGCATACCACCCCCATCCACACCACCACCAGCTTCACCGCCTTCACCCCCATTTTCACCCGTACCACATCCATCACCACCGCAAGTCAATATCGCAAGCGCAATAAAGTTGCCTGTGTTAAAGGGAGTAGGAAATGAAGATCCAGACCATCTTTGGTTCATGATAAAAGCCATATGGGAATCATAGGGAGTTAAAGATGACAATATAAAGAAAGCAATGTTGGTCAGTGCTCTACAAGATCATGCACTAACCTGGTATATTAAGCATTCTAATGACAATCCGAATGCGGGGATCACGGATATCCAAATTGCGTTGAACAGAGAATTTAGCAGGCTGAAGTCAGAGTCGTAATTGATCATTGGGTTCAAGGAGATCACAATGTTACCAGGTGAGACCCCTTGGGAATTTGATCAGAGACTGAAGTGCATGATTCGTGAAGCTAATATGACTTTGACAGATGGAAAGCACCGTGAATGGTTTGTAGCATCGCTAACAATGCATTTGAGGATCGTGTTGTCACAACAGAGGTTAACGACTCGGGAAGAGGACTTAGAGATCGTGATGAGACTACATGAGACCCCGATACAAGATCCTAACTTGGGAGTTCAATAGATCTAGGCACAGTTGAAAAACATATGCCTTGAGATGCAGAGTCTGAAACATGATAGGACAGCCTGACCAGAAGTGTATGAAGAGGTATGGTGTGCCAAATGTAAGGGTCAGGGACATGACAAGGACCACTGCTTGATATTCGTGAATTATCTCACAGGAGGATGACCAATGCTAGTAAGTCCAGAAGCGCAAGCAAGACCAAACACGGTGCCTACTTTTTGGTGCACGATTTGTCAAATAGGAGGAAAGCATGTTACAAACAACTTCCATTTGTTACAGAAGTACACATAGAAATCGCAATGGTTGTTTTGTAATTTTTGTAGATCGGTTGGACATGATGAGCACACTTGTAGAAGCTATGAGATGATGATGGATAGGACTCCCACCTATAGAGTTCAGGCTGAAACATGGCCCCTTGTTCAAAATGCAGGAGTGGCATGAATCGGATTTCAGGGGCACGGACAAGACCAAGGTGGAGGAGGACCTGGAAGAGGTCGTGAACAACTAATATGTTACAATTGCAGAGGGCTAGGACAATATTCCCGTGATTGTATGAATCCAACGCGTCCATCATGTCTATATTGTACCTTGTTTGATCATGAGACAAAGGATTTTCCCACGCTAATAGCTAGGCTACACGATAAGGGAGCACTCCAACCTCCCCCAACTCAAAACCTGTAGATGATGAGGTTGAGCCGCGCAAGGAAGATCCAAATGTGAACATTGTGCTCCAAAGTGGAATTACAACAGGAAAGGATAAAGGTAAACAACTTGAAGATAGTGCTTGGGTTTGCAAGGCTCCAACGAAAGAACCAGAGTTTGATTTGGAGCATGCTAAGGAAACCTTCATGGAAGCTAGGAAGAGCTTCACTGATGCCTCCACTTCAAGAATCAAACATAGATTAGGGTTGGAAATGGACCCATCTATGCCTAAAATGTTCCTAGAAATATGCATGAAGCTACTGTGTGACAATAAGGTTGTAAAGGGATTGCAGGAACTCATTAATAGATGCGTTAGGACAGTGCCAGGAGAACTGTGCGTGGTCTGGAAGATTGGAAAACACAAGGAAAGAACAGGAAGAGAAATGAGGCTAATTGTGCAGATTGGTGAATATGAGATGGGCCAAGTAATTCTGGATCTAGGATCAAATGCGAACATTTTGCCAAAGCAAACATGGGAGAACATGGGGAGGCCTACACTGCAGTGGTCTCCTATTCAGCTATGCATGGTGAACCAACAAAAGGTAAAACCCCTAGGGAAATTGTAGGGAATCATAGTGGATATTGAAGGAGCGAGTGCGCTAGCCAACTTTGAGGTGATAGAGATTGTCAATGACAACAATCCCTACCCCACACTCTTAGGAATCGATTGGGTCACTGACATGAATGGGGTGATTAACCTAAAAAAGCGCAAGATGATTTTTGAGAAGAAGTCTTTGCACGTAGTGATACCTTTGGACCCTATGGAAGGATCTCGTTACATAGAGCCAATGCACGACTATGAAAGCAACGATGATTTGGATTGCATATACAAGATAACCACACGAGAGCAAGACTGGGTAAATCTCACCGCAGATGGTCGAATCTCATGGGAGCGTGAAAGCTCATGTATGTCAGGTTCAGATGAAGAAATAGAGCAATGGCGAAACCAGTTACACAAGGTAACCACGTTGAACTGTAACATGATGACAAGATCGTTGCGTTGCGTATTGACAGAAGTAAGAGATCTACCTACTTATGATGGGTTAAGTGAGGTAGATGTTTTCTTGAATAGATTTGAAAGGGAGGTGTCGGAATAGCAATGTTGCAAGGCTTTGAAGTGGGTACTGTGCGCTATGCTCGCAAGGTGGTGAGGTATGCACCAAGGAAGCTTTGAGGACTGGTGCAAATGCAGGAGAATTATGTGCATGCATTTTGGGAAGCCTCAAACATGACTAACAAATAAATGTAATCTACAGGATGGTTTGCACACGCATCTGTCCAAGTGGGTACAGGCATATGGTAAACAACCTGGGCGGATGCTCATGGACTTCACGTTGGGGAACATGGCCAATAAGCATGTGTTGGGGAGGAAATTGCATGAATGGTCCCTCGAGTTGGAATGACAGTGGGTGAAAAAAACGAGTGTGCAAAAGGTTACCCATGCAAAATCATTTAACGAAGTATGCGAAGCACTGAACAAGGTATATAATGTGTAGTGAAGTGATTGGGACCTGTGCGTACCAGCATTTTTGTGGGCTTATAGTACAAAGCGCAAGAAACTGACGATACCGATGCCTTCTAGGCTTTCCTATGGAGCAAACGTTGTAGTCCCAATAGAGTATATTATGCCTAGTTCGTGCACAGCAGCGCCGATGGATATGACAGTTCACGAAGCCTTGGAATAAGGGATTGTGCAAATGAATGAAGAAGAATGTTTGGGACCTGAGGAAGAAATCTGACAGGGTGATCTTAGGCTCCAAGAACTCATGAAAGAAAGAGTTCGTTAAGGGAGAAAAGCACTCTAGCGGAAACGGAAGTCAAGAAGCTTGAGGAAGAAATAAAGAAGGATTTTCTCGATAAGAAAAATGTGGTGATAAAACAAGGCATGCACGATTACATTGACAAATTTGGGGACTACCACTGAGAATTGATTAACTTGATGCCTTGTATTGGACCATATATTACTAGAGGGATCACCCATGGTGGCACGAGGCAAATGGTGAAGTACGCGACGCAGACAGTTAAAATAAAAGGCAGATTTTTTCCAGGAAAAGTGATGGATGGTTGGTTGAACCCGTATACAGGTGGCCCAACAACCTAACTAGCTATGGGAAGCACAGTCTTAGCGCTCCAGGTAGTTGAAAGGAGGCGCAGGACTATAAACTACTATGCCCGAGAGTTTTGCGATGTCGCAGCTGCGTGTAGGAGCGAAGAGTCATGGGGTGCGTGACAGCACAAGGGTGGTTGCACTGCTACACGGGTTGGCTGGAAAGTGACTGTTGTAGTCACTATTCATGATGTGATGCTTGGTTTGAGACCAAATGGAGAGGGTGGCAAGCACTTAAGACGAGCTTTATGGGCAAGATTTGGGAAAATCTACCACCAAGGGAGGATTAATGAACCGGAGTTGGGGGGAACTGTCAAATTCAAATTCAAAAGGCGTTATAAATTGCAAAGGGTTGCCCAGCAAACAACACTTGGTCATTTGTGAATTGAACTATCATGCACCCAAAGTATTTTGAACTTAGACCTGTTTAACCTATTTAGAGTGTTGTTTGAGCACCCGGTGGAGCAGCTGAGATATTTCTAGACAAACAAAATAGCAGTGTCTAAAGAAGCCAAGGAAATCGAAGAAGTGACTGCCGAAGGGGCCACGCAGGCCATGACAGTAAAAGCTACTCCTGAGAGCGTCGAAATAGTTATAGAAATCCCTAAATCACCACGCACATCGAGACCTAAGAAATATAAGCATTTCATGATTCTGGTGCGCATGTCCCCTTGAAACCCGCTGTGAACTAAACTGACCATGGAGGAAAAAGAGAAAGCGATTAATTTAGAAACCGATGAGGAGGAGGAATGCCTTGAGGACATCCTGATAGAAGAGGATGAGGACGAAGACATGGAGGAAGAAACCGAGGGCGTGCACCCTCCAACCAGGCTACCCGCATATGTTCCTTCGTGGAAGGGGAAGGCAAAGGTGCCCAAGGACCTAGATGAGAGAAAGACCTCTCTACAGACTTTGCTACTCCCCAACGATATCATTTTTGAAGGAGTGCACCTTGGACAGGTGCCGAGTTTGAAGTTCGAATATTGGGATCTCTCCAACCATGATAAATTTCCTCACTTGGTGACCGCACAGCTCATGAAGCCAAAGAAAAACACCTCAGCGAGAGTTACAGAGTTGTAGCCGCACAAGTGGTTATGTAGATTCGAAAAGGCAGGGTTGTTGAACTTGCTATGGGTGCCACATTATGTTATGAAACCAGCTCACAAAAAGATAGAAAAGATAGATCAACACCTTAGAATTCATCCTCTTCGAGGGGGAAACCTCCTTTACATTACATAAATGAACAATTCTTAGATGATACAAATGACAAGACCTCCTTTCTATATATAGGAGTTTAAGGGGTCATAATATAATCAGAGTTGGCATAACAATAATAATGTAAGGGCACAATAATAACAATAGTAGGCTTTTATGGGGCACGATAGTAACAATATGGGGACTACATGGGTACAACAATATGATAAGGGAGTTGTACTAATAACAATAAGGGGTTATACTAGTAGTATAGGGGCCTAACATGCCTCTCTCCTTCAAAAAGTGTTGTCCTCAATGCTTGAGTAGTTCTTGATGCTTCTGTATAAATTCTTGTCCTCCCATGTGGAATCTTCAACAGGTAAGTTCTTCCACTTAATGAGATACTTCGAAATTGATCGATTTCGTAGCTGTCGGGTTCTTGTTTCTGTGACTGCTCCAAGTTCCAATATGATTTTTCCTTCCTCTTCCATTCCTAGCAATATTGTTTGAATTGGGATCTTCTGCAACTTTTGAATGAGTGGCCATACTTCTTCGTCCTTCTTCCATTCATCCCTTGCTTCGTTTATCCAATCTGGTTGGATAATAGAAATAGCATAAAACAATTCTTCCACATCTTCATCCTTTGTTGAGAGTGCATCTGCAACAAAATTTTGCTTCCCTTTTCTATAGATGATGTCAAAGTCATAACCCAACATATTTGTGACCCATTTTTTCTGTTCTTTTAAAGATAATATTTGTTCTAAATGGCATTTAAGACTATCATGATCCATTTTTACCTTGAAATGTCTTCCCATTGGGTAAGGTCGCCATTTCTTAAGTGCATGTAGTATTTCCAAAATTTCCTTCTCATAAATAGCTTGCTTGATATGTAGCCATAAAAATACCCAATCACCTACATCAAAACATTTTTCACTGCGATATTGATATACCTATTTTTTCATTCGATTCTGCACCAAAGTGGCATTATCCTTTAAAAGTTGGAGAACATGTTGTTGCTGCTCGATGTGATTTTTCACTGCTTGAGCTTTTTTCTTCTTGATATGTCCTTCTATCTTTAGAGTTTGAAGAGTGGTAATTTCTTCCAATGCTTACAAGATATGGTCGGATTCATTTCTTGATGCTCAATGTGATCTTTCACTTCTTGAGCATTTTTCTTCTTGATATGTCCTTCTATCTTGATAGCTTGAGGAGTGGTAATTCCAGCCAATGCATTACAAGATATGGTTGGATACATTTCTTCTTTCTCGATGTGATCTTTCACTTCTTGAACCTTTTTATTCTTGATATGTGCTTCTATCTTGAGAGTTTCAGGAGTGGTAATTATTGCCAATGCTTTATAAGATATGGTTAGATTCATTTCTTCTTTCTCTGGGGTTTGTTCCCAGTGTATATCCTTTTCTTTTGATGTTTCTTGATCCTTTTCTTCCTCCTCTTCATAATCTATGTAAAATAATTTCTTCTCAGCACACTTATGACCTTTAGTGCATTTGCTATCACAATTGTAACGAAGCCCTTTTTCTTTTTTTTCTTCCAATTGTCGTGGTGTCACCCTTGTAGGTTGTGGAAGGCTAGGAGAAACAACACTTCCATGTTTATAGTTGTGAGGGGTAGAATTCATTGTTTCCATAATTTCACTTTCAATTTTTCTTGCCAACTCGAATGCCTCCTCCAATGAATCAGGTTCCCGAAAACGAACCTCATGTTGAACATTATCCTTTAAAGTCCCTATGAAGACATCAATCCTTTGCTTCTTTGGAATATAATTACCCTTCTATTCAATGTTTGAAAGTCCCCAATGTGCTCTTCCATTGAACCCTTTTGTTTGATATTTATCAATTGGTTAAAGACGGAGTTTCTCTTTGTATCCTCATAATGTGCTATCATTTCCTCCATGAAAATTGATCACGTAACAAGTGGTTTACGAGAACAAAACCCTTTATACCATAAAAATTGATCCAGTTCTAAATATGAAGATGCAATACGTACCTTTTGTAACAATGGTACGCCATGTAGATCAAAATATTGCTCCATCTGAAGTATCCAATTTACCGGATCCTTGCCACAAACTTCCTCATATCGCCTTTTCTTGATTTTAGGAGCTCGATCTTGGAATAACTATAACTCTGTAATTTCGGCTCTTCTAGTTCTGAAATTGCAACCTACAGTAGCCCTTTGCGTCCTCTTTCCAATGCCACCAGTCTGATCGAATTTAGATTCTCCAAGAAAGAGTTATGCATAATCTCCCAAGATGACCTAATTATATACCTTTTCAAGAAGAGCGAAATTGTAGGAAGTGCCACGTGTCACTATTTTGACCTTAGGATCTAAAACATATACACAGGA
>APFE031321493.1:227899-263479 GCA_000404065.3 Pinus taeda
TGTAGATCAAAATATTTCTCCATCTGTAGTATCCAATTTACTAGATCCTTGCCATCAAACTTCCTCATATCACCTTTTCTTGATTTTAGGAGCTCGATCTTGAAATGATTGTAACTCTGTAATTTTCAGTCTTCTAGTTCTGAAATTGTGACCTGTAGTAGTCCTCTATGTCCTCTTTCTAATGCCACCAATCTGATTGAAATTTGATTCTCCAAGAAAGAGTTATGCACAATCTCCCAAAATGACCTGATTATATACCTTTTCAGAAGAGTGAAATTGTATGAAGTTCCACGTGTCACTGTTTTGACCTTCAGATCTGAAAAATATGCATAGCAAACTACAGTCCATCCTCTTTCTATAACTTCTTACGAAATTTCAATTTGATGCTCAAAACAAAAGTTATGATGATTTTCCCCAGGCCACCTATTTGGAATGTAATTCAGAAGGCTTCGAAAAGGCCAACTTCCACAGATCATGTCTCCGCAACTATAGCACGAAAAGCTCTAAAATTCGGACTTGAGGTTCAAAACGATTTCAACCCAAATGGGTTTTTCTTTTAGCATCTGAAACATCACAGAAGAACAGTTATAGCACAAATTCCATGATGACCTGTTTGGAGCAACAAAACCCTAGAATCCAAAGCTCTGATACCAAATGTTATGAAACCAGCTCACAAAAAGATAGAAAAGATAGATCAATGCCTTAGAATTCATCCTCTTCGAGGGAAACCTCCTACATTACACAAAATCAAAATTCTTAGATGATACAAATGACAAGACCTCCTTTCTATATATAGGAGTCTAAGGGGTCATAATATAATCAAAGTCGACATAACAATAATAATGTAATGGCACAATAATAACAATAGTAGGCTTCTATGGGGCATAATAGTAACAATATGGGGACTAAATGGGTACAAAAATATAATAAGGGGTTTGTACTAATAACAATAAGGGGTTATATTAGTAGTATAGGGGCCTAACACATTACCATCGCGCCCCAGTGACTATCTTTGTCATCATGCAATTGCTCTTCCTGGTGCATGATGGGTGTTTGTGGCTAAAGGAGCCTGTCGCCATCATGGACCACCCGATCCATCGAATTACCCAACTCCTGTGCAAAGGAGAAGACCCCACAGACATTTCGGAGGGTAAAAGCAGTGATTTGGCCATCATGGAGGCCATGAAAAAGAAATATAAGTTGGAGAAGAAAAAGAGGGGTTACGCAATATCCAGTATCAACAACAAGGCAACCAGAGTTGCGACTCAGATACTAGCAGGTAAGGTCATGCAAAAGTGTCACGCGGATGAGGTGCCCGTACCAGTAGTCTCACATGCCGAGCAGTGCGTAGAGGGGATCTAGTTTATCTGGTCCAAATATCTATGCCAGGAATTCCTGGAGAATTACCGCAAGGCATAGGAATAGGGGAAAACCTTCCACTATGCATGGCTCCTGCTGTCCATATTGTTGGTGGCTGGGGAATTGCCTGAGGACAGCCAGTTCCCCACAATTGCAAGGGATCTCCCAGAGGCTGTGAAGTACACTTCATTGTAGGCCACTAAAGACGTGCACCTGATCTGAGATAGTAAAATATCTGGGTGTTCATAGAGATGAACATCAGAATGGGGATTAACGCAAGCCATGATTATCACCCACTGTCTATAACAGCTTACAAAGCTTCGCGGAATTCAAGGCAGACTCCACCACGTCTACATCAGGGCATGCAAGGACCCCGTGAAGAAGTGGAATGAGCTCCCATACATGGCCACAAATGATGTTATCTTCAATGTACTTGAGGCATGGTTGCCGGAGTGGTGCGCTCTAGCCACCTCCACAATGGAAACGGAAAAGTTTGCTACACAGCGGAGGAAGGAGGAGACAAAATTTTGGATGTCATAGTTGGCAGAGAAAAGAAGAAAAGAGGCAACAGCAGCACAGGTGCAGCAGGCGTGGGATGCTACGAAGGCCGTAGCAGAAGCACAGAAGGTAGCAGATAAGGAGCGCAAGGGTCAAAAGTCACCTTCACCTAAGCAGGAACAAGAAATGGAGATAGAAACAGAGGAGGGTGGCGTGGACCCAGAAACAACATCTACACAGTTAAAGCACAAGCACCGAAGAGAGCAAGTGGGGCTGCGAAAGAAGTCAAAAGTGTCTAAGACCTCTTTTGACCCAATCACCCTCACTGAGGGAGATCTGCACGATATAGGGGAGACGGTGCATAAGTCACCACGGTGGCCCTCCAGCAATTTGCGGAGGACAATCAAATTGTGTTGGGGGCCCTCCAAGCACAGATTCAAGAGTTACATGTGCACACCCCTTGGTTGGTACTCTCTCGACTAGCCTTGCAGTAGGAACAGTTGCAGCTGAGGAAATGTTTTGTGCACGCACGACTAACACAATAGTGTTACTAGAGGGGGTACTAGTTACATAGAATGAGGCCAACAAGCCTACGGTCAGCATGTTGAAGGGAGTAGGGATCAACATGGCTGCACTCCCTCGCGAGACGCTCTATGTCCTATAGGACAGAGTAATTGTAGAACTACGAGCTAGGGAGAGCCGCGCGCTAGAGGTGTTGAGTGAACAAAGAATCAACATGGAGTAATTGAGTCTGCAACATGACAAGGTTGTGGCGTAAAACCAATAGATGGTGCAGGTGGTTGAGGAGGCCTTCCAGATGGTCCCTGAGTTAGTCATCCCAGCAAAGGCACCAACAGAGTCATGCACCCAAAGGCTAGCAACAAGAGTGCGTGAGGCGCGAGAAGAGATGGCCAAGTTTCAGCTGGAGCTGAACCTTTAGATAGCAGAGCTGCAGTTTAAGGCATAGCCTTCAACTCCTCCGGAGGTAAGGGAACAACACACCAACACCATTACATCAGGGATGGAGGAGATTAGTAGTGTAGTAAAGAACTACACCAAAATGTTGGAAGAATCATTCGAGGTCATCACCACTCTATAGGAGGACCTAAACATACAGTGCTTAGAAACATAGGCATGTGAGCTACAGCAATAGTATGACAACATAAAAGGGACCACACAGACGATGGGCCTGACACATAGGCTCGAACGGATGCAATAGGCCAAAGCACTGAAAGAGTAGGTAGATGCAGTGCGACATAGAGAAGCGGTTTTGAAGGTGTGCGTTCAGCCTTGGATCAATGAGACCTTCGTTATCACAGCAACAATTGAAGGCAAGCTCGCGTAGATGCAGGGGACGTAGGAGCAGATACAAGGAAGCAGTTCAGATACCGCGATCTTCAAACAATGCGTCCAGGAGATACAGCAGGCAA
The DNA here is from genome assembly GCA_000404065.3 of Pinus taeda. Lineage (NCBI taxonomy): Eukaryota > Viridiplantae > Streptophyta > Pinopsida > Pinales > Pinaceae > Pinus > Pinus taeda. Next base: position 231,187 of record APFE031321493.1, read on the forward strand.
TTTCTCAGTGCGCTACCAACCTTGTAGCAGTCTGAGTAGAGTTGGGAGGTCTCTACATGAAGATCTCTGCATCGACAGAGTGACTCGAGGGCCAATCACGTTGTTTGTGTTGGGGGCTTGTTGGGCACAGGATCCCCCAAGGAAAGTTTTGGGGCTTAGAGCCCAAGTTTTGACTAAGTATAATGTAAAGACTCCGCGATTTGTGGGCACAAAGTGAGAAGTTGTAGTTGATTCATAGGGTTGTTCACCCTTATTTTTGTAATGTAATGTTAGCTTGAGAGATCTACTTGTATAAATAGAGCGAGGCTCTAAGTTGTAAAGGGACATCAGTGGAATGGAATGAATAACAATGAATTGAGTCTGATCTAAGTATAGTGTGAGTCGTTGGATCATAGATTAGGAGAAGGCTCTGCAGCTGAGTGCGCAGAGGCCTAGTAGTCTGCAGCTGAGTGCACAGACCCCTGTAGCTGAGTGCGCAAAGGCCTAGTAGTCTGCAGCTGAGTGCGCAAGGCGAGTCGAGTCTGTAACCATTGAAGAATTAATAAAGAGAAGTTTATTATCATTCTATGTATCTTTTTCATATTTTTTATATTGGGTATGAATTGCAAGTTTACTATCTATATGCTACGCAAACTTATATCAATGTGTTGAAAAAGTGAACATAAGATAAAGTATCTGTTTACATGAAGATAACTATTTTTATAAGAAGATAAGTAAGATCCGCAATGTAACTCGGGGAAACAGCATAAATCGCTACTCTAGCAGCGCGAAATCTTCACAACCCCTAGTTAGGGATGTGTGAAGGCGAATACAACAGGGCGCAAAGGCCTTGCAGGTTAGGAAAGTGCGCAAAGTAACCCATGCAAAGGTATTCACAGTTGGACTAAAACAACATCTCAGACATCTCAAGGGTGCGGAAACTTGGTTCCAACATCCCCCCATACTGCTTCGATTGAAACCTCAGTCCACGCTCTGTGGGCTGTTGCCGAAAGGGCTAGTAGTACAGGGATCTGTTTGGCTAAATAACTTTGAACGTGGGTCAGGCCCCATCAAGCCAACATTGTGTGATAGAAGCACCCACTGCCACTCTAGCTGAGGATATTACACATTACCTGTTTACACTAATTGTAATGCTCATAACAAATTCAAATGATGAACAAACAAATAAAATAATTCTTCAAGTAATTTCCATAAAAGTTGGTCTTGGAGTATGACCTAAAACTACTTATTAACTAAGAGCTCATCTTTTTCCAATAAAATGAAAGATATGAATAACCCATGATCCATAAATAATTAGCAAAAGTAGAAATTTACCCCTCCCCCCACCCATAAACCATTCATATATTATTTCATGTGACTCAAGTTTTTTTTTTCGTACAATAATTTACTACATATTAAAATCTTAAAAGTATATGAACAAAAATTAAACTATTGTAAGTTTTTTATTATTTTTAAAAGTAATAATGATAATAATAACAATTTTAAATTATTATTTTTTTGTAAATTTGACATTATTTTTCTATCAATATCCAAAAACACATTTACAACTATTCAACTCTTACATTTTCAGATATGCATTTGGAAGGAGATAAATCCCTTTCTTAATTAATTTGTCTACCTATATACTAGAGGGATAAATAATAGACTAAGGCTTACTCTTGAAGAGTACCCATTCAAAAACTACTACATCCCAACATCCATATACCATCCTTTACACAAAAACTTTGATATAAAGGATTATATCAAGACAAAACTATCAAAATGATATTGCCCAAAGCCATATTTATAATAAAGACCATATTTCTATACTAATTGAGGCAAAAGTGAACAAAAGGACTCCCTAGGAAATTACTATGGACATCTTAGTCCAAAATTTGTCACTTGAGAGGGTGAAGATGAGTTCACTTGAGGAGTTTCTTTAATTGGTGCATTAATGACCCCTGGTACCTCTTGCTACTCATTGGATTTAGTGTCAGAATTGGAGACAACATAGCATTCAATGTTGGACAATATAGCTACAATGTCATCCAAGTTGTACTTGATGTCTCTAAGGATTCTCTTAATGTCCTCTTATCCTACAAAGAGTTTATAATCACCAGTATGTTTACTTCTTATCACCATACTGAGTAAGGTTTTCATTTGCCTGTGGTGAGTAATAGAGTGGAGGAAATGGATATGTCTCATGTGTAGATTTTTACTTTAGATTCAAACTTCTTATGTGAGATGCTAAAACAAAAGACATGAATCTACTCTACTCATTAGTAGAAACAAAAATTGATTGATGAAATCACGAAGCAAAAAAGGAAGAATTTCAATTGCACATAACACAATATTTATCTAGGGAAAGCAACAGCTAAAAACGCTGCTATATATATTGCATTAACCAGAAGGTCTAAGAAGAAAATACAATGCTTGTTCAACCTGATCAATATCTGCACAAGTATAAACTATCTCACTCACTACTTCATAAACCATCTCAAGCCAATACTTAGCCAAGTATAATACCTGCCAAGCTCCTACTTCCTTATGTAGTTTCCAAGGGAATTAGCCCATATTTAATTGGTAAATTACTCACTCATAATTGTGCAATTCATCCATAGGCCTTATATTGATTGCTTGCATCACCTGTTTAATTTAGATGAATTTACAACCAATAGTACATTGTCCCTAAACTCTAATCTCAACTGGGTCTTCATCTGATCTAACATGCATGAGCTAATTTGAGTGAATTATCAGTTATCTGAATGATCACTGCATGTGAATTAAATTCAATTTAATTCACTTGACCACTCACTAGTTCCTCCAACAGTTATAACTAGTTTAACTAAATTTAACTCAATTAAACTAAATTAAATAATTACAACTCAATAAGAACTCAACCTGAGTATGAAACTTGAATTTTCATCTTCACAATGCCTTTGTCAAAATATCTGCATCCTGCTTCTTTATAGGAATGTACTCCAGCAACATGATTCTCCTATGCACACAATCTCGAAGACAGTGATATCAGATGTCAATATGCTTGGAATGATCATGAAAAACTAGATTCTCAAAGAGTTTGATACAACTCTTATTGTCATAGTAAATCATTGTTGGATCCATCTTCTGACCAAACAAACCAACAAGAATCTTCCTCATCCAGATAGCCTCATAAGTTGCTTGACTAGCAACCATGTACTCTGCCTATACTAAACTAAGTGCAACTCACCTTTGCTTCCTTCTATACCAAGAAATTGTTGTTGACCCAATACTGAAGATTCCCCCTGATGTGCTCTTCTTGACGGATGGACATTGTGCTCAACCTGCATTTGTGAATCCTTGAAGCTTCACTCCCTCTGTTTGTTTGTACCAAAGACCAAACTGAGTGGTACCTATGAGGTATCTCAACACATGTTTTAGTTGCCTTTCAATACAGTTTGGTTGGCTTAATAATGACTTAACTAAGCTAGTTAACTACATAACACATGTATGATCATATGTTCACCAAATACATAAGTGAACCCACAAGTTGTTTGTAAATAGTAGCTTCCACTACTTCACCTAAAGTAGCATCCTCCTTCCTCCAGTTACCAGCTAGAGGAGTCTCCATGGGTTTGCTTCTCTCAATGTGGAACTTTGTTAGTATCTCATTGGCATACTTTCCCTGAGAGACAAATAGTTCCTCATCTCCTTGCCATACTTCCATACTAACAAAGTAATGCATGAGCCTCAAGTCCTTCATCTCAAACTCTCTTGCAAGATCCCCCTTTGCAAGATTTGATAAACTTCTCATCATCTGTCATAATCAAATCATCAACATACAAAACAATAGTCAACAATTTACCTTATACCACAATATGGTAAAGGTTCGCATCTACTTCACTTTTGGTGAAGCCCAACCTAGTGAAATAGATGTCAATCCTGGTGTACCAAGCACAGGGTACTTGTTTCAGTCCACACATCATTCACTTGATTTTTCACACATGAGACTCTATGTTTAAGGTCTCAAATCCTTCAGGCTACTCAATATACACCTCTTCCTTAATCATGTCATTTAGGAATGTTGTCTTTACATCCATCTGGTGTATCTTCCATCTCATATACACTCATAGTGCTAAAATAGATCTTATTGATGAGTACCTTTCTACAAGAGTAAAAGTATCATCGTAATAAATTCCCTCCACCTGAGAGAACCCTATGGCCACAAATATGGCCTTGTGTTTCACCACACTCCCATCTGTTGCTTGCTTTACCTTGCAAAGCTATTTGGAACTCAACACTGACTTATCTACTGGTCTTGGTACCACTTCCCAAACATTGTTTTTGATAATGGAGTCATACTCCTCAACCATGGCATCAACCCACACTAGTTGTTGCACTATTTCCATAAATGAGGATGTGTCAATCTCTACACTCTCTCTCATCAGAGCCATGTTACCAGTGTACCTCTCTAGTGACCTCATCTTCCTATGCTATGATGTGGGTGCTCCCACATTCTCTCTAGCATCATGCAATCACATGTCAACCTCTCTGGTGCTCTTTCTCCCATCTCTGGAAGTCTCTCTATGAGTGGGTGTTTCCACTCCTTGATCCTTTGCATGTGGTAGCTCCACATCATCTTGAGGTTCCTCCTTTGGAGCTAAAAGCTCCTCAACTACATGTAGTTGAAGCTCCCTCTCAAGGGAACATCTCATGGCCTTCTCTTCATTGAACTTCACATCTTTGTGAACCAATGTCATCATGTTGGTTGGCAGGTACACCCGATAGTTGTGAGGTGTATCAATGTACCCCCATAAATATGCCCTACTCAGTTGTTTGCTCTAGATTTTTTCATGCATCTTTGGTAACATGGAAGTAGACTTATGAACCAAAGATCCTGAAGTGTGCCACTTTAGGTTTCCTCCCTGAAAAAACCTCTTTTGGTGTACTCATCTCGAGAATTTGATGAGTGCTTCTGTTCTGCAAATAAACAATTGTGTTGCATGCTTCATCCCATAAGTGTAAAGGTAAGCCCTAATCATGCCACATTTCCCATGCCGCTCCCACAATACTTTGTTTCTTCCTTTCATCCACACCATTATGTTGTGGGTTATGAAGTGTTATCAACTCCCATCAAATGCCTTCTGTTGCACAGGAGTTCTTGAATTCATTCGACACATACTCTCCATTGTTATTGCTTCTGAGAGATTTAATTTTCATGTCATTATCTTTCTCGACAAGTGCTTTAAATTCACAAAACTTAGCGAACATCTGATATTTCTTCTACATGAAGAAAATCTAGCACTTATGAGAAAAATCATCAACAAATATTACATAATACATGTGTTTAGTCGTGGATGTTGTCAACAACGGTCCACACACATCTGAGTGAACTCGATCAAGGATCGCTTGTGCTCAATTGTCTTTGTCATGAAAGGAATCTTTCCCTTTGCATGTGTCTCTCTTCTCTAGTGTACCCTTGGGAAGTCTTATAGAAATTTACTTCATGATGTTTAAAACTTTGTGGTGAAAGTGACCAAATATTCTATGCCACAACTCACTGATGTCTCGGCTCTGCACCTTCTCTTCTTTAGTACTCAAATCAAAGCAATATTCTACCTCTAATTTGTAGATTTTCTTCACTCGAACCCTGATCTGCTTCACCTGTCTTATGGCAATGTGACAAAGAAAAGCCTTTCCCTTACTAAATATCACATCATAGCCTTTATCCTCCAAGATGGGAACAAAAACCAAGTTCTTCTTCAATCCTGGAACGTACATGACATCTCTCAATGTGAGGGGAGAACAAAACTCCCTCTAAAAGGTAACAGTACCAATTTTGGTTGCGCTATACCTCTCATCATCACCCATCTCGATATGGATCTAGAGATCCTTATCCTCCAAGTTACTAAAGAGCTCTTTGTTGTTGGTCATATGGAATGAGGCTCCACTACCCAAGTACCACACACTACCCATCACCGATGACACCATGCAAGTGATGCGGGTAAAATCTAGTTAGAATTGTAAAGTAAGAGCTTCACGTGCCGCTCCTCCTGAGGGATTCTTACCAACCTTCTTTTGTGGACACTTTGTGGCATAGTGTCCCAGCTCGTGACAGTGAAAACACTTGATTTTTAACATGTACTTCTTCTTTCTACCCTAATTGGAATTTGATTTGGAATGGGATGACTTCCCCTTCCCTTTATTCACCTTTCCAGCTAAGGCATAGTTCTCCTCATCATCATGCTTTGATGAGGATCCGTCTATGGTGTTCTGTCGAATCTCTTCGTGTACCAAGTTGGACCACAATCACTCCCACTCTCGTAGCTTCCCCCTCCCATAACTGAGTCCTAGTAGTTGTGTCATCTCTTCGGAAGTCCTATAAGTTCTAGGCTCACTAGGTCATCTTCTTCAACAGTAACCCTGACACTTCTAAGCTCATCCCAGCGGTGGGTGAACTTGGTCAAGTACTTCGAAATTAAGTCGCCCTTCTCCATCTTTATCTTTCTGATTTTGTCCTTCGGTGCCAACTTCCTGTGGTCACTGCTATTTTGAAACAGGTTTGTCAATGCCTTCCACATTGCAAATGGAGTTTCCTTACCATGGAGATTCAAGAAAATATTATCTTGAACTCCTTCTAGGATAGTCCTTCTCGCCTTTGACACACACTTTCTCCATTCAGCCAAATCTTTAGCATTAAATGTTGGAGGCTTCGGGATATCATGATCTATGAATTCCTTCAGCTCGTTGAATTCCAACACTACCTCCATCCTGTCCTTCTAAGCTATGTAATTTGATTTTCCCTCCGGGGCATACTCAAGTCTCAAACAATAGAATGACATCTTGTTGACTCTGAAGTATGAAACTACAAATTCGAATTCGCCTGCACAACAAACTCATACTCTCCTCTTCTATAGTGACTTCAACTCTAATACCATGTATATTTTTACTATAGATTCAAACTACTTATGTGATATGCTAAAACAAAAGACATGAATCTACTCTACTCATGAGAAAAAACAAAAATTGATCGATGAAATAACGAAGAAGAAAAGGAAGAATTTCAATCGCACATAACACAATATTTATCTAGGGAAAGCAACAGCTAAAAACCCCATTATCTGTATATATTTGAGAAGAAAATACAATGCTTGTTCAACCTGAAAATATCTGCACAAGTATAAACTATCTCACTCACTACTTCACAAACCAGCTCAAGCCAATACTTATCCAATTCTATTGTCTGCCAAGCTCCTACTTCCTTGCACATTTTCCAAGGGAATTAGTGCATATTTAATTGGGAAATTCCTCACTCATAACTACGCAATCCATCCATAGGCCTTCTACTGCTTGCATGCATCACCGGTTTAATTTAGATGAATTTATAATTGATAGTACATTGTCCCTGAACTCTAATATCAATTGGGTCTTCATTTGAACTGACATGCATGAACTATATTGAGTGAATTATCAGTTATCTGATTGATCACTACATGTGAATTAAATCCAATTTAATTCACTTAACCACTCACTAGTTCCTCCAAGAGAGTTAGAACTAGTTTAATTGAATTTAACTCAGTTAATCTGAATTAAATAATTACAACTCAATAAGAACTCAACCTAGGACCCTAAAATTTAGGAATCACTCAACATGACTCTAGATAGACTTCCAACTCAAATTTACTGAGCCAGCTAAGTCTACTTAACTTAGTTAACTGCTACAAGCTACTATGAGAATACAATTACAATTTAATTCAAGGACAAACTAAATTTAGATTTTCTTGTTTCTATTTTTAACATCCTATGAAAGTTCCCTGGATTGGGAATCCATTTGAGACTGCTCCCTCCAATGTATGTATCCAAAAACGAAGCTCAATCATTGAATTCCTTTGCCTCTAAGTGGAGAATTTATTTTCAGACTTCCAAAGGGGTTGCATCAAAGAAGTTAGTTAGAGATTCCCATCCAAATAGTCTTCTATGACGTGAGAAGGAGGGCCTCGAGGAGCCTCCCATGTTACTAGAATCCCATAAACGTGGTGCCATTTAAATGCAAAACCTGCAGTATAAAAATTGACTTCTATTGACAAGACGAATCTGTGAAGGGTGTCTATAGGTGAGAGACTATGACAAGAAACAATTATAACTAGTATAACATGAGACTAAGAGTTGGACTAGAGAAAGTGTGTGTCAGGGACAATAATACGCCTTGTTAAAATCAAATTGCAAAGGTACCAGAGTACCAAATCCCCCCAACCAAGACTAGACAATGGAAGGAAATGCTAGCTGGGTCCAAATTATCAGGGGTCGCTAAAGGGAGAACTGCCACGAGTTTGAAGGAGGAACCAGACTGAGAGTTGTGAATAAACAGTATGAAAAACATTGACCTAGCAGAAGGGTATTCACCTAATTATGAGACCTTTTCTAATTGGGAGGAGGACAAGCTAGAATTTACTCCTTCAAAATGCACTGCATATACAACCCACACTTAATAATGACAGTGTTAGAACAACCAGCAAGCGAATTTCAACTAGTTAACCCTAACTGGAGCAACCCAAGATAGTAAATATAAGAAGTAACAAGACTATGCACTGCTAAAGCAGAGCTATCTCAATACCCTTGATAATAATAAGGCCAACTGAATTGTGAAACAAACACAAAATATCAAACTAGATAAACATGAACCCAAGACCTAACTTGGTCAAAAAAGGAAAAATGATCGGGAACAATACCTCCACTATGTTGCTTCTAGTTGTGAGAGAAATAACCTTGTACCAACTATGCTTGATGAATTGTCCACTATGAAATGGTTGGGACATTACTACAAGTGTTTTTTTACACCCTCTCTCTACCACTTTGCAACCCTCACCATGCAAATATATTGTGTCTCAAACGTGAGGGGTGAGTCCCTTGGTAGCCAGATGTGACCTGGGAAATAGCTCAGTAGCATTGGAGGATAAGAGCCATTATTTTCTCATTAATGAGTGCTCGCATCTTGTCAAAATGACGCACAAGGATCTCCAATCCAGCCTAAGCAAGAATGCCCATGATCAAAGAAACAAAGATGATGGAGCATAAAGGAATGATACCACATGCAGGGAAGATCAACCGTGGGATGTGCCTTTAAGGCACATGATGGTTGAGTTAAAAATACCTCTGAGCAGCATGTGGTCTTGCCACGCTTCCATCGTCGTCCTCCAAGTGTAACCTTGTGCATTGCATTCGAGGTCTGTCAATTGTTTGGCCATCCAGGGAATGTGCATGCTCATGATGACTTGCCGAGATAAATATATGGATTAAGTTATTGACCAGAAGCAGATAAAGGGTGGTTGGTTTTTGTTGTTGTCGTAGGTTATCAAAAACTTGGTTACATAGCCAAAGGTCACCCCCATCGGGGATATAACAATTTTAAATACAACATATATTGAAATCTAAACTTCAAAACATATATTGAAATCTAAATTATTTATGTTTTAGTATTTGTTCTTTTTCAACCACAAATAACTCTAGTTCATCAATAAATTTTAATGGATGCTCTTATTATTGTGTCGAAAGACCTCTACAACCCAGTATGAGGGAGATGTTATGCCGTAAAGTTACATTGAAAATTAATAAAATAATACATACATTAGCAAATTAAAAATAGTAATAACTACACAAATCAATGTCATTGATAAATAAATTACTTCAGTGTCCACCTTAATTTTATAACAACTATATATATATAATATATATAGATATATATAAAGATAAAATAACTGAAAGTAAATTAAAAAAAAAAAAGAGATTAATTCACTTTTAATATGAGGGAGATATTAATTTTTTCACATACTTAATATTGAGTTAAGAAATGGAATCTAAAAATAATATCAATGATATTATATGATGTTTAATTCTTTTTATGTTCAACTGACATGTAATATTTAAAATAAAAAATATATTAATAACAAAAATTAGTTGCCATGCATAAAATGAAATATTTTAATGTCCATATAAAAGAGAAAAATAAAACAATTTACATTAAAAATAAAATAAAATAACTTATATTTTCACTTTCCATTGTAAGAAAGATGTGTAATTTATTCCATTCTTAATATGGAGTTGATATGTAATATTAAAAGATATCAATAACAAATTTGTTTTAATGTGAATCTTCATTTAATGTTTGATATGGAGTTGACATGTAACCATTTTAAAAAAATATCAATAGCAAAAACAATCATATATATATATAGATAGATAGAGAAAGAGAGAGAGAGAGAGAGAGAGTATTTTCTACTTCGAATATAAAGGAATATATATTAACATTTTGATATGGAGAATGTGAATCATAGATAAATATTTCAATGTCAATTATGTATATATTGCATAAAACGAATGAAAATAAATTAATTACTCAATTAACAAAATAATTATTTAATTAATTAAAAATAGTATTATTTTATTTAAAAATAACATAAATCTATTTTAACTTGAGATCTACCCAAAACTAAAAAAATCAAATCTCTCATCATGCAAACATTTTTTATTTTGATCCTTTCTGATATCTTACGGATCTGAAAATAAAAAAAATCTATATTGATTATATTTCAAAACAATAATAATCATCACCCTTCTTTTCTTTTCTTTTCTAGCTTTAATTATATTTAAAATAAAGAAGAAAAATTGTATACTTCCTTTTCAACATTTGAGATTTGATTTGACTTTTTGTTAGGGATCGATATTTAATTTCTAATAAAAATGTCGTGCACCATTAAAATCCGTCACGAATAGCGACATTCGTGATGACTTTATGTGTCGAGTGGACCCTTAAACTTTACGTTTGATTTAAAGCGCGCATCAAATCTCTTATCATGATAATGTTGTCTTCTATTATATTCGGCAATATGCTACTACGTTAAGCAAACAGTTGGGTTGAAAGTTTATTTATATTATTAATTTTTATTTGTCAATTTTTTTAATATTGAAAAAATATATAATAAATGAAAAAAATTGTAATAGAAGAAATTACAATGGAATGCGTAATGATATTTTTGGAGTAAACGTTTGGCCATGTGGTGAATTAATGATATTTAGAGAAATGAAAGAAATATTATTAAATATCTTAAATAATTATGAAATTTTATATTTGAAAAAATAGTTTAAGTAAAGTATATTCGAGTTTTATTTGAAGTTTATCTAATTATGTTGATAGGCGTTTTTTCTATTAGGTTGGGATGAATAGACACTGTTCATCTCAAGAACAGAGAATGTTTACCTCAACCAATCGTAATTTTTTATTTTTGCCCCTTTTCATCTGATTAAATATGACATGTGGACTCCGATTTCCTAGTTATGGTTATGTCATTGTCGGACACCCAAGTCCATGGCTTTGCGCACCCCAAGCAACGCCTTCACCCTCGTTTTGGTGCCAGTCGGATGCACGATCAAGTCCTGTCAAGTCGAACTATCTTCGGATGTTCCCCTATCTGCTTTGTCGTCTCATGAAACAAAGCTAGCTCGAATGTTCCCCTCTCTCCTCTATGGTCTTGTGAAACAAAGGTAGTCCCTCACAAAGCATCTTCATGATCCATCTACTGAAGAAAAAAAAAAAAAAAAAATCCCAATAAAGATCATGTATTTCTTGGAAGTTCAGGCACCAGTCACATACATTGATGCTACCTAATTCCAACTCATCAGAATACAACCTGCTATAATATTCACAAAATTGGTTCCATAATGCACATTATCATAATTAAAATAACTAAGTACATGCTCCAAAAATTGATCATTGGTGAAGGCATTGCGAGTATTCGTTGAAATTACAGAGAGAAAATCTTACATGGGTTGAAATGTATATGAACCAAATCGTTGAAAGGGTCGAAATTCAAGCAAATCTTACCACATGCGTACAATAATAAGGGTGTCGATGGATCCTTTTTCCCAAACCCTATCGGAGTTCAAACTATAGGGACGAGATATGTTGTTATTCCAAGTGTGAGCGAAAAATGTCGGAGATCCCATGTCACCTACCTTAGTAGAGCGAGACAAATTGATGGTGACCCTTCTTGTAATATACGTGTGGAGAATTACAGAAACAACATCTATCTTATAAAATAATAATGCGTAGGCAAGGAAACTTGTTGTTGCTCCAGAATGCCAGGTTTAACCCTAAAACCCTCGTAGGAACAAGTGCTTCATATATTGCATAGCGCCAAAGGTTGACACTTCGTAAATGTATTTCACTTCTCACTATCTATGCTTTTTTTTATCTAGGTCGAGCACATATTTGGAATTCAAAAATTTTGTAAAGGAAACTTTTGAGTGTCTATTAAAGACTTGTGGATTTTTGACACCTGATTTGTAGAGGGAGACACGTTCTCAGAATATCCATTCTAGGAATACATTGATTTGTTGGTTAAGTCTGTCAAGGCCCTCATTCTTGAAGATGTTGAGAAGGAGGTTTTAGCATAACCTCTTTGTATGTTTACAAGAGGAGGCTTTGTTTTGAAGTAACATGTGACCATAAAATGAGAGTGGCAGCCTAGGCAAGTAGTGAAGTAATGTGTTTGGTATTACTCAATTTGTAGAAAGCTAATGGATCTGATATATTATATTCAATTTTCAATTATGATTGACACCATTTTTTAAAGGTTACCGGTTTCAATCAAAAACTGTAGTTCTATTTCTTATTGTTTTGTTTTTTCCGGTAGGCAAGGGCCCTACTTCCTAGGGGTCACTCACTATTCATATGGTGAAGGTTCGTGGATAAACACCTCAGTCATTCTATTATAATATAACTGCGTACTTATTCTCTCAATGGAAATTTATGGAATTGTTTTCATACATACTTTTGAGTAGAGTGAGTTTCTTACACAAAGTCATGTTACTGAGAATTGTTTTAAAATCATGTTATCATCTTTCTTGGTAGCGCACTTCATTGGTGTGCAGTGATGTATTCTATTTTAATGTTCTGTTGTGATATAATGTTTTCCAATATTGTGTCATTGATCTTGTGATTTGCAACTCCTTGTTTGTTGTCAAGGGCGTTTCACATTTACCTCAATTAGCAAAGTACAAGTAATTGTTTTACAATAAGTAAGTTATGTCCTCTACATGTCTTTCTAACTAGGGTGTCTGTATGTTTGGCAGTTTCTAACTAGAAATTGAAGAATCCAAGTTTTCTCCACAACGCTTCTCTAAGAAGGTGTCTAGGATTGTTCATTTGGTGGAATGTCTCTGTTTGTAGAAATGTGATGGTTTCATTCTTTAAATAATGTTTGTGTCTTCATATTTTATCACGCGTCTAAAAGGCCTAGTGTATGCATAATAACATGTCATCTTGCCAGCATTGGTGATCAAATGGTCACTACCAGCGGTATAATTTATCATTATTTGGGAAGATATCGACTTTTTAAGTGTGTGCATGAAACGTGTTTCCGAATTTGACATATTCATCTCATGAACATCATTTGGTATCTTTATTACTTGCATTGGTTATATTTTGTATGTGTCTATCATTAGTATTTTGAATCAAGTGTATAAATATTCAATAGCTTAAATTCAATTTGACATGTTCATTTCATCAACGCCATTTGGCTTATATATATATATATATATATATATATATATATATAATCTAACATTCTATATTAGCATCACTGTAATTGTTGTATCACAACAAGTACATCAAAAGTAGTTAGTTTTCCTCCTTTTTAAAATTCTGAATACAATACATTTTTAGACATTATTTTCAATGATATATGATTTTTGTAAATGCGGAGAAGACCCCTTTAAATTTCATCATATTGGAAATAAATCCTTTTTCATACTTTTATACTATAAATCATAGCTACAACTTTTTTCTTACTTTTTTCTTACTGTAAATTTAACAATATATTTCCAAAAAAATAATCAATTCAATTTATAACTTAAAATCGAAATATAGCATTCTTATTAAAAACTAAAATAAAATACACATTTAAATACACAAAACAAATTATGTAAAATATAACAATAGTGCATCATACAATCAAAACCCAAAATCGTGATCAATCAAAATCCAAAACCTTATTAAATATTGTGTAAAAAATGTAAAAACTGCACCAGCACTTCAATGACCTTTTTTTTGTCATGATTCATGCTTGCCAATATAAAACCTTAATAAATTGTTCTAGTAATATGCAAAATAGATGTGAAAAAATGATGATGAATATAAAAACTTAAGAAAATTGGGTAATAAAAAATAAAAGAAATATTATAAACATTTAATTATTAAATAGTTGTGTTGATATCTACTTTACAATTTAGTACGGAGGAAATGTTGTATTATTATTATTAAATGAGTGTGAACAATTAAGTATAAGTTTAATATGGAAAACAAATTGTATTGTGCACAAATGAAAGTAAACATTTAAATGTTAGATCAATATGAGAGAGATATACTGTAATATTCATAAAATAAAACATTAAATAAAAACATAATAATAATGAAATATAATGTTGGTCCAATTAAAAAAGTAATAAAAAATACAAATAAAAAACGGATTGAATTCAATGCATATCTTTTTATGACACATGAACCTGGAAAGGTAAGATGTTCACATCCAAACATCTTTTCAAGGTGTGGTATTTACAAACCCCATTAACTTATAAAAATATATATATTTTTTGTTGGGTGCACTTCACCACATTTCTTGTTGAGAAAGTTATTTCAATCTTGTAAATTCTCAGTCCAGTCCTTGTTTTCACATGAATTCTTACTTTTGAAATGATAAATTCGGTGTCTTTCTCCATTGGCTAAATAATTTCCATCTAACTATTGTAATATAGAAACAAGAATATTCCAATTTAATTTGTCCTTGAATTAAATTGTGAATTAAAATCGAATTTAGTCTTAACAGCTACTTGGAAATAATTAATTAATTTATTTTAAATTAACTAGTTGGAGAAATTCAAGCTAGAAGTCTTTCTGAAGTCATACAAGAGTTATCCCTTAAATTAAGGAGATAAGATTGAGTTATATTTGAGTTGTAACTAGCTAACTCAGTTTACTGAGTTAAGTCCAGTTAAATTAGTTCTAAACTGTTTGAGGAACTAATAGAGAGTTAACAGTCAGTTGATGCATGCATGCACTCAACTAATGTTACTCTAGTTAACTGAAGATTCCCTCATCAGAAACTCATGCATGTATATTCTGAGAAAGACTCAGTTGAGATTAAAGTCAAGGATAGTGTACTATCAGTTGCATGTGTTTTCTCATGGAGAAAACTCATGCATGCAGTCAAGGATTTAATCCTTGAGGATTGCGCAGTTTTGGAGTAGACCATCCACTTGGTAACAGGAGAATCATCCACAAGGAAGAGCGCAAGGAAATAGGAGCTTGGAGGGCAGATAGGAAGGCTGGAGAGAAGCCATGATTGCCTGTGTGCATCTGTGAGAATTGTACTAAGAGCTGGCTAGCTGTGAGAGCTAAGGCTGTATATAATTTCTATATATTTCGAACATGTATGATAATACAATAGTGTGGGGTTTTTAGCTGAGGCTTTCCCCAAAGTATTTTCATGCATATTTTGTGATTGATTCTTCTTCTTCTGGTTATATTGTTCAACTCGATCTTTAAGCTTCCACAAATTGATAGTAGAAGTAGGTTATAGTATTCTGCTTTGATTTATATTGCATTATTGGGTTAACCTACATCAGATTTTCTACATGGTATCGGAGCTGTGAATAGTAAACTGAGAAGAGAATTTGAAGTTTGAAGTTTGGGATTGCATGTGCAAATCGAATTCATATCCTACTTCAACGTTGGCCAATGGTGTTCTATGGATTGAGACTCAAGTATGCCTTGGAAGGTAGCTCAAATTTCATAGCATGGAAAGATAGAATGGATGTTGTATTAGAAGATAATGGCTTGGAGGAATTCATTGATCAAGAAATCCCAAAACCAACTTCAACTAATGCACAAGAGTTCGCTGAGTGGAAGAAGTGTGTGGCGAAGGCAAGACGGATCATCCTTGAGGGAGTTCGAGACCATATTATCTCGGGTCTCCATGGGAAGGATACTCCATTTTCAATGTGGAATACATTGAAGGGCCTCTACCAGAATAGTAGTGACCAAAGGAAATTGGCACTCAAGGATAAGCTTCGAAGAATCAAGATGGAGAAGGGCAATACTATTTCTACATATCTAAACAAGCTCACCACCTACAGAGATGAGCTTGGCAGTGTGGGAATAACTACTGACGATGATGATATGGTGAGCCTCGCTCTCCTTGGCCTTCCAAATAGTTGGAATAACTACCAGGACTCTGCGAATGGAAGGGAGAAATTGCTGGATTGGGAACGACTGTGGTCAGATCTTCCACAGGAGGAGATCAGTAGGAGCACATGAGATGGTTCTTCCTCTAAAAATTATGATGAAGAAAATCTGGCCTTAGCAAGTAAGGCAAGGAAAGGGAAGGGGAAGGCTTCCCATTTCAAATGAATTCTTCTCATGGAGGGAACAAGAGTGACATGTCTAAAGTAAGATGCTTTAATTATCACAATATGGGACATTATGTGACTAATTGCCCGTCGAAGAAGTCCAAGAAGGGATCCTCGGAAGGATCGGAAGGTGAGGCATTAGCCTCTCAGTTCGAAATGGACTTTACCCTCATTGCATGCATGGTGTCATCAATGATGGGTTGTGTCTGGGATCTTGACAGTGGAGCCTCATTCCATATGACCGTTGATAAAAATTTATTTAGTGCCTTGGAGGAGAAAGACCTCAAGATGCGCACAAAGATGGGTGACGACAGAAGGTATAGTGTTTCAGGAGTGGGCACGGTTGCTTTTCAGAGGGAGCATGAGCTCCTCTCACCTTGACAGATGTGATGTATGTGCCTAGACTGAATATGAACTTGGTATCAGTCATGATGTTGGAGGACAAAGGCTACAATGTTGTATACACTAAAGGAAAGGCATTCCTAAGACACATAGCCATGAGTCAAACTAAGAGGATATGGATTCGGGTGAAGAATCTCTATAAACTAGAGGTAGATGATTATGCAACATTGAGTACAAAAGCAGAATTGGTGCAAATCCAAGACATTGGCGAGCTATGGCACAGGTAGTTGGGCCATTTGCAACATGGGGCTTTGAAGATAATGTAGCAGATATCTACAGGACTTCCCAAAGGTAAACTTGAGCAAGTTGACACATGCAAAGGTTGTACCTTGGGAAAGTACACCAAGTCTTCCTTCCATGATCAAGGCAATCGAGCAGAGGCTATCTTAGAGTGATTTCATACTGATTTTTATGGACCATTCTCAATGGAATCCATAGTGAAGCAAAGGTATTATGTGATTTTCATTGATGATTATTCTCATAAATGCTAGATTTATTTCATGCAGAAGAAGGAACAAACTTACACAAAGTTTTGTGAGTTCAAAGCTTTGGTCGAGAAAGAGTCAAGGAAGAATATCCAGGCCTTGAGAAGCGACAACAGTGGAGAATATGTCTCTCAAAAGTTTAAGGACGTTTGTGCAACAGAAGGAATTAAACAAGAGTTGACGGCACCTCATAACCCACAGCGAAATGGGATGGCTGAGAGGAATAACATAACTATTGTAGGGGGAGCATGGGAAATGTTGGATGACCAAGGCCTACCACTTCACTTGTGGGCTGAGGCATGTAATACAGTGGTCTATTTGCAGAATAGAAGCCCACATCACATACTTGGGATGAAGACACCAAAGGAAGCTTTCTCCCTTAAGAGATCAGATGTGGGTCACTTTAGGATCTTTGGCTCATTGGTATATTTCCATGTGATAAAGGATGAACGGTAGAAGCTTGAACTGAAAACAGAGTTGGGGATATTTGTGGGGTACATTGATACACCTCACAACTATCGGGTGTACTTTCCTACCAGTCGGAGGATAGTAGTTCGCAAAGATCTAAAGTTCAATGAGAAGAAGGCCATGCGAGTTTCCATTGAGAGGGAGCTCCAACTACAGGTTGTGGAGGAACTGTTGGTTCCTAAGGAGGAGGAGCCTCAAACCGATGTTGAGCATCCGCATGCAGAGGTTCTAGGAGTGGAGACATCCACTCAAGAAAAGTCTTCTAGAGATGGATGGAAGCACACAAGAGAAGCTGACAGATTTTTGGAGGATGCGAAAGAGAATGTGGGAGCACCATCTTCTCAGTGAAGATAGAGGAGGTCACCTGAGAGGTACAATGGATACATGGCCCTTGCTGGGGAATGTGTTGAGATCGAGCCATCTTCCTTTGAGGAAGCAATGCAGCAACCGATTTGGGTTGATGCTATGGCGGAGGAGTATGACTCCATAGTTCGTAACAGTGTTTGGGACGTGGTACCAAGACTGGAGAACAAGCTAGTTGTGAGTTCCTATTGGCTTTACAAGGTAAAGCAAGTTGTTGATGGTAGTGTGGAGAATCATAAGGCAAAATTTGTTTCCCATGGCTTTTCACAGGTCGAGAGGATCATGTTGTTGCAGTATATTTTGATAGAGGAGCAAGATGTTGACATTTTGATAAAGGCATTGTCAAAGTGTAAATTCGAGTTCCATAGAGACAGGATCGGGGTGGCAGATAATCCCTTTCTTATTGAGAGGGTGTGTTGAAATATGGAAACAAGAATATTCCAATTTAATTTTTCCTTGAATTAAATTGTGAATTAAAATCGAATTTAGTCTTAATAGCTACTTGGAAATAATTTATTTATTTTAAATTAATTAGTTGGAGAAATTCAAGTTAGAAGTCTGTCTGAAGTCATGCAAGGGTTATCCCTTAAATTAAGGAGATAATATTGTGTTATATTTGAGTTGTAATTAGTTAACTCAGTTTACTGAGTTAAGTCTAGTTAAATTAGTTCCAAACTGTTTGAGGAACTAATAGAGAGTTAACAGTCAGTTGATGCATGCATGCACTCAACTAATGTTACTCCAGTTAACGGAAGATTCCCTCATCAGAAACTCATGCATGTCTATTCTGAGAAAGACCCAGTTGAGATTAAAGTTAAGGACGGTGTACTATCAGTTGCATGTGTTTTCTCAGGGAGAAAACTCATGCATGCAATCAAGGATTTAATCCTTGAGGATTACACAGTTTTGGAGTAGATCATCCACTTGGTAACAAGAGAATCATCCACAAGGAACAACACAAGGAAATAGGAGCTTGGAGGGCAGAAAGGAAGGCAGGAGAGAAGCCAATATTTGTTGTGAGCATTGGTGAGGATTGTACTGAGAGCTGGCTAGCTGTGAGAGCTAAGGCTTTGTATAATTCCTATGTATTTCCAACATTTATGATAATACAATAGTGTGGGGTTTTTAGCTAAGGCTTTCCCCAAAGAATTTTCATGTGTATTGTGCAATTGATTCTTCTTCTTTTGGTTATATTGTTCAGCTTGATCTTTAAGCTTCTGCAAATTGATAGTAGAAGTAGGTTATAGTATTCTGCTTTGATTTATATTGCATTATCGGGTTAACCTACATCAGATTTTCTACATCAAATTTTCCTATTTCTTCCTCAAGTATGAATAAAATGACAAAACAATTCTTCACAAGGCATCTTGCATTAAAAAGAGACGTAGTGGCAATGTTTCTTTCTGATCGATGATAACTTGTTCGTAGTAATGGGAGTCTTATCGTGTAGGCAATCACCATTACAAATTTATTGTTACATGCACAAAATTATCCAATGTAAAAAACAAATTTTCAAAGAAGGCACAATTTTCACATCATTACTCCAATTATAAGTAGAGAAGATTTCTTCTGGAAGTCCCCTAGGTCAATTTTGGGGTAAAAGCCCAAGTTTTGATGTAAATTGATAAAAAAATGTAAAGTCTCCGCGAATTGTGGATGCAAAGCACATAGTTAGTTAGGAGTCAAAAAAGGATTTTTACCCTCGTTTATGTAAAGTTGAGTCGATTTTTGAGATCTACCCATGGTCCACAGACCATGAGATTGTATAAATAGGTGTGTCTTAGAGAGTCTAAGGGAGATCTATGCTTTTGTCCATGGGTGCGACGGATGGAGTCTTAGAGAGTTAGTGTAGAGAAGCATGTCTTAGAGGACGAAAAGGCTCTGAACCTGAGTGCATAGAAGCCTAGAGTATATTCTGTAGCTAAGTGCGCACACCCCTACAGCTAAGTGCGTAGGTTTTTGAGTCTGTAACATTATACTGAAGATCAATGAGGAAGACTGTTGGAGAAATTCATATGTTTTATATTTTTCTTTCTGCTATTGATGTTTACAATATGTCTTATGATGAAGGAATTTCTTTATGAATTAATAATGTATTGATTCGTGAATCTATTGGATGAATCTCTTTAATTGAACACAAGGCAGGTTTAGCAAAGGTTATAATACTTTTGTTAAGTTTATTAATCACTTAATGAAGTCTCTGTAGATTTCGATCTGAGATTAGTCTATGATGGGCGTACATAGATAACCTATGTATTAAAGGTTCGTAAAATTAGATCGTAGACCTTCGCGGAGGTCTAGGGGCCAATTGAAGGAAATTACAATGCCGAACCCTCAGGGCTTAAATATTTGTGTGAAGGGAGATCTCAGACATAAAAAAGACGTCACACTGATCTCTGGATGCTAAAACTTGGTTCCAGCACCCCCCCATACTACTTCAGGTGAGACTTCAGACTGTGCTAGGTGGATTGATTCTGAAAGGGCCAGTAGTGTAGGGTTTTGTTTGGCACAACTAACTCTCAACTTGGGTCAGGACCCTCTAAGCCAATAAATGATTCCATTGTCGCGATTGGGATTATCATAAAGAGATGTGTGATGTCGTATCACTAAAATCCGACCAAAAAGGAAATTGAGAAGTGGCTCGATAGGAAGATCAACAAATTCATGGAACAAGAGAACATAAATCTGCACCTAACAAAAGAACAGTGGCTAGACATATATTTGTACACAAAAATACATGAATTTTCTTTTGCACCTTCCTGATCGAACTATATGAGTGGATAACTAAGTTGGAAAATAGCCAAGGAAGGTGGAGGCTTGATGGTCCAATAGTGTGGACTTCGAAACTAGTGTGGAGGTTGGAAGCTTTTGAAGATAAGATCATGTGCATTGTTGACCACTAGCTTGATTGAGTCATAGGAGGATTTGTAACGAAATTCACGGTTGATACCTTAGTTAGTTATAGCGAAGCAGAGCGACGCTTCTTCAAGGGACCGCGAGGTAAGTATTTGAGATCTTTGAATACATGAATTAAGATGTTATTTTGTGAAAATCAAGGTATACCATTTCCTTGATGTTTGGATCTACGTGGAGTGGACGAAGCTTTAGAAACCAAGAAAAAGTAGGGCCTGAATATAGCTCGTTGATTGGACCTCCTTCAAGTGACAACGAGCGAGTGGTACATGGCTTACCACAAAGCATTGTCTAATTGATAAGGCAGGGTTTTCCGCTAACACATCATCCATCCACTCCACCTCCACCATCACCTCCATAGTACACACCTTAACCCACACCACCACCACCACCACCATCGTTCAACATGTCAAATACGATGAAGTTGCCAGTTTTCAAGGGCCTAGGAAGTGAGGATGCATATTAGTTTTGGTTTGTTGCGAAGGCTATGTGGATAGCACAACAAATTATGAATGATAATATAAAGAGGGTGCATTTGGTTACTACTCTGCAGGATCACATGCTGACATGGTACATTAAGTACTGTGCCAATAATCCATTGGCGTCATTAACAGAAACTCAAGCCGCTTTGAACAAAGAATTCAGTAAGCCTAATTATAACTCATAATCAATAATTGGATTCAAGGAAATCATGATGAGGGATGGTGAAACACCCTGGGAGTTAGATCAAAGATTGAAGTACATGATCTGTTAAGCTAATACGCATCTCACAGATAGTCAACACCACGAATGGTTTATAGTCTCACTCTTGCCCCACCTAAGGATTTCTTTATCGCAGCAAAAGATAGGAACTCAAGCGGAAGCTCTGGAAATCATGATGAGATTGTGTGAAACACCTATTCAACACGTGTCTTTGGGAGTCCAAAAAATTCACTCACAGTTGTAGAACTTATGCTTGGAATTGCAGAGCTTGAAAAAAGAAAAAGAGGCTAGGTCGGAGGTGTGCAAGGAAATCTGGTGCCTCAAGTGTAAGATTCAAGGGCATGACAAAGATCTCAGACCGCTTTTTATATAGAATTGGGTGAGTGTTCATATAGTCCCAACAAACCAATTCATTCCTCTCACTTTGCAATGAATCTATCTATGGTGAACCGATATACATCAAGAGATCGAACCTCATCCATAACACTCTGCCCACATTGACAACAGGATTCTCCACCGAACCCTATCTTCGCAAATTATATCTCAAGCGGGGCCAATGCCCTTGAGGCAGGAAGCTCCAATAGGACCAAGCATAGGGCTCGCATTGTGGTGCGCTATTTGTCAGTTGGCTGGAAAACATGTAACAGATAATTGTCATTTGTTGCAAAAGTTTGTGCAAACACCACAACAATTGTTCTATGATTTCTACAAATTGATGGGCCACAATGAGTGCCACTGTCGCAGCTATGAATTGATGATGGAGAGGATGCCTACGTACCAAATGCAAGCAGAAACTCAACCTCTGGATCAGAGCGTTGGGGGAGCACACAGAGGATATCAGGGTCATGGACAAGGCCAAGGAGGAGGAGGACCTGGTAGGGTTCATGGAAAGGTCATTTTGCTATAACTGTGGGACACCAAGGCACTACGCACGGAGTGTCTGAATCAGACATGCCCGTCATGTCAATACCACACTCAGTTTGACCACACAATAGAAGAATGCCCTGTGTTGATATCTAATATGTAAGAGAAGAAAGCACAACCTCAACAACCTACCCAGAACTTATAGATGATGAGGGTTGAGCCCTGCGAGGAAGATATGAATGTAAATATCGTGTTAAGAAGCGGAATAATGACTAGTGATGGTGAGGGAAAACAACCTGAAGAAAGTGGGTGGGTCCACAAGGCCCTAGAAAAGGAAGTTGGCTTCGATCCGGAGTGCACAAAGGAGATGTTTATGAAGGCAAAG
Organism: Pinus taeda; assembly: GCA_000404065.3. Classification (NCBI taxonomy): domain Eukaryota; kingdom Viridiplantae; phylum Streptophyta; class Pinopsida; order Pinales; family Pinaceae; genus Pinus; species Pinus taeda. Next base: position 254,188 of record APFE031321493.1, read on the forward strand.
AAACACTTTGATGAGACATCTACCTTAGGCAATCAGGACAAACTACCAGGAACTAGAACGCCCACAAAAGTTGACCCCTTTGTACCCACCATGTTCTTGGAAACATGTATCAAATTGTTGCACCATAGCAAGGCTGTAAAGGGGCTACAAGAATTGATAAATAAGTGTGCTTGTAAGGAAAGTACTCCTGATGGACATCGCATAGTTAGGAAAATTTGAAAGCATAAGGCAAGAAAAGGGTGCGAGATGAGGCTCACCATGCAAATAGGAGATTATGAGATGGACTAGGTTATTTTGGATCCGGGATCTGATGCAAACATTTTACCTAAACAGGCATGGGAGAGAATGGGGAAACCAGCGCTACAGTGGTCTCCAATTCGACTAAGGATGGTAAACCAGCAGAAAATTATCCCTATGGGATGACAGCATGGAGTCACTGTAGATATAGAAGGTGCGAGCATGCTGGCTGATTTTGAAGTGATAGAAATTGTTGATGACAACAATCCATACCCCACGCTCCTTGGAATTGATTAGGCTATTGATATGAATGGGATTATCAACTTGAAGAAGTGGACAGTGTAGTTTGAAATGAAATCACTCCACATTGTAGTACCGCTGGACCTTGTAGAAGGACCACGCTATATCGAACCGGTTCTCGACTATGAAGAAAGTGATGATGATTTGGATCAGATCTACAAAATTAAAGTGCGAGACTAGGACTGGATTAATCCAACAACTGATGAACAGGTTGCATGGGACTGCGAAAGCTCTTGTACCTTGGATTTAGATGAATAATTGGAGCATTGGCAGAATCAGTTGCATGAAGTATCTACACTGCACTATAACATGATGACTAAATTGTTGCATTGTGTGTCATCAGAGGTAAGAAATTCACCTGTTATGATGGTTTAACTGATGTAGATAAGATTTTGGATGCCTTTGAAAGAGAAGTACCTGAGGATCATTGTTTTCTAGCGTTGTATTGGCGCTACGTCCTATGCCTGCACGGTAGTGGGGTATGCACAAAGACAATTTTGATGAATGGCGTGATTACAGGAGGATGATGAGGTTGTGATTTGGTTGCCCGAAGGTACAATTAATCGAGAAATATGAAGGGAGAAATGATCCGCGTGATCATTTGGTGAAATGGACTAACGTCTACGGAACAGAGCCGCAACCAGAGTGGGTGCACTTATTCTTCCATACTTTGGATATAATCCCTATGAATTGGTACCTGGAAACCAAGCTCCACCATGGCACTGCAAAGTGGGATATATTAAGGGAAGTATTTCTTATGACCTTCGGTTTAGAGGATGGGTTCAAAATCATCGATGAAGCTTTGCAATAGGTTAAAGCAATGATATTCAAAGGCAGAAGGCCATTTCGCAATTGAAGGTCCATAGATAGAGAACTCGGACATCACTATGCCATTAAAAACTAGGCAAGTGAACATTGGTATTGAAGCAAAGCCAAAATTTGTGAGGATCGAGGAATATTGGGATGATGCCACGTGGTTAAAGTTGTTGAGTTGCTCCATGAATATCAGGATTTGTTTCCTACAAAATTTTCGAACCTGAAAGCCATCATAGGTGACATGGGCGTGATGAATATTACCTTGAAGACAGATGTGAATCTTATTAAGCAGAAGCCATATCGCCTTAACCCCAAATACAAGGAAAAGGTCTGCTTAGAGTTGGAAAAGATGTTTGAGGCATGCATTATCGAACCTGTGGAGGAATCTGAATGGGTAAGCACAATGGTAGTCCAAGAAAAGAAACAAAAGGAAGAAATATGGATTTACATAGATCTTAGAAGCTTAACGATGCTTGTGTCCATGATCCTTTTCTGACACCATTTATAAATGAGGTACTGGATAATGTTGGAGAGCAAAAGGCCTACTCATTCACTGATGGGTTCTTCGGATAGCATCAGATTAATATCCCATCAGAAGAGAAGAGTAAAACAACCTTCGCGATGAAATGGGCTTGTTTCTAGTATACTATGATTTTGTTTGGACTCAAGAATGTGCCAACGATATTCTCACACGTGGTCATTGCGGCATTCAAGGAATTTATTCACAAGTTCTTGGAGGTGTATTTTGATGACTAGACAGTGTTTGATTTAGTCAAGCACCATGTAGCCAGTCTATGATTGATGTTAGATACGTGTCGAAGATATCAGATTGTGCTGAACCTGAAGAAATGTTTATTTTGTGTCCCCATTGGGATTTTGCTGGGTCATGTGGTGTCCAAGCAAGGACTAATGGTGGAACTTGCTCAGATCGTGGTAATAGTCAATTTGGATGCCCCGGGGAGTGTCAAACAGCTACGTGCAATGTTGGGCCATACTAGGTATTATCAAAAGTTCATTAAGGCTTATGCTCAGATTACCTCACCTATGGAAACGTTGTTGAAGAAGGACGCTACATTCTATTGGGATGAAGAATTTCAGTGCAATATGGATGTCTTGAAGGAAAATATGGTCATTGTGCTAATCTTGGTCTTCCCGTGTTGGAAGAAGAAGTTCCATGTACACATCGACACCTCTGTATTGCGTTGGGAGTAATGTTGACATAGGCTGGTGAAGGAGAGATGGATCACACTATGGCCTTTGTGAGTAGGGAATTATCAAAGGCTGAGAAGAATTACTCAACAACAGAGCATGAAGGATTGGCTATGATGTACGTGCCCCAAAAGTTCTGACACTCTCTGTTGGGTGGATATTTCAAGATGTACATAGACCACTTTGCCTTGAAGTACTTAGTCAATAAGACTGCGTTGGGGGGAAGATATGCAAATGGATGTTGCTATTTCAAGAATATGACTTTGAGGTAATTGTGAAGCCAGGAAGGTTGAATGGAGGACTTGACCATCTGTCGCAGATTGAAACAGGGGAGGAGCCTACTAATTTGGAGGAAGGGTTGTCCGATGCACAGCTCTTTGTGGTGCGCCTAGTGGATAACCATTTTTCATATATTATCCACTTTTTTACTACAGGGATGGCTCCAGAAGGATACACCAGTCAGCAGAAGAAAGAGTTAGTAGTGTGTGCAACAAATTTCACAATAATTACAAGACATTTATATAAGATGGGTTCAGACGAGATACTCCAATGGTTTGTGCCCGATTTTGAACGAAATAGCATCCTTGTTGAAGCTCATAGAGGGGTTGCAGGAGGACATTACATAGGAAAAGCGATAGCGTAGAATATTTTGTGTGCAAACCATCATGAACGGGTAAACCATCACGAAGGGATGAACTGCCACTAAACCCTCTGGTGTCATTACAACCACTTAAGAAATGGGAAATTGACTTTGTAGGACCGATTCATCCCCCAGGAAAGAAAAAAAGTGCACGCTATATCATCATCGTGATGGAGTATCTAACCAAATGGGTAGAGGAACAACCTGTGAAGGATTGTACAGGGACCACAGCAGCAAAGTTCTTGTTTGAGTACGTGTTAACCAAATTCGGCTACCCAAAAGTATTAATGAGCGATCGCGGTAAGCACTTCCTCAATGAGACAATCAGCACGCTGACTGAAGAGTTCCAGATCTATCATCAGAAGAGCACACCGTATCATCTGCAAGATAATGGAACTATGGAGGCCTTTAATAAGATCTTAGAGAACTCGCTGACAAATATTTACAACGTGCAGTGGAATGATTGGGACGTGAGTGTACCAACAGTACTATGGGCATACAGGACTACTTGCAAAAAGCTAACAAGCTAGAGACCTTTTTGATTGGTCTATGGCATAGAAGTTGTGATGCCTATGGAATATATTGTGCCTAGTCTGCACATAGCAGCTTTCACAGGGATGGCGGATCGTGGAGCCTTGGAAAAGCGGCCCGCGCAGCGAATGGAGCTCGAAGAGGACAGATTCTTGGCAGGATTTCATCAACAAGTACAGAAGGAACATGAAAAAGCATGGCACGATCGACACATCAAGTTGCACATGTTTAAGGTAAATGACTTGGTTTTATTATATGATAGTAAGTTCTATAAGTTCCCAGGAAAGTTTCAAATGCACTGGCTTGGGCTATATGTCATCAAAGAAATTACAGATGGAAGCGCAGTTCAACGCGTGAAGCTGAATGGAGAACCTTTTCTAGGAAGGGTGAATGGAAGTCAGTTGAAGCCAAATATAGGAGATCCGGCTCAATGACTATATGACAACAGGACAATCTTAGTGCTCCTGGAAGATGCAAGGGAGCGCGGGACTATAAACTACATTGCCCGGTTTGAGGAACTATGCAACAGGGGAGTTGCGCAAAAAAGGGAGATGTTACAGTATCAAAATCTACATGAAGGGAGTTATGCTAGGAAAGGGGATATAGCTAGAAAGTGACCGTTAGAGTCATTGATCATGATTTGACAACCAGGATATGGTTAAGAGGAGCAGGTGGCCAGCATTTAAGGCTAAAATCTTTAAATATCTACCACCAAACCAGCATTAATGATCAAATTTTGGGGGGAACGGTCGGATTTGAATTCAAAATTCCCTATAAATTACATGTGCCAAGAATGGCAAGAGTTCAATTTAAACTCAATATGAAAATCATAGAGCTACAGGTCAAGTCACAGCCTTCGACTCCGGCCAAAGTAAGGGAACAGCGCAGAGCCACCATCCAAGAAGGGATCGCTACAGTGGATGTTGTAGTCGTAGAATGCACAAATTTATTCGAACAGGCAATGGAGTTAGTCACGACCCTGCAGGAAGACCCCCACCTGCAAATATTGAGTACAGAGATCTGCAAGCTCTAAAAGCAGTATGATGAGGTTAGGGTGACAGCGCACTCAATTGCTACACCGCAGTGCCTCGCCAAGTTGCATGAGGGGAAGTAACTCTTGGCACAGGTGGAAGAAGCTCAGAAGAAAGAGTTCGTACTTAAGGCCAGGTTGGGTCCTTGGTTGGAAGAAGCCTACCAAGTCTCCACCAACATTCAAGAGAAGCTGACAAACTTGCATCTCACACAGCAGAAGATCAAGTTGGCCGACAAAGGAACATCTATAGAGCAACTCATCAAACAAGTGAAGTAGGCAACTACACAGAGCATTGCTGAGGTAGCAGTTGTCTAGGTGAAGTTGGGGGATCTTCGCAGCAAGATCACCAAGCCAGCTGAGTGAGTCGAGGGTGAGTCATGACCTTTGTGTTGGGGGCCTGTTGGGATGGGGTCCCCTAGGTCAATTTTGGGGTAAAAGCCTAAGTTTTGATGTAAAATTGATAAAACGATGTATAGTCTCTACGAATTGTGGATGTGGAGCACGTAGTTAGTTAGGACTCAAAAAAGGGTTTTTACCCTCGTTTATGTAAAGTTGAGTCAGTTTTTGAGATCTACCCATGGTCTGCAAACCATGGGATTGTATAAATAGGTGTGTCTTAGAGAGTGTAAGGGAGATATATGCTTTTGTCTATGGGTACGACGAATGGAGTCTTAGAGAGTTAGCGTAGAGAAGGGAAAGGCTCTGCAGCTAAGTACGAAGAAGCCTAGAGTAGAGTCTACAGCTGAGCGCATGGACCCCTGTAGCTAAGTGCGCAAGGAAGTTTCGAGTCTATAGCCTTATACTGAAGATCAATAAAGAAGCCTTTTAGAAAAATTCATATGTTTTATCTGTTTCTTTTTGTTTTTTATGTTTACGATATATGTTATGATGAAGGAATGTCTTTATGAATTAATGACTTATTGATGTGTGAATCTATCAGATAAATCTCTTTAATTAAATATAATGCATGTTTATGTGAAGGCTATAATACTTTATGCTAAGTTTATTAAGCACTTAATCAAGTCTCTGTAGATTCCAATCTTAGATTAGTCTATGATGCACGTAAGTAGATAACCTATCTGTTAAAGGTTCGCAAAATTTGATCGTAGAACTTCGCGGAGGTCTAGGGGCCAATTGAAGGAAATTACAGCGCCAAACCCTCAGGGCTTAAAGATCTACATGAAGGAAAATCTCGGGATGTGAAAATTTGGTTTCAGCATCCCCCCATACTATTTCAAGTGAGAGTTTAGTCTGCGCTACGTGGATTGATGCCGAAAGGGCCAGTGGTGTAGGCTTTTGTTTGACACAACTAACTCTAAACCCAGGTCAAGACCCTCTAATAAAACATACTCCTTGCACACTATCATTACTAATAATTAATTATCTAGTTTGCATGGGAATCCATTCTATGAGTTGAGAGTGAGGAGGCCCCTTTACTTCTCGTACATAAAAATTTATTGTACTTGTTGTATCACCATTAATATTCACTCTACTGCCTACATCAAAGTGGTCATTGTTAAGGTACTCTATAGCCACAATCAATGTCATTATAGACATATTGTACTTTATGTATCGTCTTTAGCATTCACTCTACTTCCTACATCAAAGTCGCCATTGTTGAGGTCCTCTATATCCAATATCAATGTCATTGCAGACAATAGTAATCCTTGATTTAGTGTCATAGAAGAGCTTCTACAGGATGGTGGTGGCCTCCTCTTCTAAGAAGGGAATTGTATTATTTCCATTGACAATTATATTAAAAAATATCTTCCTAAGCACATCTCTAGAAGGGAACACGACTTCTTCCAAAATTGCACTATCCCACTCTCAATTTGAAAGCATAAACTGGATGGAAGATTATGGATACATGATGCATCATGTATGATGCATTCCATTAATTACAGAAAGAACATGAGAGACACAAATGTTAATTATTCATTATACAGAGGGAAATAAAAGGTACGAGGAAAATGTTGCTAGATATTAGACGGGTCAGACATGTATATAATGTATTGTAACATTGAAAGGAATATAATGAAAAAACCAATCTGGTTTTCCTAGTTTTGGGTTCCAAGAGAAAAATCCATGTGTATATTTTATGTGCTCACCATATTTTTTGTTGAAAATGCAACAAGATGATGGAGCTTAGTGAAAAGAAGTCGCCTTCACTAAGTGGTCCCGCAGGCTATTTTTGGCGCAAAGTCTATTTTTAGACTATGTCTATTTTTAGACATATGGATCATGGTCTATGAGTTGCAGAATGCTATTTATGGATGATTGGTCATGTTGGTAAAAATAGATGGACTTCTATTTTTAGACATATGGGCGGAGTCTATTTTTAGACTGCCAGTCTAAAAATAGAACAATCGAATATTATTAGCTCTTAATAATATTTGGACTATAAACATTATCTTATCCTCTTACAGCACTTGAGTTCGAGCTACGGATGTGGCACATGCAACTGCCAGAAGGAAATACGCATTTCTTATGGGTTGGTTGAGCTATTGCATGAAGGACTTTAGAACTCAAGTGATTGAGTTTGGTGGAGTTGATTGAGGATTTGATGGAGTTGTGTTCAGTTTGACTTAGTTGAGCTAGTTGTATTTAGTCTAACTACCACATACACTAGTGATGAGTGGTGTGAATTAATTATTAATTAATTAACTAATTATTAACTCATAAATCAACTAAAGAATACATCAGTTAACTCAGTGCATGGATAGTTTAGTGGAGACAAGTGTTAGAGGTGAGTGAAAGGGAAAGACAGCTGTCAGTTGTGACTATAGTTGTGCATGAGATTTGCACAATCAATGGATTGAGTATTGCCAAATAGGATTGTGTGGTATATCCAAGGGAAATACAAATTTGGATCAGCCATTCTCATCTATTCTCATGCAGGTATTGCGCAGTGGAGGCAGGCAAGCAGCGGAGGAGATTTGAACATGTGATTGATTCAGATCTGAGCTAGTTTGTGTGTAACAGGTGGAGATAGTACTGAGTACTTGTGAGGATTATTGTACTATGTATTGTTACATGTTCTCAATCAATATAATATATAGATAGTTGAGGGGTTTTCAGCTGTATTCTTTCCCTAGTACACATTGTGTTGATATGTGCGGTTGATGTTTCAATGTGCGCATGCGATTGTTTCTTAATTCCGCAAAATTGATGATCAACGTAGAGGAGGTTATCTATTATGCATGATTCCCCAAATAGTGTATAATCAAGATAATATCCTTGAATAAGTGTCATATTATTCAAAGTTTCTACATGGTATCGGAGCTGGTTGATTTGTAGAAAAAGGTTCTACAGGATATCAAAGCGAGGATTGATCATCGGATCTATTATTCAGAAAGTGTTTACATTTTATTTCTTCAGGCAGAGTCTGTAATCGGGCCAGGTAGTCGTTGGATTCATCCTTATTTTGGAAGGTGAGATATCTGGTGAATGCCCATATAGTCGATCTTTGTACGAGAAATACTTTGTTCTCACAAATTTTAGATCAGAAGCAGTTGAGTTTTGAGCTGGTGGAATGGCGCTCAAGGATAAAACTCAGAAACATTAAGTATGGGAATGGAGATAGTATGCCCCAGTATCTCATGAAGTTCACCCAATTCCAGGATGAGCTGGGAAGTGTGGGGGTGACTATCGATGATGAGGACTTTGTGAGCTTGGCTCTCCTTGGTCTTCTGAAGAGTTGGCATTCCTATCAGGACTCTGTCAATGGTTGGGAGAAATTGCCAGGATGGGAGAGACTTTGGTCGGATCTTGTGCAAGAAGAGATCAGGCAGAATACCAGGGACAGATCTGCATCAAAGGAATTTGATGAAGAATAATTGGTTTGTTGATAGTGGAGCTTCTTTCCACATGTTCGTCAACAAAATTTTGTTCAGTACTTTGGAGGAGAAAGATCTCCAGATACTCATAGCATTGGGTAATGATGAGAAGTATAGTGTCTTAGGTGTAGGCAAGGTTATTTTTCAGAGGGAGCATGGATCTAGAATTACCTTGAACGATGTCAAGTATGTACCAGGACTGAAGAGAAACTTGGTGTCGATCATGATGCTGGAAGACAAAGGCTATGATGTAGTCTTCAGAGAGGGAAAGGTTTTCCTTAGACACATCGTCACTAGACAGGTGAAGCAGATTGGTTCACGGGTCAAGAACCTGTATGCTCTTGAGGTTCAAGATGCATGCAAAGCCTTGAGCAGCAAGGTAACTGATGGAGACTTGGTGGTTGAGAGGGAGGGTATATTGCCTCTCAACATGCAGAGCCAAAAGAAGTCTTAGACAATTGTGGAGGAGCCATGATTAGTGCAACAGCTTCAAGAGGTTGTGGAGCAGCCACAATAGGGGAAGCTGAGAGGAGATCAAGTAGAGACATCTACTCATGTAGAGACCTCCAGTAAGGGAAAACTTCGAGCCAGGTGGGCAAAGGGATCACATGTAGCCATACCTCCAAGTAGGAGGTGGGGCGATATAGAGTGATCGTCCCAAGGAGGAGGGGCAGGATCCTTGAGGTACCC
>APFE031321493.1:305567-332100 GCA_000404065.3 Pinus taeda
AAGCACCGGTCTTAGCTACACCAGACTTCACAAAAACCTTTATTATGGAATGTGATGCTTTAGGAAATGGAATTGGTGTTGTTTTAATGCAAGATGAAAGACCCATTGCTTTTCAAAGTCGTCTAATCAAGGGAAATTTTTTACACAAAGCTATTTACGAGAAGGAAATGTTGGCAATACTACATGCACTTAAGAAATGGTGACCCTACCTAATGGGAGGACACTTCAAGGTAAAAACGGATCATGATAGCCTTAAATACTTTTTAGAACAAAGATTATTCTCTGAAGAGCAACAAAAGTGGGTCACAAAGATGTTCGGTTATGACTTTGAAATCATCTCCAAAAAATCGAAGCAAGATGTGGTGGCAGATGCACTCTCAAGAAAGGATGAGGATGTGGAAGCATTGGTGTGCACCATTTCTAATATCCAACCAGCTTGGATAAACAAAGCAAGGGAGGAATGGAAGAATGATGAAGAAGTGTGGGCACTTATTCGAAAGTTACAACAAGATTCCAGTACATCTGAAACATTTAGCTGACAAAATGATTCATTATGGTATAAAGATCGCTTATACCTCTGTAAGAATTCCCAACTCAAACAAAAGATTCTTATGGAATTGCACACTTCTCCCTTAGGAGGGCACTCAGGATTTTTAAAAACTTACCACATGGTTAAGAAGGAATTTTTTTGGGATGGCCTTAAATCGGATATTCAAAAGTTTGTGGCGGAATGTTTGGTTTGCCAACAAAATAAATTTGAAACAATTAAGACCTTGGGTCTATTACAACCTTTATCCATTCCAAGCCAACGTTGGGAGGAGGTTTCAATGGATTTTATCACAAGTTTACCCAAGTTTGAGGAAAAGAGTGTCATCATGGTGGTAGTTGATAGACTTACCAAGTATGCACACTTTTGTGCATTATCACATCCATTTAAAGCCGGTACAGTTTCTACTACATTTATGGAAAAAATTCGAAAGCTACATGGAAACCCAAAGATTATTGTAAGTGACAGAGATCACCTCTTCACTGGAAATTTTTGGACATAATTATTTTCTTGTCTCGGTACTCAATTAGCTCATAGCTCATCTTATCATCCTCAATCTGATGGGAAAATGGAGATAGTGAACAAATGTTTGGAAGGATATCTTCATTTCTTTTTATTTGATAAATAGACACAATGGGTCAAATGGTTGCCTCTGGCTGAAAGGTGGTATAAAACTTCCTTCCATATAGCAACAAAAATGACCCCATTTATGGCAGTTTATGGATATCAGCCACCATCCATCACATCATATTTAAGAGAAAATTCTAAGGTTCAAGCAGTGGAACATCACATTGAGCATCAACAATGAGTCTTCCAACTCTTAAAGGATAACCTTATGTTAGCGCAGAATAGAATGAAACAATAGACAGATCACCATTGCAGTGAAAGAAGTTTTGATGTAGGTGATTGGGTATTCCTACGGCTACAACAATATAAACAAAGTCCCTCAAGCAAGCTAAGAAGGATAATAAATTATCACCAAAGTATTGTGGTCCGTACAAGGTGCTGCAAAATATTGGTACTATGGCATACAAATTGGAGCTTCCTGCAGCTTCTCGAGTGCACCTAGTTTTCCATGTTTCATGTTTAAAGAAGGTTAGAGGTGACAAGCTCCTAGTTCAAACAATATTACCAGAACTTGATGAGGAAGGAAAAATTATATTGGAACCTGAAACAACCACAGAAACAAGAACTCGGCAGCTACGAAATCGATCAATTTCGGAGTATCTTATCAAGTGGAAGAACTTATACACTGAAGATTCTACATGGGAGGATGAGAATTTTATACAGAAGCATCCAGAACTACTCAAGCATCGAGGACAACACTTTTTTGAAGGAGAGGGGCATTTTAGCTCCCTATAATACTAGTGATTACCCCATTACTATTGTAGTTGTATCCCTTATTAATATTGTTGTGGCCCTATTTCCCCCATATTGTTATTATTGTGCCCCATAGAATCCCTCTATTGTTATTTTTGTGGCTTTATATTATTATTGTTAGGTCGGCTAGGTTATATTGTGACTCCTTAGACTCCTATATATAGAAAGGAGGTTTTTTCATTTGAATCATCAAAGAATCATTCATTTGTGTAATGTAAAGGAGTTTTCCCCTCGAAGAGGTTGAATTCTAAGGCGTTGATCTATCTTTTCTATCTTTTTGTGAGCTGGTTTCATAACATGCATGCATTAACTAACTAAACTCACAATTAATTCAACAAACTGTTTGAACTAATCTAACTGGACTTGACTCAGTTAAATGAGCCAACTAATTACAACTCAATATTACAACTCATCCTTTTAATTTTAACTGATGGATAAATTCCTCAATCAATAGAGAAATTGTTGCATGTCCCCCATAGACTTCATGTTTAATTTTCTCCCACTAATTAACTCAAGATGAATTAATTAATTATTTTACAAACAGCTACTAAGATCAAATTCGAATTTTACTTCTCAATTTGAGTTCAAGGACTAACTAAAATTGGAATCCATCCCAAATTTTACTTCTCAATTTTAGTTCAGGGACTAACTAAAATTGGAATCCATCCCAAAATGTTATTTTTAGCACTTCCATTTTTCATTCCTTGTTACTATGTCTAACACTCGTAGCCAAACTGTTATTTATAGTAGTGTTATTTTTAGCATTTCTTGTTGCTATTTTCAACATAACATGTGGAACCAAAGACCCTGAGATGCTTTATCGAAGGAATGTGCCCATATCACATTTCGTAAGGAGTCTTATTTCTAATAGAATTATATGGACATCTATTCTTTACATATAAAGCACCTAGAACTACATCATCCCAAAACATCAATTTTACATTCTTGAAAAACATCATGGAGTGCACCATATTTAAGATTGTCCTATTCATTCTTTCAGCTATTCCGTTCTGTTGGGGATTATAAAGCACAATTGTTTTATGTTTGATCCCATGTTGGCAAATATAGTTTTTAAATTCATTTGAAGTGTATTCTTTTCCATTATCAGTACGAATAGAGCCAATATGAGATTGTGCATCATTTTCAATCCATGTATGAAAGTTCTTGAATATTTGAAAAGCATCAGATTTGTTCTTCAATAAATAAACCCAACACATTCTGGTGTAGTCATTAATAAATGTCATCACATATTTATTTCCATTTACAGAAGGAACGAGCATTAGACCACATAAATCTGAATGAATGAGTTCAAGTTTTCTATGTGTTCTAGAATGTGAATCATGAAAAGATTGTTTGTTATGCTTTCCTAGAATGCAAGCATCACATTGCTTAAGTTTCCTAAGAATTGTAGGCAAACCAGTAACACCATTTTTCTTCAACAAGTGGAGGCTTTGATAGTCGAAGTGTCCAAATCTAGCATGCCATAATAAAATTGATGGAAATGTACCTTCATCATAATGAGAATTGTATGAGAAATTTTTTCATGAGCAGAGGTAACTTGCAGCTTGAGAAGCCTTTCTTCTTCTATCCCCATCATGACAAGTGACTAATCTGATGCTTTTCTCACCTCAGCCTTGCCAACAAACATATGAATGGAGTGTCCTTGCTGGCAGATGTTGACCAAGGAAAACAAGTTTCTCCTCATCTATGGAAGATATAAAACATGATGCAAAAGAAAGTCCAGAAGACCAGGCAATTTGAGCTTAATTGTGCCAAGACATGATGGCTTGAGTTTTAATTTGTCTGTGAAGTATACCACTCCATCAACCTCGTTAGTAAATTCTTCAAAAAAATCTTTTCTAAAAGTCATGTGGCAAGTTTCTCTTGAATCAAGCAACCAATCATGTTTCCAAGAAGCAAGTGAAGCATTAAATAAGTCTTCATTACTCCAATATTACAGTGTGCCACAACATAGTGAGCGTATTTAGATGCTTTACCTTTCTCGTTGACATTAATTTTACCTTTGGGATGGTTTCTTTCCTGCTCAATTCTGTCCCAAGAAAACTTTCAAGTGGATGCATCATGTGATCCATCTCTATTGCAACATATGCAATGCAAATCTTACTTTTCTCCTTGAGAATGTCTGCCCCCCCTGCCTTAGAAATTTCTTCTTCCTCTTCCTCTTTCACCACCTCTTCCTATGGAAGAATCTTGAGCAATATTCTTCTCTCTATGTGCAAGACAGACAACCTCTTCAGAGGACTGAGGAGTTGTCTTCTTCCCAAAATTTCTCTCTCTTTCAGCAAATTTATTCACAAGGGAATCAAAGGTAATTTCTTTGAGGTCTACATTTGCTTGCAATGACTTAAGAAAATTTGAGTAAGTGGGATAAAGTGCCTTGACAAAATCTATCAGAGGAATGTCCATTTCAACATTAGTAACTTTGATATCATGTATAATAGATTTTACTTATGATGCAAGAGAAATAGGATCATCATTTTGTAATTCAAGGCTAAACAATTTAATCATGAGTTGAACAACTTCAAGTGCAAAGTGTGAGTCATAGAGTTCTTCATTTTTTGTAAGGCTTTGAAATAATTTGAAAATGGCGAAATATGGCGACTCACCTTTACATTTTTTGATGCTGCAATCAAGGCATAAGCCTTTCTATTCTTATTTTCCCAAATGGTGAATTCTTTTCTGAGGTAGGTTGTTTTGGTTCTTTGTCTCCGTCTCCAACACACACTCCTTTCCACAGCCCATTAAAAATGAGAGTGTGTTTGATTTTCCTTGACCATTCTGGATCGTTCTCCTTGTTGGTTAGAACTACTCCCACAATAGATGTCAATGAATGCATTTTAAAAACCTGTGTACTGTTAAAAAATATATATATACTTCTGCTGACAATAGAGTATAACAAATTGCACCTCTGCTGGTAATATGTGTAACAAAAAAAAACAATGTAATACGTATCGACAGAGGTATTACTAGGAGAGGGAGTATATGGGGATGCGATCTTAGATCTCTCGCAAGGATCCACCCAATAAAATTTCACAATAGTAATGCAATACTCAATAAGAATATATGGAAGAACTATGGATGATAATTAAAGGAATTGGCGTGGCGAAAATGGGTTGGATGGTCTTCTCTTATATCCTGTTTCCACTGAGATGGTTCACTCTTCTAGGGAACATGAAACATGAGACTACCCACTTGTGCAATACAAATGTAATCGAAGGATAACGGTCACTTTACTAGAGCAGTGGTGAGTACACAGCACATATGGAGATCTGCGAGGAGAGGAGGGGTCGTATGGAGCAGCGACATCGTGGAGAGGAGGGTTATATACACAGTGTTGTGAAGTTTTATACCACGATTGGTGGGAACTGTAGTGAGTGGATATCTGAGTGTGGGAACAGAATATGGTAGTAGCATTTACAGGCAGCGCAACGTATTGGAGCAACCTACGTAAGGGAGCAGTGTATGTATGGGAGGGAGAAGCGTACTTCAAATATGGGCATTATTGGTTTGAAAACAAGGATAAACGTTGCAAGTGTGGTTGATAAACACTGTAAGGGGAGGCATGGAGCTGCATTAGATGTTTCAAACAGTGAGAGCACCCGTTTGGTAAGCAAGATACTTTGCAAACAGTGAGAAATGCTTCCCCGCGATAACAATGCAAGCGGAGGTTGCGTTCCCACCAGTCGTTGTGCCTCCCCATGCTCTCAACCCTCTCAATAGATAATAGAGAGGTACTACTATGGTATGACACTTGTCTTCCATACCAATAAGAAAATTTTTGAGGAAGTTGTCATTATTCCCTCCAAAACCTCTTAGAAACAAAATCTCCACATTTCATGAAACGTATTTAAAAAGGAATCTGGCTAAAGTTTTAACGAAGAGAGGTTCAGTTCTTTGATGAGAGGTTTAGGAATTTGTGCTGGTAGAATCCAGATGTGCCAAGTTGCAGAAATGTAGAACATGGGTAGAATAGATAGAATAGACATAAGGGAGTTACAAGAGCAGGAATGCTAAAAATAGAGTTAGCTCTGATACCATGTCAAGCCAGGAGGTTACACCTCAAATGATATTATGTCTCTTCATTTGGGTTGTTCATAGTTATATACATGACAAAGTGACTGTTGAGTTTTATCTCCCGATGACTCTTCATTTTCTCTTATTAATTATTTACATTATTTATAATTTTTTCACCCAATCCCTATGATTAGGTGTCAACAAAACTAAAGGGATACAACCTACAACAAATATGTTATAACTTCATCTTCGCTTTCACACAGTCTCCTATATTTTTCTCACACGTAATACATAGTCTTAATACAATTCCCTCATATAAACTGAGGGTTTCCTTCTAGGGGAAAAAAAACCTAAGTTAACATAGCTTCGACCATCACATATTTTTCCTAATGAATGGCCCAGATTGACTAAAAAATTACAATATCTTACAACGCAAATTTTTCACCCTCATGGCAGCAACAGTGGAGGGAAAAGTTCCACACCCAACAGATCTTCCCTTACTGTTATATCTCCTCTTGTTAGTGGATTTTTCATCCTTTTCTTTATATATATAATACAATTTGATCTTAAAATTAATGAAAAATTATGAAAAGAAAGTACATAAAATTAATTGTCATTAACAGATTAATTTAATATCTATATATTTGTGTGTGGGGGGGATTTATTTTAGTTGGTTATGGTATACCGATAATATTGAATACTTGTCGTGAAAATGATTTAGGCTTAAATTTCATTAGCACACTTATTTTTTTTGTATGAGATTTGTTAAATGTTTTTATTGTGAATTAGTAGTTTTTAGAAAATTATTGTAATGGATTAAACAATGTAACAACAATTTCATTATTTGTTGGAAGAAAATACATACGTATTTCAAAGGGAAAATTTAATTAGATTTATTTATTAAAACTCAAGAAAGAAAGAAGATACACAAAGAGAGAAAATGGATGTATAAGGTTATTTCAAAAAGGGTGGACATTAAGGATCAATTTGAGAAGGGGTAGGAAAAATATGGCAAGATGATAGATATAAAGATACCAACAACATTATGAAGGTCCCCGCGAAGAACTATGGGAAGATTGGTCTTTCTTAACATTCAAGGGCAAATAAAAGTAAGCAATATATTTTAGTGACTCTGTAGTCTAAGCTGATAATGTGTTGTGGATTATAGAATACCCAGGACTAAGTACTACTTTAAAAGTTGACAATACCAATGTATTTCTTTCATTTTACTCGAATAATGAAGTAATGAACTAAGAGGTTTAGGTTGGAGTTGCATCCAAAATTATGTAATATCTTCAAAAATTGAGTAACGCTTTGAGAAAATGATAACATATTTTTGATATTCTTAATGAATTAAGGATATCAAAGTGGGGATAGAGAAGAGGTGATATATATTATAGATTCTTTAATAGGGTGAAAAAGAGAAAATGAAGCATTCTTTTAATTTATGCTCCATGTTGCAGAGCATATATACTTGTTGATCATGAGGTTTGTAGGACTTAGGAAAGAAGAAATAAAAAAGAGCAATTATATTGACCTAAAATGATTTTGAAAGGGGGGAAGTATGTACATCAACACTTGGCTTGAGAAAGAGCTAAAGAAAAATGAAAATTATAAAAGATACACATATATAACCTTGTGTTCAGCCCAAATTCCTATCATGAATAGGGTAAGGTTAACCTTTATTAACATTTGAGGTTGATAAATGAGTAGTAAGGCATAATGAATATGTACTCTAAGAAAAGTTTATTCTCTAGAATATATATGAGATCAATTATTGAGTGATCCTTTGAAAGTTAATAGGATCCATGTGTCTCTTCCAATCCACTTGAACATTAAGGTAGTAATAAAATAGATCCTAAATGGGGTGTATCTAGGGATATGTGAAAATTGATTTTGAAAATGAGTAAAATTTTAAAATGAAAACACAACACACCTCTATTAGTATCATTTATAATGAATTCATGACTAATATTTCTAAATAGTTAATAATATCTACCAAAAAACTTATAATAAATCAAATATGGGAAAATCGAGTGTTCTCCCAATTCAGGATCATTATTGCACAAACAACTTACATATATGTTAGTCACAATGCATTCATTCACTACTAATAAAAAATCCTACACTATAGAAGTTGAGAGAGAAATCTATGAGAGAGCCAATTTGTAAGGTGACTTGGGGTGATGATAGAATCTCTCTCTATATATAGAGAGAGAGAGAGAACAAGGATGAAGCTTAGAAAAGATATATATATAATGTGAATCTCCTATTGTGTGAACCTAATTTATATTTGTATTTTTCTATACTCTTATTAAAATGATACAATATATTTAAATTGTTCATATCCAATCCAAAAAAGAGTAAAAGAATTGTAATGTTCACATATCAAAAGTGTTGGTAGTTATCCTTGCCTAGATTATTAGGTTCCAGTAAGAATTAAATGAAGACAATCAATATTATATATAATAATCAAGGATATATATATAAAGAAATAAATGGTGAAAATTTACAATGTATATAACAATACATAATTGTTAGAATAGTTTAGCTGATTTTTTAGAAAGTAGGTGATGGTTATACTCATTCACTTTGACTAGGAATTGAAGACTTCAATTTAATGTATTATTGAGAAACCCTAAAGTGAAAATATCCAAAAAAAAATAGACCTTAATTGTAGGTTCAAAATTGGCAAAAGGCAGGCCCCAAGAAGTAGCCTTCTTGATGGTGCTGGAAACCACCAACATACAGGGTCTACCCAATATGAAGTCCCAATTAGACCTCACACTGTTTGGAGTAGGAGCCCCATCCGAGAAATAGGCCTAGTTTCCATATTCTTAATGATTTTCCTTGGCTACAATAAACAACATAAGAGAGTATGCATATACTTTCAAGATGACCAAGTAAGTTAGTCATGTGAAGAATTCAAATGTAAAGTGTATAAAGGATATTTCACGAAAGGGAAGAGAAAGTGAGTCTTTAAGAGAAAATAAATAGTACTATACTAATAAAGACACATGCATCTATCTAAAATAATTTTTAATTATCTTACAAAATAGCTCACAAAGAAATAGCGATCATGAAAGTAAGAGACCCACAATTAAGATGCATACAAAATTGAACAAAATAGGTCATTTTCATTAGTATGTAGAAACGTGAACGTACACCAAAAATAATGAAAGCATAGGATTATAATCATTCACGACATATGCACAAAAGTGTGTTGGCCCCAAGAGCTTCAAATAATTAAGTTAAAGTCCCAAGATACACCATTACAATGATACAACACTAGCTCCATGTAATAGCCTTGGGTTAAAAGTTCATGTAATAAAAGTTAATAAAGGTAAAGATAAGACCACGAGCAAAGGACACTTATTCCAAGTTGAATGTTGGGCAAAATATCCTAGTGGTCATCACTTGTTGTGTTTTATGGCTAAAGGGAAATTGGCAAAGGCAATGGCTAAGACTTCAGAAAGGAAAAAAGGTATTTTTGGCACACTATTTATGAAAATAATGGAAATTACGAGAAAAGGAAGGTGAAAGGTCATAGGTTCCATGTGAGGAGGAAAATGAAAGAAAATAATGGAAAATTGAAGAAATTAGAGGCCCTATAAATAAAAAGACCTTTGAGCATTAGTTGGTAGCTATTGTCAACCTTTTGTGAGTTTAGTGTTAGACTTTGTCTCAGAGAGGAAAAAGCACCAAGAGGAGAAACAATGTAAGTAAGCAAGGAAAGGAAAGGAAAAGAAGGACAAGGAAAGCAAAGGAAGGCAAGGATCAAGCAACTTCAACGGTAATACTTGCAGGTAACACATTGCATGTTGTATTTCCTAGTCGGTTTTGACATGTATGGTATGTGCATGTTGGTATATGGTTATTTTGATGTCATTGGAATGGATTTTGTCAAGATTCGACAGTGTATTTTAGCCTAGACTTGTCATTTTCGAATAGCCATGGTGTGATGGGATTGTTCTTGGCTTGAGCTTTGGATTGTCAGATGGTTTTGGAAATCAGGGTGAGGTGGTCTCAGGAAAATTCTCAAGGGCCTAGGAATCCCTTGACCGATAATGGTGAGATACATGGTAAAGCCTAAGGGTGGAGATAGGAAAAATCCTCAAGGATGGTGAAGAAATTCTGAGGAATCCAAGCTCGGTTCGGTTTTGTGATCTTGACACCGGTTCAGGAGTGATCACAGTATGGAGAGTGTAGAGGTGGTTTAACCTCTGGATTCCCTTGGTTGTCTTTGGATTGGTTCGTCCCATGAGATCCCACATTCATGCTTGGAATATGGCACAAGGTTGGTTGGTTGAAATAAAGATCTAGTTCATCCAATCTATGGTCGAGTGGAATGTGGAAATCCAAAACCTGGTTGGTAATTGTATATGGTTAATGAAAGCTAATTTTCTCTTAATTTTGGTAAGGAAATGTATTGGTTATTATGTGGCTTTAATGGTTTTTATCTTATAGTTATTTATCTAGTTATATATTGATTATAAGTATGGTTTTATGACAAACCTTAATCATGGCTCTTTTCATGTTTTCACTCATAACTGAATGAATAATGAATACAAGACCTGATTGATGTTAAGACAGCTAATGAGAGAAGGTAGTGACCCTTCTTGTTAAACCTTAGATAAGTTTTCAGCCCCTCATGTTTAGACTTGCATTCATGACCTGTAGGTTGCATATCTAACAAGTGTTTGACAGAATGTTAGTCTCGGTAGGGGATGGTCAAGTAAAGTCTTGGTTCCAGTTTTTGGTTTACAAGTATTGTCTTCATGTCTTTTATGATTTTTGGAAGTTTCATGTATTTTTGGGCAGAGGCTAAGCCCCAACCCTAGAAAGTAGCCTTAATTCTCGTAGTTGTTGGCACAACACTAGAATAAAAAGGCTATAGTCACATTGATGCAAGCCTATGGGATCGACTGGGAACCCATAGTCACATGGAGGCCTTCGAAAGGGAGCGACTAGGGATCTAGGTCAGTGAAAAGGTGAGTTGTCTCAAGGATTGGACACCTAGAGGGGTTGGGTTACTCTTGGGAGTCATGTGGCACCTGAGGGAGGTCAGTAAGGTCTATTTGTGTCAACTCCATTTCCTTAAGGTCATCTAGGAGGTTGAGTCATATCATAGTAAACCTTCATCTCATGTTTAACTCGTGTAAGCCGGTGAAAGTGGGTAGATGTGAGAGGAGGTGACGTTACACTCCAATAGTGGAACATTAAACCACCACTTGCTTGAGCTATAAGGGTTTCTTTATAACAAATGAGGTGACTCTACACCTTCCATGTGACTCTTGATCTCCTCCATTACTCTTGATCTTCCATATGACTTTTGAGCTTCTATGTGGCCTTTGAGCTCCTACATGACTTTCAAACATCATAGTGACTACACACATTCCATGTGTGACCTTTGGGCTTCTACACATTTTAAATTTTCTCATTTTTAGAGATAAAAAAGGTACATTCCACAAATTGTGGCAAAATACATTGTCAACATAATACTTTTGTGATGAAAAATTGAGAATCCATAATTTGGCGATTGTGACATAAGACTTCATTGTAATGTATCAATTCCAAGTTCCTCTCTTTGTTGTTATTTATTTAGTTCTTCATGATAGATCTGACTTGTACTTCAATATTCACCCTCCAAAGGGTCTGGATAATTATTAGAACCTTCTAAGTCAACATGATTTTCCTTCTCTCTTTCATGCTCCAAGGTTCATTTACTCCTGCATGATGATATCTTTATGTCTCATCTCCCTAAGTGTCCTATTGCAACCACTCCTTTATGTCCTCCTTGAGAAACATATTTCCATGTTGAGATGAAAATACCTACAAGTGAAGCTCACTCATGAACAGAAAACATCAATCCCAAAATCACCTACTCTATTAGTTGTTTCCATATGCAATTGTTGACTATGATGGGACAGGCGAAATGATTGAAGGAAGAGGCCTTTTTGCACATAGTGTGTAGAGTCAAGAGGTAGGGAGTGAGGGTATGGACACTATGATTGTGCAATGCATAGTGGAAATAGAGAGGAAAGTCATGTGTTTCACATTGGGCATGTCTAGGAGGAAAGGATGATAGGCTTTCTAACTAAGAATGTACAGTGCACATTACTTGAGGAGAAGAGTCTAGGTGTTGCATATTTGAGCACTAAAAGGGCTAAAGGATGGCCCTGCTACTCACTAAAAGTGCATAGTGTGCAGTGAAGGTAAGGTTAGTCTAGGCATTGGGTATAGGGAAATTTCAAGAGATAAAGGTGACATGCTTGGGCACTGTGACTATGCAGTGTGTAATGGCTAAGAAGTAGGCTCAAGGAATTACACATATTGCTTCTACAAGGTTCTATAAATGATCTCATTACTCACTAGAAGTGCACAATGTGAAATGCAAGGAACGATTTCTCAGAATCACACATGGGGAAAGTGCAACCAACAAGGATGAGTGGTTGAGCACTACAGTTTTCTAGTGCGTAGTTAAGGGTGATTTTCCCCTAGGATTGTGCAATGCGTAATTCCAAGAGGAAGAGGAATCATCATTTTGGCTTACAACTATGTAATGCATAGTTAAAGGATATTTAAAGGTTGGTCATTGATCGAGCAAGTTGCGAGGATAGTTAAAACTTTGAAAATGACTAAGTGTGGGATCAATAAGATAAGAAGGTCATAATTAAATCATAACAAGACTTGAACATCATCACACACACATAAATGACCAACCACATGAGAATAAGATACTCGGTACCCAAAATCAACATACATTCATTGAAATGACAATAAGATGGCACTTACCTCCAAGTGCGACACAAGATATACTTTATGACCCAAGTGTTGACTACAAAGAGAATGATAGGTAGGATCCATTAATGTGGGAGAATTCTTTGAATTTTCCTCTTAAAGATGTGACATAACTGCCTTTCACAAAGAATGACACTTCTCTTAACAAAAGATGACACTTTGGATTTATTTAGAATGGAACTTGAAAACTTAGAGAACAATTGTTAGATCACTCTAACAACTCAAACAGAAGTTCACATGATCAAAGGGAGGCTCCAAAATTTGAATGTAGGCAAAAATTTGGAGAGTGTTGTAGCAGTCACAACAAGTCCAAATAAGACATCTCTTGAGAACATAACTTATTTATAAACTTTGTTTCATGTGAATAATAAATCATTAAAAATATCTCAGTGATAAGCACAATATTGTGCATTAAGTTAGCAATAGTATTTTTGCTTCAATTCTTTATCATCAGCCACACTCTACGTAATTCTAAGAATATTCCCACATAAATCCATTCTCTTGTTTTTTGCAAAATAGCCTAGATTCAAATTCAAATGTTGATGTAGTGCCTCACCTAAATTGGGAGGAATGAAGGGATAATTTTGATCTAAAATAAGAGGAACTAATATGGAAAATGGGCGCACAAAGACATTCTCTCTACCTAGTGTACCTCCCATGAGCCTCATTGGTTAGTGAGTGTGGTAGTGTTTTTGTAGAAATGGTATACCAACAGACAAATCCTTAATAGTTAGTTGTTTCCTACAAAGGATCACAGGTAGAATTCGTGATGTTAGTGGACAGACTTAGATAAACAAAACATTGTAAATAGTGAAAACAATGTGTACATAAACATAAACTAAAACAAAGAGTTAAGTACACAAAAAATTCTCAATGGAGAAAAAAAGTCAGCAAAATAATGGAAAAAACTCCCTTTATTGATTGTTGGTAGTAGAGGTTGAATACAATAGATGAATCACAAGCACTTGAAAGTAATATTTTGAGCTATGGTGCTCAAAATTTCTCAACAATGGGGGTTCGTTTCCTCAATCTCTTTGCAAGTTTCTCCTTTCTCTCAAAGAAGTATGAAGACTCTCCAATGGTGGATTCCTCTTCTCTCACTAAGATGATGGATTACTTAGAAACAATATGGCCAACATGCTAGTGCTCTTACTTTCTTTGGCTTCAACAATGGAATGGTGGTTTTCTTTGATAGCAATTTGGCTAGCATAACAATGTCTCATATTTTGGTTCTCCCATGGCCTATTTATATATAATATTTTAATCCATCTTCCCTTTCTTGGTTCATGCATGATAATGACACATGAGTAGGACAAGATGATTCCAATGAGGGTTGCATATCTTCAAGGCAACTCAAATTCGGTTGTCCTGGACTGAGATCCTGTAAGGGAATCAGCTCCATGTGTGTAGAGTGGTCTCGAATTCACTAAGTCATCCATTTCTTTGATTGTGCGACTTTCGAAGGATATTCAGCATGTGGGAAATTATCAAAGAAATATTTGTGCCATCCTCAATTTGTTATCCTTACAAACTTTGGAACATCTAAGAAATTAAATTTTTTAAACTTCATGATGTATTCAACTAGAAAAACTTCACTTGTGCATTTTGTTGGATGTCTTTTAGCATCTTCTAGATTGTGCAAACATGTGTATGATTTTATAGTGTGAACAGTTGCCCCCTGATGTATGAGGTTAGGAGAAAATGTATAGCCAAAATACATCATGTTTTCTTTTCTAATGGAGAATATGATCAACTTTTTCGAGAGAGTGGATGGCTTGTTATAATTATGATTACATAAACCCCTTGACTGAGTATAAAGGATAACCATGCTCTAATGAAAACATAAAGAATAAAAAAGTGTTTGTACGAGGTAGGAATTTCCCATGCTTGTTATGATGACTAGTAACGAAATATTACAATCACACAGGAAAGGGTTTTGTCCAATCACCATTATGGAGGTTGACGTGTTGATGGTTGATGATGATAATTGTTGATGCACTCAAAGGTGTTTATTCGACAAATGGATTGAATTTGGTTCCCCCATGCATAGAAAAGGTAAAGCATTGTTGAATGAGGTGTTCCATTATGTATGGGTATTTGTCTTTTGGTACCTCCCCTGTATCATGGTGTAAGCATTGTTCAATGAGGTGCTTAGTGATGTGGGGTTCTTCAACTAAATGAAAGAACTACAATAGTCACTAAGTACAATACCACTTTGACATGAAAAATTGTGTTGGTGTTGAATTTCAAGGGGATCAATGACATCAGTGGGCGATATTCATTCCCATTGTGCCACCTGAGGATGTCCCTTCAAGGGGGGTATCCAAGATACTACCTCCATCCTGGAATATGAGGGTTGAAGTCGATAGGAAAGAAGAGTCAACCACCTGAAATGTTGTATTGGGGAATCAATACAAGATGTAAACAAATTGTAATAGTGTGGGTCAGATAAAGAATGATAATAAGAGCTGATGGTATCAGTGGATATGGACAATTTTCCTGAGGTCGAAGCTTTTGTGCAAATGGAGGAAATCAAAACAAGTTTGTTGATAGGGATGGCCCTGGATTCAATAGGATTTCCAGGGTAGGTACGAGTATGCTCTGATTGATGTGAAGATGGTAAATGGTTGTGGGTGATGTACGAACTCCGACCAAGGGTAACTAGAAACTTATGTTGGGTAAAAGACATGAAAAATGTGGGTGGGAGTCTTTTTCCTAAAAAAAAATATTTCTACAATTGCCAAAAGAATATGAAGGTTATTTGGATGTACAGACACAGATATGGGTCCGCATAATAATGGTTACATGCATGGGGGTTTGGTTTTTTTGTTGAGGGTGGGGGGCCCATTGGTTGGTCTCTGTGTTTGGTTGGTGAGGAGGATGAAGTGATGCACATGGGTTATGCAATATGTGTGGATGATAGGCCAAATGTAGGACGCAGAGGTTCATCTGTCTTGATTTTTCGTAAATTACAAAGGATGGCCCATGAAATGGGGTGAATGATTGATGCCTACAATAGAATGAAGTTGATCTTCAAGGCATGTAAGTGGAGTGATTTTCAGGCCTGAGTAGGTGGTCATGGCTCCTGGTAGTGAATAGGGGTCTACAAACATGAAGCGAGCCATGAGTATGAGGGATCTATCGACCAGCATGGATGTTTATCATATGCAAGGTGAGGTGGTGATAAAAATGGTCAACATGTTGGACCTTATAGTGAATTTTGGATAAACGATCTCAGTATATGAAAATCTTAAGAGGAATCTATCATGCTAAGTGGTGAATGACACCTACTCTGTTGTTTTCCTGTCGAGGTGTTGGTCAAAGCAGATCAATTGTGATGTGCTTTCAATATACGTATTCAATAACCCAAGTGAAAGAATATTTTTAAAACATATACATAATAAGTGATTGATTGAATGATATGAATTAAATAACAAGAGAAGACTTACTTGAAAAGAGTTTCTAAGCGTGCGGCGGGTCCAAAAAATGAGTTTTGGCATTTACTGGAACGAAGAGTTCCGTGATGGAGATGGTGTGGTATTGATCCTTATGTCTCTCCCAGTAATATCAATGGATTTCTTGAGCCTATTAATTAGCTCCAGTAGATTGCAAAGAGGGCGACAGATAGGATTGATGGGGCTAAAATATGCTTCATTTGCATTGTTGATCTTGAGATGTAAAAGCTAGTTTTGGGAGCATTTCTTACCGTTGCATTCAACTAGAATATCAGGGATGCACGCAGGGAGAGACAGGTAAGGGCTTGTACCCTACCCTTTGTACTTTTGGTAGCTTTAGAGTAGATAGGTCGTATAGGGGTCCCATGTATGGACTTTTTAGGGTGAGTTTCTAGGGTCACGTAGGTGACTCTTGTGGAGTCATGTGGTCACCACCTGAACCTATGAGGTCACAGCCCTGAGACGCATAGTTTGTGCATCTAAGTTGTGATAAGTCATGGTGATACCCTTTGGGGGTTGTTACGGCTTGGTCACTTGACAACACACAATCCATGTGTTTGTGCGTAACACAGGCATGCAGATCGTGCATTTTTATTAGACACAGGACGTGCGGTATTTAGCGCATTGGTCATCACAACCTATGGCCTGACAGACATGCATGTGCATATGTCTAAGAAATAGATGCACATTGCGCACGGTTGCAGGCACATAAACATGCAACTGTCAAAAAATGGGCCTTTTCTCCTTCTTCTTCTTTTTGATACCTTAGGGAGCCAAAATATGATGCTTGATATCCTTGATGGCATGTTGGGATAGGGTCCCTAGGGCCATTTTTTGACAATTTAAGCAATTTTTGGTTATAATTTTGTAAAGAATGTAAAGTCTCCATGAAATATGGAAGAAGAGCGTGCAATTACATAAAAGTCAAAGGGGCTTTAGCCCCTTATATGGGTAGGTGATAGGATGGTTTTGAGACTCACCCATAGGCCGCAGGCCATGGTATTGTAATAGAAAGGCTATAAATATTTGATTCATAGCAATTCTAGGAGGAAACTTGTTAGTGAAGATCTATTGAAAGGGAAAGGTGCTAAGACAGGAAAGGTTTGTTTCTTGTTCTTAGGCAAAAGGGGAAGGCTCTTGTAGTTGAGTGCGAAGAAACCTTGGCAAGTCCACAGTTGAGTGTGCAGGCCCCTACATTGAGTGTGTAGGATAAAAGAGTCTGTAATTTGAATATTTAATCTAATAAAGATATTTTTGATTGAATGCATTTGTGCCTTGTTCTTTAATTATGCTTAAGTTAATGTATATTTTCTCTATAAGTTGTTTTCTATAAATTAATTTGTTCTACTGTGCGAATATGTTAGATCTTTAATGCATATGCATGAAGAGTGTAATGAACTATTTTTGTGAAGATATTAGCTAGATTTGTTAGTATAACTATTTGGAATAGGTAGATCTGCACAGAGGCAGATCTAGAGTTTCTATTTACTAAGCGAAAGTCGTGAATCTGCCTCTTTTATGTCTGATAAGCACGATCATATACCTTCGCAAATACCTGGAGTTAAATTGGATAGAATTGCAGTAGTGGATAATAGGAAGGTATAGATCTATGTGAAGGCAGTTCTGAGCTATAAGGGCTTGATAATAAATATCGCACAGTCTCTTAATGCAGGTACCTAGTTCTAGCACCCCCCAATATTGCTTTGGGTGAGAGTGCAGTCTGTGCTTCGTAGGTTGTTGCCAAAAGGGCCAACAATTAGGGTTTTGTTTGTTGGTGCAAATAACTCTGACCCTCGGTCAGGCCCCCTTAATCCAACAAATGGTTATATTGTCGGGACAGGGATCTATCTAAGAGATGTGTGATGTTGAATAAGTGGTTTCCTATGAAGAAAGAGATCGAGAAGTGGATTGACTAGAAAGTGCACACTTTTGTAGCTCAAGAAAACAGGAGCCCTAAATTTTCCAAGGAGCGGTGGTTGCAGATATACTTGTACACAAACGAAACCAAAGTGTTATTTTGTTTCTTCCCTGACAAAATACACAGGTGGCTATCTAGATTGGAAGATAGTCACAGGACGTGGAGGCTTGATGGCCCTATAGTGTGGACTCCAGAATTGGTGCTACATCTAGAAGCATCTGAAAGCAACATCATGCAAGTCGTAAATCATTGGATTGATAGACACTTGTAATCTTTGTGACTGAGTTCGCGATCGATAGAGCTATAAGCTATTGCAAAGAGGAACATAGGCTCTTCAAGGGACCGCGAGGTAAGTATTTGAAGTCATTGAAAATTTGGATTAAATTTTTTTTATATGAAAACTGGGTTATCTAGTTACCTTGATGTTTGGAGTTATGAGAAATGGGAAATTATTTAGAAGAAACGAAGAGATGAACTCAGAGTACAATCTGTTGATCGAATCCCCTTCTAGTGATGATGAAGTGATGGTGTTGACTACAATGTGAAGTGTAGTATAGTTGATTAAGCAGGTTATTCTGAGGATACCTCGTCCATCCACTCCACCTCAAGCTCCACCTCCACCTCATACACCTACACCTTCACCTCCTACTTCGACCATTCAACATGGAAAATGCAATGAATATGTTGGTTTTTAAAGGGGTAGGGAGCGAAGACCCTAAACAATTATGGTTTGTTGCAGGAGATGTGTGGATGGCATAGCGTATTATATATGATAACATCAATAAAACATAGTTGTTCATGGCCTTACAAGACTGAGCGTTAACCTGGTATATCAAGTACTGCGTAGATCACCCTAACAGGATGATGGCAGAAACTCAGTAAGCATTGAATAAAAAATTAGAAAGCCTAAGTTAGAGGTGCGGTCAATAACTGAGTTCAAATAAATTCAACAAAAGATAGATGAGTCATCCTGGGATTTCAATCAAAGATTGAAAGGCCTGATCAAGAAGGCCAATATGGTGATCTCAGATTCACAACATCGATATTGGTATATCATGTCACTCTTACCACATTTAAGATTGTCATTGTCACAACAAAAGATAGCAACATAAGAAGAAGCCTTAGAAATCACAATGAGGTTGGAACCCTCATCAATACATGATACAAACATTGGGGTGCAACATATTCTAGGAAAATTACCTATCATGATTGGACCATATTCGAGGTGATCTGGGGGGTTCAAATCTCTCGATCTGTTAGGATGCCTCAACTGCATACATCATGTTGGGATCACCAAATGGTGAAGGTTCGAAGGGGCCGAAGGGCCGAGGTGGTGTAAGGACTGGATGGCCGAGGAGGTGTAAGGACCGAAGGGCCGAGGAGGTGAAATTTTATTCTTCGGCGAGGGAAGAATATTTCTTATAGATTAAATATGATTATTATATTTTATCCGCAAAATAAGGGGTCTTTTCCGAAGGCCCAACTTGATGGGCCCCCCCCTGAAAATCAATTTGATGATACAGACGCCTTGTGACCCCCTCCCCTGTGTCTTGCAGTAGTAATTCCTCTTTCTAATTTCTACTATTGCATAGCGGGGTTCTGCAAAAATCATAACTCCAAGTGCATTTTGGAGAAATAACCACATGTTTTTGTGCTTCCAGGAAAGGGCCCTCCGAATATTGGGTGTCTATCATCAGACTAGGTCAAATACTATGGAAATTATTTCTCATTGATTCATTCCCACTATTGATTAATAATTTCATCATTGTATTTATACTTATACGACTTCTCTTCATACAAAATAAGATAGGTAGGGTCTTGATCCGATAGGCCAGAGTTGGCTATCTAGTAAGGGGGAAAGTCAGTTCTTGCCACAGCTGGAAAGCCTACACTTGGAGTTGTAAAGCCTGAAGAAAGGAAAGGAAGCCCGGCTTGAGGTGTGTGCTGAGGTTTGGTGCTTGAAATGCAAGGGCCATGGGAACGATAAGAACCATTTCCCAGTTTATCAGAATTATCTTATAGGAGGGCCTATCACCCTGAAGCCAGAAAATATCGTTGGGTCAAGCATGCGAGTTGTGCCATGGTGTGCTATTTGTCACGTTACAGGACATCATGCATTGGATAATTGCCATTTACTGCAGAAGTTTGTACAGACCCTCAACAATTTTTTTTCAAGTTCTGCAAGTCTATAGGTCATGATGAGCATCATTGTTGAAGCTATGAATTGATGATGGATAGAAACCCTACCTACCACATGCAGGAAGAAAATCGGCCTCAAGAGTAGGGCAAGGGTGGAGCGCACGAAGGTTTCCAAGGCTGTGGAAGAGGAAGAGGAGGAGGGGATGGTAGAGGTCATGGACAAGTGATCTGTTATAACTGTGGTGAAGCTGGACATTTTTCGCATGACTTTCCAAACCCCACGCATCCTTCATGTCAATATTGTAGGCAATTCGACCATGTGATAAAAGAGTGTTTGATCCTTATAGAAAATATGCAAGAATAAAATACATGGCCCCATCATCCTACGCAGAATATTTAGATGATGAGGGCAGAACCGCGCAAAGAAGATCATAATGTTAATATAGTAATGCGCAGTGGTATGGGCATCGACAAAGATAAGGGAAAAAATCTAGAGATCAAGGGGTGGATGAGCAAGGCTGCTTAAAAGGAAGTTAGAATTTACCTCAGTCGAGCTAAAGAAACTTTCATGGAAGTAAAGAACAACTTCATTGAGGCCTCCACCTCAAGAAGTCGGGGGAAAATGTCGGAAACTAGTACGACATAGGAAGTAGATCCTTTGGTATTAGTTACTTTCCTAAAGACCTATATGAAGTTGTTGCATGATAAGAAAGCAGTAGAAGGACTTCAAAAACTAATAGACAAGTATGTAGATAAGATTAAAATTCCTTAGGAACAGCGTGCTTTAAGGAAACTTGGTAAGCATAAGAAGAGGACAAGATGCGAGATGAGGTTAACTACGCAGATAGGTGAATATGAAATGGACCAAGTTATCCTGGATTTGGGTTCTGATGGGAATGTACTGTTTAAGAAGACATGGGAATTAATGGGGAGACCTGTGTTGTAGTGGTCTCCTATTCAATTGTGCATGGCTAATCAAAAAAATATTATCCCGATGGGGCGCTTGTATGGTGTAACGATAGACATTGAGGGCGTGAGCACACTGGCTGACTTTGAGGTCATTGAAAGAGTAGATGATAGTAACCCATACCCTGTGCTACTGGGAATTGATTGGGCTTTTGATATGGACGCAGTAATCAACTTGAAGAAGCAGGAAATTATTTTTGAAAGAAAGGCGCTCAGGTTTGTAGTTCCCCTAGACCCTACTGAGGGAGCGCACTATACTAAACCTATTCACGACTTTATGGAGGATGACAATGATCTGGATCAAATATACAAGATCACAGTGTGAAACGAATATTGGATCAATCCTACAACTGATGGATGAATTGCGTGGAACAGGGATAGTTCCTGCACCTTAGACTTGGATGAAGAGCTCGAGCACTGACAGAATCAGTTGCATGAAGTATCTACGTTGTGTTGCAATATGATGACCAAATCACTACGGTGTGTCTCAACTGAGGTAAGGAAGCTTCCACATTATCATCGTTTAACTGATGTTGATCTATTTCTAGATGAATTTGAAAGGGAAGTACCTGAAGAACATCGCTTCCAAGTGCTTGAATTGGCACTACACGCTACACCTACCCATTGGCGGGATACGCACAAGGAGAGTTTCAAGGGTTTGAAGGATTATAGAAGGATGATGAAATTGAGGTTTGGATATGCCAATACCAGGATGACCGAGAAGTATAATGGGAAGGTTGCAATCATTTTGTGTGGTGGACTAAGAACCGAGGAACAAAGCCACAACCAGAATGGGTGCACATTTTTTGTCATACCTTAGATAAAATCCCAATGAACTAGTATTTGGAAATGGATCTTCACCATGGGAAAACTGAATGGGACATCTTAAGGGAGAGTTTCTTATTGACTTTCAGCTTTGAGGATGGGTTTGAATGAATTGATGAAGCGCTCCAAGAGATAAAAGCAATTATATTCAGAACGCCTAAGGAACCGATAGAATGGATTTCACCGGATTGGAGTACACAGTTGCGCCATGCACTACAATGTTACAATGTGACTGCTGAGGAGGTAGAAGAAGACCCACAGAATATTAACATTCTAGAGATCGAAAGACAGTGCGAAATCGAAGGACCAACAGCCGAGAACCCGGATATATCAGAGCCTTTGAAAACTAAACAAGTAAATATTGGATCTGAAGCAAAGCCTAAGTTCGCAAATGTAAAAGACTATTGGGATGAGGATATAGTTGATAAGGTGGTTGAACTACTGCGTGAATACCAAGATCTATTCCCAAAAAAGGTCTCGGATCTGAAGGGGATCATAGGAGATTTGGGTGTAATGAACATCACTTTGAAACCTGACACGAAGCCCATCAAATAGAGAC
This sequence comes from Pinus taeda, assembly GCA_000404065.3. NCBI lineage: Eukaryota > Viridiplantae > Streptophyta > Pinopsida > Pinales > Pinaceae > Pinus > Pinus taeda. Next base: position 328,193 of record APFE031321493.1, read on the forward strand.
CTTATCAGCTCAATCTGAAGTATAAATAAAAGGTGCACCAAGAACTTGATAAGATGTTGGATGCCATAATTATTGAGCCAGTAGAGGAATTTGATTGGTTGAGCCCAATGGTTGTCCAAGAAAAGAAACAAAAAGGCAAAATTAGGATATGTGTAGACCTAAGAAATCTTAATGATGCATGCGTGCATGATCCATTTCGAACACCATTTACAAATGAAGTGTTAGAGAATGTTGGAGGAAATGAGGCTTATTCATTCACTAATGGGTTCTTAGGATACCATCAGATTAAGATCATGTGAAAAGAGAGAAGCAAGATAACCTTCATGACGGAGTGGGGTTGCTTTCAATATACAGTAATAGAAATTCAGACTGAAGAACGCACCTGCAATCTTCTCCCAGGTAGTAATCACAGCATTCAAGGAGTTTACTCATCAATTCTTGGAAGTATATTTTGGTGATTGGACTATCTTCGTGTTGGTAAAGTGCCATGTTGCAAGTTTGCGCCTTATACTGGATACAAATCGCAAATATCAAATTGCGTTGAACTTGAAGAAGTGTGTATTCTGTGTTCCCTTTGGAATATTGCTTGGTAATGTAGTATGCAAGCAGGAATTGACGGTGGATCCTACAAAGAGCATTTTAATTGTGAATTTGGAAGCTCCCATGAATGTAAAGTAGCTACGTGCAACATTGGGGCACAATGGGTATTATAAAAGGTTTATTAAGGCTTGTGCTCAAATAACCGCACTGATGGAAAAGTTGTTTAAGAAAGATGCGACATTCTGTTGGGATGAAGAATGTCAGCTCAGTCTAGACGTATTGAAGGAGAATATGGTGACTATGACAATCTTGATGTTCCTGGATTGGAAGAAATAATTCTATGTGCATGTTGATGCCTCTTGCATTAAGCTCGGTGTGGTATTGACCCAAGCAAGGGAAGGAGAAATTGATCATCCGATAGCTTTCGCAAGCAGAAAGTTATCAAAGGTTGAGAATAATTATTCCACTACAGAGCGCAAAGGGCTGGAGATGGTTTACACGCTGCAAAAGTATCAGCATTATTTGTTGGGAACCCATTCTAAAATGTATACATATCACTCTGTGATGAAGTACCTAGTCAATAAGCCTATGTTGGGGGGGGGGGGGGGGTGGTCTGGTCTCGATGGTTATTTTTGTTCAGGAGTATATGATTTTGAAGTAGTTGTGAAGCTTGGAAGGCTGAATGCAAGACTAGACCACTTGTCAAGGATTGAAATGGGTGAAGAACCAAATAGTTTGGAGGAAGGATTTCCGGATGTGCATCTCTTTGTTGTGCGCATTGTAGATGACCATTTTCCTGATATCATTCAGTTGTTAACAATTAGTATAGCTCCGAAAGGGTATTCCACTCAGCAAAAGAAGGAATTAGTGGTCCTCTCTATGGATTTTTTAGTGATTTCGAGTCACTTGTATAAGATGGGAACAAATGAAATACTGCGAAGATATGTTCCAGATTTCGAACACACTAGTATCCTCACCAAAGCACATGAAGGAGATATGGGAGGACACTATGCAGAAAAAGCAACTACACAGAAGATTTTACATGCAGGTTTATGGTGGCTGACATCACATAAGGATTCTAAGGCATACTGCAAGGTGTGAGATACTTTCCAAAGGATGGGAAAGCCTTCACAAAGATATGAATTTCCCCTAAACCCTCAGGTGTCATTGCAAGTATTTGATAAGTGGGTTATTGATTTTATAGGACCGATACAGCCACGAGGAAATAAGACGGGCGTGCGATATATTATTATTGCAACAGAGTACTTAACGAGATGGGCAAAATGTTAGGCCCCTATACTACTAGTGTAACCCTTTATTATTATTAGTACAACCCCCTTATTATATTGATGTATCCATGTAGTGCCCATATTGTTACTATTGTGCCCCATAGAAGCCCACTATCGTTATTATTGTGCCCTTACATTGTTATTGTTATGTTGGCTCTTATTATATTATGACCCCTTAGACTCCTATATATAGAAAGGAGATATTTTCATTTGTAGCATCCAAGAATTGTTCATTTGTGTAATGTAAAGGAGGTTGCCTCCTCGAAGAGGCTTATTTCTAAGGCATTAATCTATATTTTCTATCTTTTTGTGAGCTGGTCTCATAACATTTGGTATCAGAGCTTTGGATTCTAGGATTTTGCTACTCCAAATAGGTCATCGTGGCATTTTCACTATAAATTTTTTTCTGCGACGTCTCAGAAGCAAAAAGAAAAACCCATTTGATAATAATCGCACTGAACCTTGGGTACAAATTTTAGAGCTTTTCATGCTATATTTTAAGAGATATGATATGAGGAAGTTGGTCTTTTTGCATACTCCTGAATTACATTCCAAACAGGTGACCTAGGGAAAATCGTCATAACTTTCTCTCTGAGCATCAGACTGAAATTTTGTGAGAAGGTACAAAAAGAGGACGGATTTTAGTTTCTTGAATATATTTTTTAGAGCCAAAGGTCAAAACAGTGACACGTGGCACTTCATACAAATTCACTCTTTTGGAAAGGTCTATAATCAGGTCATATTGGGAGATTGTGCATAACTCTTCCTTGGAGAATCCAATTTGGATTAGACTAGTGGCATTGGAAAGAGGACATAGAGTGCTACTGCAAATCTCAATTTTAGAACTGGAAGAACCAAAATTACAGAGTTATAGTCATTTTAAGATCGAGCTCCTAAAATCAAGAAAAGGCGATATGAGGAAGTTTGATGGCAAGGATCCTGTAAATTGGATACTTCAGATGGAGCAATATTTTGATCCACATGGTGTACCACTATTACAAAAGGTATGTATTGCATCTTCATATTTAGAACTGGATCAATTTTTATGGTATAAAGGGATTTGTTATCGTAAACAACTTGTTACGTGGTCAATTCTCACGGAGGAAATGATAGCACATTATGAAGGTACAAAGAGCAACACCTCAACAATTGGAAAGAGTAAAAGGGATTTGTGACATAGTGGAAAGTAAAATTATGGCAACAAGGAAGTCTACCCCTCACAACTATAAAGATGGAAGTGTTGTTTCTCCTAGCCTTCCACAACCTACAAGGGTTACACCACAGCAATTGGAAGAAAAACGAGAAGAAGGGATTTGTTACAATTGTGATAGAAAATGCACTAAAGGTCATAAGTGTGCTGAGAAGAAATTATTTTACATAGAGTATGAAGAGGAGGAAGAAAAGGATCAAGAAACATCAAAAGAAAAGGATATACGCCAGGACCCAACCCTAGAGAAAGAAGAAATGAATCAGACCATATCTTATAAAGCATTTGCAATAATTACCACTCCTCAAACTCTCAAGATAGAAGGACATATCAAGAAGAAAAAGGTGCAAGAAGTGAAAGATAACATCGAAAAAGAAGAAATGAATCCAACCATATCTTGTAATTCATTGGTTGGAATTACCACTCCTCAATCTATCAAGATAGAAGGACATATCAAGAAGAAAAATGTTCAAGAAGTGAAAGATCACATCGAGCATCAAGAAATCAATCCGACCATATCTTGTAAACGATTGGAAGAAATTACCACTCCTCAAACTCTAAAGATAGAAGGACATATCAATAAGAAAAAGGTTCAAGTAGTGAAAGATCACATCGAGCATCAACTACAAGTTATCCAACTTTTAAAGGATAACGCCACTTTGGTGAAATATCGAATGAAACAACAGGTAGATCAACATCGTAGTGAAAAATGTTTTGATGTAGGTGATTGGGTATTTTTACTACTACATCCCAAGCAAGCTATTTATGAGAGGGAAATGTTGGCAATACTACATGCACTTAAAAAATGGCAACCTTACCGAATGGGAAGACACTTCAAGGTAAAAATGGATCATGATAGTCTTAAATACTTT
>APFE031321493.1:334002-368673 GCA_000404065.3 Pinus taeda
TCTCTCTCTCTCTCTCTCTCTCTCTCTCTCTTTTCCCTCCAACTTTGTCACTATCTTCCTTCCTCCCTCTCTCCCTCTCTCCCCCCCCTCTCCCGCTTATATTTGATTCCATGATATTGTTTTTAAAAAAGTATCTAAAATAAAATAAAGACTCAATTGATTGTAAAATATTAAACTTATATTTTGGATCAATCATGTCAAAGAAAATACAATAATTAAAAACTTCAAACAATCAACACTATCTTTCCTCTATTATTGTTAGTCTATTTGTTTTCTCTCATCACTTGTATCCTTAGTTAAGATGGATATATGTTGCTTGTGAATAATATTATTCATATTATATATATTTCACATCTTTATACCATAATTAAAAACTTCAAACAAACAACACTATCTTTCCTTTATTATTGTTAGTCAATTTATTTTCTGGCGTGGCTTGGATCCTTAGTTAAGATGGATGTATGTTGGTTCTTAATAATATTATTCATATTATTTATTTATTCCATCTTATATATATAAGTGATGTAACCTCCAAAGTAATGATAATCTTTTTTCTTTTAGTTTTAATTAAATAATGATACTTTTTCTTTTAGCTTCATTAAAGAGTTAAAAATAAATAACTATTTTTAAATATTTTGATTGTGAAATGAGTTATGTTTTTTGGGCATGTGTTATCGATAAGCCATGGTATTGTAACAAATCCTATTTACATGTTAATAATATTCACATTAAAGTGGGGGATGAATATCCATGGTTAAAAATCGTGTCATATTGTTATGAATTTTTTATTGTAAAATAAGTTATGGCTTTTGGGCATGTGGTATTGATAAGTCATGGTATTGGCCTACGTTATAGTAATAAAGCGCCTATTCAGACATTAATGACAAAATCAAAATATAACAAATTGACTTTACTTGAACTTTTTATTATTATTTGAGCTAACATTTAAATGTTTACAAGCATGAGTTTTAACTTTGTTTTATGACTTTTAAATTCTTTTTTAAGTGGACATATAAATGTTAAATGCTTATGTTAAATGTTAGATAATTACGCCTACACATTTACCCCTATTTGTTAAATATTAAATGTTAAACATTTATGGTTGACATCTATCCCATATTAGAGTGTAGAATGCCTCTGGATGCAATTATAAATTATCAATTTAAATTATCGCTTGGATTAGAATTAGAAAAAATTATAAATAATATTGAAAATATATTAAAAAAACAATATTGTACCACTGGGTGATTAGAAAACAATTTGCACTAAAACCTTAATTTATTAGGAATTTTTTGATTTAATTCTTGAATAAATATAATGATTCGTTACGTTAAAAAATTTATGGATATTTCATAAAATAAAATTTAAATTATTTTAGAAATTAAAATTTATTTTATTTCGTTGATAATATTTTTACAATATAATATAATATATATAATTAAAATAAAATAAAATATTATTTAGTTTAAAATTTTAAAATAAAATAAAATAATATAAATATAATATATATATATATATATATATATATATATTTTTTATTTAATAATTTAAAAAATATTTTATATTTCGTACTGGAAACGAGTTCTTGGGCTCATATATCTCGAAGTTGACTCTCCTCACTATCGGATCCAATTTGAGACGTTCCATTCCCATTCATAAACACCTCTGAAATGTGAAATGGAGGTAAATAATTTTAAACACGGGAAGATTGTTCGCTGTGACTATGATGTTAACGAAATAGTAATGTAATAATATAGGATTATGGTGTTAATCAAATATTAATATAATTATATACATATATATAGTTGAGAGACTTATTAAATATAATATTTACCCAGATCTCATTTAGGGGCGTTTTTTTTTATATTCATAATTCGTGGGAAATGTGAAATGGAGTGAACTAATTCCAAAAATAGCAGTAGTTTCATGCCACTACACTGTTAACAAATTATTAATGCAATAATATATGATTATGGTGTTAACCAAATATTAATGCAATTATATGTAATCATGATATTAACTATCTATAGAGAACTAGAGAACTAATAAATATAGTATATTCAAATTAATAGAAGAAATATATTTTTAGGCACTTTTTTCTAAAAAAACAGTTTTAAATGTAAAAAAAATAGTGTGTACATTTTTTAATATTTTTAATTAATATACATTTTCGTAAACTTTAATGATCAAATCATTATTCAATTGGATCCTTTTTTACTTTTATAAGAATTTAAACCCTAATTAAATATATAATTTAATTATACTTCCAAATTATATATTATTATTATTATTATTATTCAATTATTTTACCTTAATTATTTTAATATCTATATTTTTCAAGGTTTGAATTTAATGATATTTAATTTGACCCATTAAACTTATATGATTAAAACATTGAAAGCTATTAAAATTTTATTTACTATAAATTTTAATTCAAAGTCAAATTGACAATCTTACAATTATATTTTTTTGTGCTGAAAGTTATGGAAATTCCGGTCATATTTTGAAAAATTTTGGTAGAGATTTTTGTAAATCCAAAGAAAATTTGTTAAAATTCATAATTTTAGGTGTATTTGAAGTTTTTGATGGTGTTGAATCTATTTCCACCATCAAAAACATTATGACTGTACAAGATTTTTTGAATTTTTTTTGCCCAACCACTTTTGATCGAGTGGTCAATTCCTTAACCTCCTTAGAAGACTCCATCAAAATCGACCTATAATAATAAAATTTTAAAATTGAATTAAGTTTCAAAATATATCAAATCAATTGTTTTTTTGAATTTTAATTACCGGTACTCGAGTCTATAAATTACTCTGGAAAATAATGAAAATTCCAGTGAGATTATGATAAAATCTGGCAGAATTTTTTGAAAATCTAGATTATAGCTTTCAAATTTCAAGATTTTGGGTGTCTCAAAAGTTTTTAATGATGCTGAATCCATCCATTTCCACTAATGATTCAAATACTCATTTTTTAAAAATTTTTAAACCAAATTCTAACATATTTCCAGCGAATTTGAGACTTCTGTAGACAAAGCCGTTTGATATTAGTCTAGAAGAAAACAAAATTAATTAAAACTTCAGTGGTAGATAAAGCAGTTTAATATTAGTCTGCAAGAAAACAAAATTAATTAAGTCAAAGCCCTTCTCACTCTTCATATGGCAAGAGCTAATGAGCCTGCCATTGGGCCTACATGCGCCATTATTTTTTATTTATGTATCACCGCGCATGTGTTAAACGCAATTGTCTATAATGTTTTTTGAAAGTCTTTCCGGTGGGTTTTTCGGGTCAAAATCCGGCAGCAATTTATTGGAATCGCAAGTTTCATTGCTAGTTTCTGCACAATCAAAACATCCCGTGGGTTCTTCAGGGTGTTGAATCCAAATATGCAGTTAAAAAACCATTTTAACTGCAACAAATCAAGATTTAACCTCAATTTTTTGCCGGATGACGTCACCGGAATCTCCAAAAAATCGCATTATAAACAACTCTGTGTTAAACAGCTATAGGGACGCATATAGCTGAGCATTTAATGACTAATGGTATGCTAATTAGCTCTAACCCTCTTCATATATATATTTATTTATTTATGAGTTGCAGGAGTCCCTCCAAGCATTTGATAGCAGTTCAATTTAGATCAACGACATTTGGACGTTCACATTTGTTATTACGTTTATTGATGCTACGTTTAGCTTGTGGACTGTGTCAAAGGCCCTTCCCACTTCACATTCTTTAACGTTCACTTCTTCATAAAAGCGAAATGAATTTGTAAGTTTCAGTTCTGGTTTTCTTTATGTATATTAAGTTATTAACCCTCCTCATTTTCCAAGCGGTTCATAATTCTCCACGGCATTCTGCACATCATGAACGGGACGAACAACATGGTAACACAAATACTTCATTATTATTCTGTTTGCAAATTCTGATAATACAGTGATATTGTTAACAAATTCTGTTTGCAAATTCTGATAGTCCAGTTTGTGAACAATTTTTTGTTAATGACGACTCTGGATAATTTGTTTCGTTTCAGGTAAAATCCAATAGAATGCTACGTAGGTCAAAGAGATTGGCACAGCTGAGACGGGACGGAACTATTCCTAATCTTCCCAATCACATCATTCGACGGTGCTTGCTCAGAGTTCCGTATAAATCGCACTCCAACCTCAAAGCCGTCTGCAGAAAATGGAAAGCGATAGTGGGTAGCCCAGGGTTTTATAAGGAGCGGCTGACCTCTGGAACAAGCGAGCAGTTGATCTGTATGATTCAGTATTTCAGGCTTCCAAACCCACGGATTAAATATAAGCGGCGCACATATATCCCTCCACGTACCTGCAGAGTAATAGTATTGGACCCTGCCACGCACACCTGGACAATGTTACCCGGTATTCCGGACTTCCCTATTGGAGTTCCATTATTTTGTAAGTGCGTCTGTGTGAATGGGAAGCTGGTTCTCATGGGGGGACGACATCCAGCAAACTTGGAAACCATGAACAGAGTTTATATTTTCGATTTCGTCTCTGCCAAATGGCGCCGTGGAACCGACATGCCCACACTGAGGATCAGCTTCGCCTGCTCTGTGTCTTCCTCCAATGGACTCATCTACGTTGCAGGTGGGAGAAACGACCAAGATCATTTGTTCGCAGCAGCAGAGACTTACAATGTGGAAGAGAATAAGTGGGAAAATTTGGCTCCAATGACCCAAGAAGTAGGCAGCTGTCATGGAGTTTTTCTGGGAGATAAATTCTTTGTATTCGGCTATGGAAACAGTGCAGAGATTTATGATCCAAAGACGGCCGTGTGGAGACGAGTGGATGATATGTGGAGATTCGGGTCATCGTTCATGTCCTCCTTAGTTGCTTCTGGGCAGCTGTATACCTTCAATGAACGACAGTTAATGAAATATGTTGCAGAGGAAAATGATTGGGTTGTCGAAACTGTTATTCCCACAAAATTTTGTGGTTCTCGGTGTAGCGCAGAGTGGCGCGGCCATATTTTTCTGAGTAAACGTTGTAACAGTTCTCGTCGTCAGGTGTGTTGTCTCCTAAACCCGTCAACTGACGAGTTGATTGAATTCTATGTACCTGAAAAGTTTGAGGGCGTAGCTACAGTGGCAGCAACCCTTGAGATCTGAATTGTGTGTGTCAAGGTTGGAATCTTGTATTACGCCTTCGCAACGGGTTTCTATTAGATTTTTTAATAAAAATGTATTCGGTAGGCTTTCCCCCACCAATAAGCAATCTCATATTTATGTTTCTAATACATGTTTTTCTATCGTATTTGTATTTTAAGTCAAAACGGATAACGCTAAAATAAAAATAGAATTATGTAAATATCATCGGAATCGCTTAGCATAACGAGGTGGAGGAGCTGTTCCTAAAATTAAAGAAATTCTAGTTATATTTAGAGTAAAATTAAGGAAATTTTAGTTATATTTAGAGAAAAATTGGCAAGGATTTTTGTAAATCCAAGTTATAATTATTAAACTTCAAAATTTTAGATGTCCTAACATTTTTAATAGTGCTGAATCAATTTTCACCATCAAAAATACCATTCTCTACAAGATTTTTTGAATTTTTTTAAATTAATTAAAATAATAAAAATTATTTATTTATTCAGATTTATAAATTATATAAAATTACTCATTCATATTTTTTAAATTATATAAAATTACTTATTTACCAAAAAAAATTAACTATATAAAAAAAATTGCCCTCCGGTGATGAGAGCCTTGACTCTATAATATTGATCTTCGGCCTTGTGCTATCACGGATTGTCTTCTTCCACGAACTGAAGTCTATGTGGAGTCAATATTTCAGGAGGGTTTTTATTATGTGGTTTCCGAAGTAAAAATTATTATTCAACACACATTCACCTTCTCCCTTGGCTCTGCAGTTTGGTAGTCTCGGTCCAGCAATCATTACATGCAATTAAATACAGTGTCACAGATAACTCGACACGTGCATATACCCTTACTCCCTTTTAAGAAGTTTTTCTTATTTATATTATGAGTATTTCTTCTTATATTTCTAAATTTTTATTTAGCAAGGAGAGACTAAGTAAAATTACCCTACAGAGTTTTTATGAGTAAATTGAATCTTTAAAAAAACGAAAAGAAGAAAAAGAAAACCATTTTAAACTAGAATTAATGACAATGGTTGACAACAACTACAAATTGTTAAAATAATCTCACTCGAGACTAAACTCCAAGGAATGAAAAGTAGCATTCAAGAATTCGAACATAGTAAACAATTAATGGTTAAAGAAAATGACACTTTGAACAGCAACATTAAAAATCTAAAAGACCAACTACATAATAACTCAGTCGTAATAACACACAAAATAAATTAGATATTAAACGCATAAAAAAAATATAATAAACTAATTGTACTCAACCACGAGCATGAAAAAAGAGTCTTACATCTTATAATTGTTAGCATAGGATAAAAAAAACAATGAAGACACATTAGAAATAGTTAAAGAACAATTAAAGACAAAATTCCAAATTCAAACAACTTATCTCACGGAAACAATAAGGGTAAGAAAGATACTTGAACATAAATAGACTAATCCTAGGTCAGTTGTAATGAGCATAAATTAGATATACTCAGGAACTCCTAAAGCCAAAAAGGAACGAGAATCTTTATAAATGAAGATTTCATTCCAGAAGACCAAGTTGAACTTAGGAAAGAAGTTCAAAAGGTCAAGGAGGCAAGAAAAGAAGGGGAATGGGAAATCATTAGGAATATAAAAGCTAATATTAGAGATAGAGTCCCAAACATGAGTGGTAAATAGGAAATATCATCACTCGAGATCCTCTTCTGGAATTGTCATGGTTTTCCATAGTGTAAAGGTCCTATGTTAAGTTGGACCTTGAATGATATTGATCTTATTCTTTTAGTTGAAGCTTTGGAGCATGATGAATCTAGGGTCCTTCACCTTGACGAATTCACTTTTTTCTCGACTTGGAATAAGAAATCCTTTAGGAAAGGTTTTGGTGGTATAGTCTCTTATATTAGGAACATTGTTTCCTCTCACATCCGATGTCATAAAACTCGCCCTTTCATTCAGTACATTTGGATCGAGATCTCTGATTCTATAACCAATAGGATCTTTCTTACAATTTTCTATTTCGCCCCTATCAACTCTATATCCTATAAGAAAAACAACCTGAATAAGAATTGTCCTTTCAATACCTTAGAAAATGACATCTACAACATAAGCAATGAAGGTAATATCCTTTTTCTTGGGGACTTTAATGCTCGCACTGCTACTAACCAAGCTATTATGTTGAGTAAAAACTCTAACCCCAACCCCTTGTGGCTTGACCAGGATGGTAACTTAGCTAATAGAGTATAGAGAAATTCTGAAGACATAATCAAGAACTTATTCGACACTGAGTTCCTCAAACTTGGTATTTCCAAGGACCTAATCATTTTTAATGGTTTTAACAAGTGGCATCTCTCTCATTAGATGACATGCTTCCATGGGTTGGGTAGCAGCATCGTGGATTATGCAATTTCTGACACCCATGTCCTCAACCATATTACAAACTTTGAGCTACTTAATGGGTATGAGCCTGACTTTGACCTTGGACCTTTGAATTTATCCCTCAATCTTGTTATGCATACCACCCACATGCAGGAGACCAGTGAAAGCAAAAGACACATTCGCTTTGATAAAAGTAATTCCGACCTTTTCTTAAGGGATTCAGAAAGGGACTTATGCTCCCTGACTTATAATAACAGCATTGATCAAATCTATTACCATTTTACTACTACCCTTTTCACTACCATTAGCAAGTTCTCTAATGCGACCTCGTATAAGAAGAATAATAGATCTTCCAACCCTTGGTATGACAAAATCTATAAAATTGCCAAAAAAACAATCAAAGACGCCCCTAATGAAATCATTAAGCTCTAGAATGTAAGTATATAAAAAGCTCTCTTCAAGAGGAAGAAGGGGTGATAGATTAATAAGAGACAAGGGTAACTTCTCCACCTTTCTAAAATTGCGCCTAGAAAGTTTTGGCAGAATGTGCTTGTTCATAAAACTAAAGATAATCATTATATCCCCTTAGAAATTTGGGATAACTATCTTAAGAAGTTGTATGACTCTATGGACACCATGGACACCATCTTAAACACTCCTACTAGGGAAGATATATTTTCTATAGAAGACGTTGAGCCTGGGATTAATACGCTCGCTAATGGGAAAGCTAAATATATTGAAGGATACCAAGCTGATATTTTTAAAATGGGAAAATCTATCATCATTCCTCATCTCCACAAGTTTCTCAATTTAGTTGTAAAGCATGGCTTCCCTAAGCTTTGTACGCAAAGCCTTATTGTACGTATCCTTAAAAATGGTCACAAAAGTGTTCCTTCTAACTATAAGACCATTATGATTAGTCACATCCTAGTGAGGCTTTATGGGCTCATTTTAGAAAAGAAGCATAGCATTTGGCTTGAGAACCAGGGTGCAAGGGCTAAAGGGCAAGCTGGTTTTAGGAGAAAACACTTGACTATCGACCACCTTGTCACTCTTAGGGTCATTGCAGAGGAATGCCGCAATAGTAAAATTGATCTCTTCTACTGGTTTGTGGACTTTAGAAAAGTTTTCGATACTATCCCTTGAGATAAGCTCTGGGAGAGACTTGAAGAGATTGTGGTCCTCTTGAATTGAGGATTGTTATGATCTGCCTCTATGAGACTGGCATTGCCAAGATTAAGTCCAATGAAGGATGGTGTAAAGATATTAAATGAAATATTAGGGTTAAGAAAGCGTGTCCCCTATCCCCTACCCATTTTTTTATTTACATCGATAAAGTAGAGGAGTGTCTGGAAAATGCGCGTGTGAGGGCACCAAGTTTGCTTGGATAATCATTACTATTCTCCTTTATGCTGATGATATAATTAATCTTGCAAAAATTCGTGATGACCTAGACAAGCACCTTAAGATTATTCATGTCTACTACAGCAAGATGGGTATGATAATTAATATCGATAAGACTAAAGTTATGATCATTAAATACAAAAATATCACCCATGGTAGTTTTGTCTATAATAACCATTATCTAAAGCAGGTTTCTTCTTATAAATATTTGGGTATTGACTTTCCTCATCAACTCAACTGAAATTGTAGCATCGAGAAAAGAATTATTGGAGATTGGAAAGCTTATTATGATATTGAAAACAATTGTAAGTCGGTCAATATTTACATTTGGAGTAAAAAAATGTTCCGCTTTGAGACTCTCATCACCCTTGTTGTCTTATATGGATGTAAAGTTTGGGGTCACAGTATGTCTAGAGAGTCATGGAGAAAGATTGAGATGATCCAAAATAAATTCATAACCTATAATCTCAAGATCATGGGAAATACTCCCTATCCTATCCTCTTGATCAAAGTGGGTTTGTCCCCCATTGAAAGAATGACTATGTTTAGATATCTGATATATAAGAAGAATCTTTATAACATGGAATCTAAGAGGCTCTCAAAAATTTCTTCTAACTTTATTCAAAACCCCCACCTATTCCTCAAGCACAAGTGGCATAAGGATGCCAAGTCAGCTCAGCCTTTGGAGTATTAAGGAGGAGATCATCATGGGAATCAAGGATAGTATTAAAGATACTATTACCTCCAATTTTAAGGACAATATGTGGGATGGTAAAGAGCTAGAGGGTAAAAGGAAGCTAAGATATGATAAGGAGGTGATCAACACCACCCTTGATAACCATAATTATCTCTCTACGTTGACTAGCACTAAGAAAAAAATGAACATTGCTAGGATAAGAACTAATTCTCATGAGATTCGATGTGAGACCGAGCGGTGGTCTACTCCCAAGACTCCTTGAGATGATAGAATCTATCATATTTGTGATGCTAAAAAGGTGGAAGATGAAAATCACTTCTTTTTAGACTACCCGTCTCTTTCCATCATTCGCTCTCAATTCCTTATCATCAGCCACACCTTCAATCTTCTTGACTTATTAAGCCAACCCAAATATAGTGATCTTGGATCACTTCTTTCCCTTCTCTTTGATCGAAATAATATTTTAAAGAATGACAATTAAACTCTTTTTTTCTTTTTTTTTCTTTTCTTGAGGTCTAATAGACCTTATTAGTCTTAGTAGAGGTTAGCCACCATCATTATTATAAAATATATTTATTAATATTTAAAAATAAATATATTTATTATTTAATTATCTTATATTTTTTTAAATTATTATTAAAAAAAAATTTAAATCATAAAGTTTATTATTAAACATAAATCTTTAATGACAATCTTTAAAAATATAAAAATAAGATTTTATCTTTGAACAATAATTAATAACGTTAAATTTAATAATTGTTTTCAGAAGACAATTTTAAGTGATTCATAATGTTAAGATATAATACTTCTACATCTCAATAACTTTCTTTCAAAATTATATTTTTTTTTATGTTTTTAATTTTTTAAAATTAACAATTTTATTAATTAAAACAAATTTGCAAAATTATTTTATAAAAATATTTTATAATATAATTAATAGCTATTTTTAAATTAAATTATATTTATTTAAAATTTAAATTTATTGGTTATTGAGATGGATTTAATTTTGAATTTTTAAATATTTATTTTACGGGTTAATATATTTAATTAATTAACATTTAAATTAATTTAAATATAAAACAAATTGAAATTAACTTAAATATGTATAATAATTTATTATTTCATTTCATTTCTTTTTCTAATATAATTGTCAAACACACACATGGCAGCAAGAGAATCTAAAGGATAAAACATGAGAGTACATTTTTTATTAACAAGAGATATACATTCATAGTACATAGTTTGACCGTTGGGTTCCACATCCCAAGGTCTCTTGGACTCCTTTTGTCTATTCAGCTTCCACACTAACCCATTAAGGATTAGGTGTCCAACATTCCCCCCTTTAATCCAAAGGGTTATGTATGAGTCCAAGAAGAGAGCTGTAATACAAAATGTGCAAAAATGCATGGCAGCACTAGGTTGAATGTGCTCTCTAAAATGTTGGTATAAAGGGCGGTGGTTTAAGGATGACCACCAATGCTAGAACGCTTAGTGCAGTTCCCGGAACTCTTCCAAGTCTAGCATGAAGATCAAGTCTTCTGCTAGAGAAAGTGCTCCTGATGTTTTGAAGAGGGAAACCTTCAACCATGAAAGGGAGGTTTCACCCCCCATAAAGGGAGAACTTCAACCTAAAAAGGGAAGTCTCAACCTGTGATGGTTTAAGGATGACCAACAACTCTAGAATGCTTAATGCAATTCCTGGAACTCTTCCAAAACTGACAAGAAGCTAGAGTCTTCTGCTAGAGGAAGTGTTCTCAATTTTATTCCTGGAATTCTTCCGAAACTGGCAAGAAGCTAAAGTCTTCTGCTAGAGGAAGTGTCCCAAATTACCGACTGAAGGCATGCTCAGGGGCATCCTTGTCTCTAGCTACAACTCTAAAACTGGTGTGGCAGGTTGTGGCTCAAGATCTCTTGATGTGGCTTTGAAGCTTGTGGATGACCATCATTTCCCCCCCATTCAAATACAAGTTGAGATGATGGAGAAAACTCAACTGCAAGATTGTTCAATACTCTGGAACAAGTTCTAACATGTGATTAGAATATCTTCTTGGCTGTTGATGCCCATTTCCAAGAAGCGATCCATTCAAGATGAATCTTTGTTCTTATAGGACGTTTGTTTCTGAAGCATTTGTGTGAAGAATGGGTGGTTTTATGATAATGCTTACATGGATGAAGATCAAAACAGTGATCTCTCAAATGGCCAACTCGGTCACAGTGTTGGCATTTCATAATTTGTTGTTGTTGTTATTGTTGTGGAAGAGGGGCAGAGTCTAGAACAGCTAGAGGTGAACTGTCATGAAAGAATCCAGCACTGTAAAATTGAATGGGCTTTGAGTAGTCTAGAATATGAAAGTAAAATTCCTTGTCATATCCAAGACCAGTTTTGTGTTTATTGTGGACAAGTTGTTCCCAAGGTCTTATGATAGGCTTGGGAAGTGCAGACTGAGTTCCTGCATCTACATGTACAACTGTTGCTTTATGGGAGTCTATTTCAATCTTCTAAATAGAAACAGGTTCAGAATGACTCCTCTGTTTTAATTCTTCTTGCTGTAGCTAAGTTTCAAGCTGCAAAAAATCAATTTTCTCTTCTGCATTTTGTAGACAAACCTGAATGTCTCTGAGAGAAACTTTGCTGACTTTTAATTTATCATGATTAGTAGACAATATCAAAGTTTTGAGGAACTCTAATACTTCATTGATTCTGGCCATTTTTTCTTCAATGTCAGATTTACACCTTAAAAACTGATCACAACTACTACTTGATACAGAAAATTAATACCCACTTACAGTACACAACAATATCCTTTATAAATGTGCATTAAATGATTAGTGTGCAACTAGCAAGCACTAATTACAATCCATTACATAAAAATGGCTAGCACTATGTTCTGACAATACAGTGGACTAAACTTTTTTCTGCAAAAGACTACTTTTATTTGTCAAAACAATCACAGCCTTTATACAGCCCACCAAACTCTTATGTAGCAGTCGAAGTAACAAGGAATCAATGTATATATTGTGTTTGTATCTCTTCGACCTCCAAATCTACAGGTTGCTTGTATTTTGCATGACACACAAGCGCCACAAAATTATGTTAATTGGAAATACTGCATGTATACAAACTTTGAGCCTTCTGTAATGTCTTGAAGAATACTAGGAAGCAGCGTAACTATTCATTCAACACTATAATTCTTTCTTTCCCAAAATTTGCAAGGAGCTAACAGACTAGACAATGCAAATTTATTGAAAACTTTTATATGTCAACACCTGTTGCAAACAAAAATTCCAAAGTACCAGTATGTGTTCCTACTTGAAAATCCTTTTATATGCTGACTTCACTCTTTGAATGGCATAATTTTGTTCAAACTCAGATACCATGTTAGTTAAACAATGTATCAACACTGCAATTAATTAAGTCACGGTTTCATTAACCATAGAAACATAATTTTGACCAGTAAAAGAACCAACAAATCAGTCACCTTGATTAGACTATTCCTCTGGCCTATGAGGAATTTACAAAAACAGAATCAGGCTATAAAGATTGTTGTCCAAGTTCTTCTTGGGAGTGAGAAGCGCCTTTGCATTCAGATCTTTGAGCAACTAGGTTCTATTCAAGACACTTGCTTTGCTAAGATTGCAAAGGAGACATTTGTTGAATTTGAAAATGCTATTTAGAGGGACACTTCCAAGACTCCAATTCCTGGAGGTACAATTCATCCTTTGACTCGTTATGTCATGAATTATATAAATTTCCTTTTTGATTATATAGATATTTTAAAACGGCTTATAGATGAGAAAAAGGAAGATATTCCAAGGCAGCTTTTAGATGGATTCATAGAATTTGTTGAAGAAGATCACCATCGTTCAATATATGGTCGAACCAGTGATCAATGTAATACACCAAGAAAACGTTCAATATATGGGGCAGCATTCAATATATGGAGCATGTCGCCGAGGAAGCTGTTGCAATTATTGTCCAAAACCCTAGGAGCGCACTGGGAAAACAAGGATGAAGACAGTGCTTTAACAGTATCTACATGCCTACTATAGCAATGTTGCTCCTAAAATTGTTCACGGAAGTCTCCACACTCAAATCCTAGATAATTAATTTCACACACAGCACGCAAAGGTTGTCAAGGCACGAGAAGCACGTGAAATGTCAGGATGGAGATAATGTTGTGCTCCATTCAAAAGAGATACACAAGGTTGCTACCAAGCCCAACATAATGATATGCCAAAAACAATATTTAAAAATAATGCATATATCAGCTATGTAAACAACGCATAGGTTCCCTTATTCCAAACATAAACATCTTGACCAAAACCTTGACTTGAAGAACTAGGGGCACTTGAAACACTAATTCTAAAAGCTTCTGAAGAAATGCCTTTTGCTTGCATATTTATACAATCTTAAACCACATCTCAGCTTGTTGAATGTTAAAAAATACGTTGATGAGAGGAGATATGTTACTCATACCCAGATTAACTGACCTCTTTTTTTTTAATAAATTCTGCTCAAGTAACAACAAGAGCTCACGGTCTTTGGAGGTGGATTGTAATCTTTCGAACGCACGCGATAATGGTCCTAATTTTCTACAGAATCAATATGATGTCTAGGGAGTAGAAAATGACTAGGCTTCAATTATCTTTGCAATCTTCGATTTGTTTTTTTTTAATGCAAAAATCTTCCATGTTGTGATATTTTAATATATTGGATGGCTTCCCATGTAGCTTCGACTTCATCTAGACACGTTTTGTTGCTCCACGAAGTCCTTGATTTAATGGCAATGATTCATGGAATTAGAGATAATGACTAAAGGCATTGAGTAGGAGACTTGGGCAATGGCAGTGGTAGCATGCTCACAATGAGAGGACCACCATTTTCTTCAGCAACAACATTATAGTCATGGTGAGAGCCTTTCTCGATCATTACAGAATCAAAATTCTCTAAAATCTCCAACCAAGTAGAGTTGCTTCTTAAGTACCAATTGTCCTCTCGATTATTCTGGAACAAGAGTAAACCTGAAAGGGTGTTGCTAAATCTTTGAAGTGCACTCAATGCAAAAATGGGTATTAATTTGACACAGAGAGAATCCGGCAGAACTGTCAAATACATTAGGGTGGCAAGGAGAATTTTGGTGTTGTCCGAGCAGCAGAAGTCAGAGAGATGTTGAGTAGAGTAGTTGGCAAAGGAATGCTAATGGAAAACTGACAACACTATAGGAGTAGGTATTCGATGGGAATACCAAGCGTTACCCATATTATCATCACTCAGAGAGCATATTATTATGACTGAGCAGATTCAGAATGGCAGAGACATAATTAGATGAAACGGCTTGGTGCGTGTAAGTAGCAGACCTAATAGACAGACGTGGCAGCTAGAATTTTGCTGAGAAAATATTCATAAGTGATGGCAGAAATGATTTGCACATAAAGGCCATAAAACAATTGGCTCAAAGAAATTATGCAGGGCGGGAATACGCCTGCTCTGATACCATCTTAAACACACACATGGCAACAAGAGAATCTGAAGGATAAAACATGAGAGTACATTTTTTATTAACAAGAGATATACATTTATAGTACATAGTTTGACCGTTGGGTTCCACATCCCAAGGTCTCTTGGACTCCTTTTGTCTATTCGGCTTCCACACTAACCCATTGAGGATTAAGTGTCCAACAATAATTTTATGTAATAATATCTCATTTTTCAATAAATTTGGTTACTTTCAATAATGAATTTAAACTTTAAAATAATTTTAATACATATTCCCAAATATTAATATTAATTATACTTAAAGAAATTTAATCCAACGTTTGTTTATAACGACATATTCCAAAATCCCCTGATGGGGGTGCTCATGCAAAGGTACAAGTGATGTGTGAAAGGCCATCGGGGCTTTCTCCTCCTCCATGCAGGTATTAACTCCCCCATCATGAACAGTCCCAACATTAACTCCTCTTATGCGATGATCTCCCTCACGAACTCTGTGGTTAAATTCAAAGCCCGACAAGCAATCAACTTTAGTTTGGTAGTTTGGGAAATGAATTTGGGTTGGAAGGCGAGTGGAATTGTTTGGTTCTAGGTCTATGGTGCATCACTAGGGTTATGGCCTTGGGTGCAAAGTGTAGCAGACATCT
Source organism: Pinus taeda (assembly GCA_000404065.3). NCBI lineage: Eukaryota > Viridiplantae > Streptophyta > Pinopsida > Pinales > Pinaceae > Pinus > Pinus taeda. Next base: position 349,736 of record APFE031321493.1, read on the forward strand.
ATAGTTTCCGAATGTGGGTTGGGATATGTCTCCTGGTCTACCCTTGGCATCCAAACACTCGGACATTGATGGTCTGGTATTGTTACTACATTTTTTATGGCTATAAGCCCCTATCGCTCCTACAACATCTTCTAGTTTCACCCCTGCTTGCGAGGACTCTTATTGGTCTTCACAGTTGTGTGGGTATCATTCCACTTTCTGGTAAATTATTCTATGGGTTTGGGTCTCTTCTCTAGACCAAAGATATAAGAGGATTTTTGCCTATGCTTGGGGTTGTGTGTTCTATCTGTGTCAAGATTCAGGGTTATATTTGGGAACCACTCTGCTTCGTTACCCGGTCTGGTTAAATATTTTCTCATCTTTCCCTTCTGATAGTGGTATTGGTCTAGTGATTCACTCTCGTTTAGACGCAGGTTCGTGGTATTGGGTCAGTTTGTATTCTGTTCAGGTTCACTCAAGGCATCTCTAAGGGCTCCTAATATAACTGGTCCTCAACCACTGTTATCTGTAGGATGCCATGAAAATAGGGTTGTCCTCATCGTAGGAGGGGTTAGCATGCCCAGGTTGGGCATCCTAAGCTAGGTCATCATTTGCTCTCTGCCAAATCGAGCAACTCAAAAATAGAGAATGTTGAGGTAATTTCTCCATCTAGTTCGTGAGACTGCCTAGTGGCTCCCGACTCCATGGAAACTATAGCTGAGAAGCTACGACATATGCAACTTGACATTGACATTCTGAGGGATCATAGGTATGAAGACCGTAATGATATTATATCCTATCTTATTGATATTCAATACATTCAAAATGTCATCCTTGAGCAGTTGGACAACCTCCAACGCAATCAATGATCGACAAATGACAACCTTTGTAGCTTGGAAGCTCGAGTGGAACATATTGACTTCCACATTCATCATCGTATTGGTTACTTTGAAGCTCCTCCTGTAATGCCCCCTCATCCCCCTCCTTCATATGTTGTTATTAAGTCAGGGTTCTTTTGTATCACTCATAATATGCTAAGGCCACAGCACCATCTGGAAATAATGTATGAAAATTGCCTTTCCTGGTATTCTCTAGCCTCCAATCTCAAAAAGTATGGTCAGAATGAGATAATGGGGGTTGTTGAGATAATTTTTGTATGCTATGATATTTTGAAAATATAATGAAATTCATTTTGAATGACAAAAAAATGACATATTCCAAAATATTGATATTAATTATACTTGAAATTTAATCTGTCTCCAATCTATATACAATTCTTTCTTGCTTTGATGTCCGTAAAACATTTGTTTTTTCGTGAAAGTCATCAGAAACCAATAGTGACCTTCGCTATTTCAATAGTGTGGCGTGTAATTGAAAAATTAAAAATCGGGAATTGGAAAATGTGTTATGGTTTTGTAATAAGTTGTAGTAGTTAGAATATATATAAAAGTAAGGAAATAGGTTAGCGAGGCTAAATTTTGCTTTAAAATAATGGAAATTACAGCAGGATTTTGGAAAAATATGGTAGAAATTTTTGGAATTCCTGGGTATAACTGTCAAGCTTCAGGAATTTGGGTGCTCTTGGGGTTCTTGATGGTGTTGAATCCATTTCCACTATTGAAAAAAAAAAAACCTCCAAAGATTGGATTTATTGAAAAGAAAAAAAAATACCAAACTTTGGTGAGAATTTTGCCACAAAATTGTGGCCTCGATAAACAATCCCTCTAAGTAAGTTATAAAATAAATTATATATATATATTATATATAATATATATATATATATAGTATAAGTAACGTAAAATATGTATTAAAATGAGGATATGTAGAAAATGTAAATGTGAGACTTAGCTTACTAGTTATGATGATTCATTGATCTTTTCTTTACAATTTTAGCAATATTTCTTTTATACAAAATTTACTAAAATAAGTAAAGTTGTATTTAAAATACAAATAGCCTTTAAGTATAACATTTTGGAAAGTTTCACGGCTTATTTTCTGACCTAATTTGTTCACTAGGGATTTATTACAAATTACAAGTTTGATCAAAGTGCCCCACACGTTTTTAGAGTGTTGAATCCATATATGCAATCGAAAAACTAGTTTAAACAATAGAAATCAAGATTTTGCTAGAAATTTGCTAGAAACCCCAAAAAGTCACACTTAAAGACTAATCATTTAAAAAATACATATTAATAATTAAAATAATTAAAATTTGTATTAAAATGAGAATGGTGATTAGTAAAGTTAATGTCTAGAGATTTAGCTCCCTAGTTGTGATGATTCAATAGTCTTTTGTTAATAATTCTAGTAGTCTTTTTTGTTTAATTTTTTTGTTGTATGTCAAGGTTAGACACAGTCAACATATTTATATGAGTTTTCATTTACAAAATGTTTTAGCTAAACAAGTTCTTAGCAACTTCAAAACTTTGAACTTATGTTATTAGTCTGGTTAGCAAAAAAAAATTGGTTTGTGTAAACCTTAATTGGGGTAATACAAAGTGCCTCATTTCAAAATGTGCATGTATTAAAATAAATAAAAAGGTATAGTCAAAATAAAGTGGAAAACAATTTGAGAATAAAAATAGTTATGTTGATTAGTAATTAAAATTAAAATGAATGGGTGGCCAGAGAGGGAGAGATTATATTTAATCCTAAAGGAACTAGCTATTAAGTACTCTTGTGGGTTCAGAAAGAAGACCAATAATCAAGCTTAAGTGTATGGCCTCTTGCTTGGATTATTATTGGTCAAAGATATGAGAATATTTTAGATCTTAAACCTAGGAGACTCTCTCTTTTTTTTTCAACACTTGCATAAAGGCTGATCACCTAAATGGAACAACCTCGAACTACTCCTTCAAAGAATTGGATGTGCACTGGAACAGTTCCTCTTTAAGTCCTTTTTGCATACACTCAGAGGTTAAAACATGGAAGCAGTTAGAGAGGGTAATCAAACATGCCTTCTAAAAGTGGGTCAAAGGGAGATAAATGACTCCCGTGGATGGAGAAATATACCTTAGGTTCAATGAAATTACAATGGTCTCCTATGCTAAGACTGCATCACTATAGTTCTAGTAGAAATATGAGCGGAAATAGTATACCTTATAATCCAATGGATGAGGATATCAAATTAGGCATCATGGCTCTAGGATTGAGCATGGACCATGCATGCGAATTCTTCCCAACAACTCCACACACTCTAATAATCAAGATCAGACAGCACAGTTAGCCCTGATTTGACCCTGCACCTAGTTTAGTGATGGAATCAAGAAGGTTAGCCATAATGAAAATTAATAGTTATAGAATTGGCATTACATGTGGGCTCTCTAGATTTTGAATTAAATCCATGGTCTCTGCCTGCCCTTCTTTCCATAGCTCCCAATTACATATATAGTGGGAATTGTTGTTCAATTTGTCTCAATAGCGTCCTTTTCATGCTAATTATGGATAGGTTACATTTACTGAATTTATTTGTGATAATTGGCTCTATGAATTACTCTTACACATTCATGGAAAAAGGCTGAGCTTGCATTCCATAAATTAGGAAAAATTAGATACCTCATTCATCTTTCTGACAATTTTCTAAGGGATCAAGGTGGTCTATATTGAGAATGCCTTATTTTCATATGATATATGATTAATGTTTATATTTAATGGGTGAAAACATATTAAAATAAAAAATGGTGAAGTGGAACTTTTCCTTGCTTCACTTGATTGAAAACTTAGTTATATAGAAATGGAAAACTTAGTTATATAGAAAGGGAGTAACGTAATAGGTAAAGAAATTCAATCATTTTTAATAAAATCTACTCAATCTTCCTTAATATTATAACTCTATTCGATGGATAAGAAATTCACTAGTAGAATATTGCTAAAATTAATGAACTAGAACTTTGTCTTCCTTACTTTATTTGAATGATAATTTTGAATCCACAAAAGCATTTTAATTTTATATAATACTATTGATTTTTATGATCTGTAAATTTCCATGGCCTTGTTATAACACAACCTAATAGCCTAATAGTGGTTAACTTTGACTTCTTAACTATTCTAGGTCTTCTTCGTCATGATTATGTGTCTAGTCCATTACACAAATAATGCAAGTTAATATAGCATCCTCTCAAATCATGCTGGTCAAAATAGGAAGTTCAACTTCAAAGTGGTATCACATTTTCATACAGACACTAATTTAGGTGGTTCTTATGTTGTTAGAAAGGTATTTGTGGGTATAATATCTCTATGGGTTCCACTCATAAGTGAAAAATAAATTCCCCAAAAATCATCATTTTATGCCTAAAACTGCTTCTAGAAGGTTTCAAACCCAAATTTGCCAAATTGGGACTTGTTGATAAAAATGGTCTTATGAGTTGATCCTCCACTTTTCCACTCTAAAATCATGAATATAGATGAAAACAATACAATGATCTAACTGGGATCATAGCTCCCCATTTTGGGAGGCCTTTGGTCCCCAAAGCATTTTAGTAAATAATAGGAGGAAACATTTCCCCCAACTTCTCTTAGGTGTACCATTTAGCCTTGCCTATAATTTGTCCTTTTAACCCAATCTACCAAAGGTAATGTGTCCCCTCTCTTTTATTTCTAAATATCTTCTTCAAAACTATATCCTTTAACAACTCTACCTAAGCATATGTTGTTTCGCCCTCTATAGAAGGTAGGACCTATTCCTCTTCCTAACCTAGCATGGAAGGCTTATAGAGTTTTAGATTATATACATTCACCACTCAGTAAATGTGCATTTAGGGGGTAGGTTGGGCATATTGGAATTATATTCAACCTTCATCGGTATCTCAAAAGGGACTAGATCATAGATCCTTGATTTTCTTACAAGGACCTTGTAACCTCTCCTCGTTCAACTATAACCATACTTTGTCTCTCACCTTGAAAGACTTATTTGTTCTATGTTGATCATGCCTGGCTTTGTGATTTTATTATGACTTTTTCAATGTCTCATATACATATATATGTGTCTTCCTAATCTTATCAACAATTTTTTTTCCTTAACACATCTCCTATAGGATCCTCCCTCACTCCTCCTTGCAACCCATATACAATATGGAAAGGTAAAGGTGGAAAATATAAAAATCAAGTTTCGAATGGGGATTTATTAGTTTAAGGGAGGACTAATATATTGTAAGGGTGTTATATATATACCATATTTTCATTAAAAAAAAAAAAATTGAATGCTTCTACTTGTAGCCTATCAAAATTTGTATGAGAATCTTGTTGACAAAATATGTTTATTGATCTATTTGTGGATGTAATGTTGTATACCTCTTCAACTTCATGTCCATATTCTCCCATACTGTAATCCAAAGTTCACTAAAAAATATTTTTTCTTTATCTAAAAGAATGCTCCTTAATATCCGAAAGTGCACCAAACCTATTTGAAGAACAATTTTGCTACTTCTTTTCCATTAATTATCGTCTTATGGGGAGCTAAAATATGCATCCTGTTGAACTTGTCAACTACCATGAATAGAAAATCATGTCCCTTCCTCGTTATTGGGAAAACTCCCACAAAGACCATGGAAATTATTTTTCAAGGATGGATGGGTATAGATAAAGGATGATATAGACCCTATTTCTTGATAGTAATTAGACCTGCTAGTAAAATAAAGCATGCATCCTCTTCTAAACCTAACTACTTCTTCTTGCATCATGGGCCAATATGTATACCTCTTCAAGTTGGGAATTTTCTTTCCTACACCAAAATTCCCTACTACCTTGGAGGTGTGAGCCTCTGTGATAAGCTGTAGTCACTCACATTTAGGAACAAATAACATATCTAACATATATAATAACACATTATAGATATGGTAGTCAATTTTGTTGTCACCATCATGCACATGAATCTAGCATTACAATTATTGAGGCACATCGTTGAAGTTCCTTTGTATGTGCATCATGGGTCAATGGATCCATGTGCATAATAATTCCCAAAGCTATGATATTTAATAGGGGTGGCCTTTAAAGCATTCTAACCAACTCATTTGTGTTAACCTCTGATATTATATCACTATATTAAACTATTGTATAAACCCCATCCACTTGTAATCCTAATGTATCATAGTTTACTCTTGGCATGTAGGTACTATATTAGTTAATGATTAGTGTCGATTACTATTTCCTTTCCTATTATATAGTGTTTCCACTTATTAATAGCTTGCACCAAGGCATAGAGTTCATTTTCATATGTAGGGCAATTAAGAACCACCTCCTGTAATACTTCAAAATGGTAGAATATAATCATTCCTCCCTACATCAAGACCACTCCCATAACATACCCACTCACATCTATCTCCACTTCAAATGGTTGCTACAAGTTTGGTAATTCTAGAAGCAATGCTTGACTAACACTCTACTTTTACTCCACAAAGGCCCTCTACTGACCTTTTCCCACTTGAAACTCTTACCACTCATTATTATGGCATCAAATGGTGTGTAAATTGTTAAACCAAGGGTACCAATTTCCTCAATTATTGTTCTACCCCAACTGGACATCTCGCCTTAGAAACATCAATAGGAACCAAAATATTCATGATGGTCTCCATCTTGGCAATCTATCTTCAGCTCTCCTCAACCTATCATATATCCCAAGTACACCAAAGGCTATTGTGACACACTTCTTGAGCTTTTCCAACATTTGGTGCTTCTTTATTGTCTCTAGAACCTACATCATATGTGATATTTGATCCTCCCAAGTAGCATTATATACCATTATATCATTCAAATATACAAATAACAAATTAACCTATGAAAGCACACAATATAACATTCATTAACTGCATAAATATAGTTATTTGAATAGACCAAATGACATGAATAACCACTGATTACAAATCTTGCATGGTTTTAAAGGTGGTATTCCAAGTATATTCTTAATTATCTCAAACCTAGTGATATTATGACTCGAAGTTCATCTTGGTGAAGTATTTGTCTTTCTACAATTGACCTAGTGGATCATTTATCATGGGTAAGGGGTTCATGTTCTTTAGAGAAATTTTATCTAATGCTTGTAATAAATGAACACCCCCAAGTCTCATCCTTCTTAGGCAAAATTATAATGGGCAACCCACAAAGTGAGATACTTGTTAGAATGACATGTTATTATAGTAGCTACGACAACTACTTCTTCACCTCATTTTTGTCTATAACAAACCTCCTATACACCCCAATGTTTGGCAATGGAGATTATATTAGTTTTTGGATATCATGATCCACTTCCCTCTTAGGTGGTATCACATTAGACTCTTGCAAAACACCCATGTACATTTGTATAAACTATTCTAGTTGTTATTTCTATTCCTTAGTACACCCCTCCAGTCAAGGGATGACTTGCTCTGATGGACTCTTCTACAAATTGTCTTTCTCTTTAAAAATTAGCAAAAGAGTGAACAAGGCAACAACTTTTCATCAAAAGATATTGGATCATTATCAAAAAACATATTACAAAGTCATAATTTCACCTAGTTGGAGAGGGAAACAAATTTTCCTCACAACCACTAATCTATAAATTTTTGTGGATATTCCACTCGGAAGTTCGTCACAATGGATATAATAAAATTATAGTTAAAAACCTGAAATCTACACTCTAGGGTATATTTATATTTATATTTTTGGATTTTGATATTATTATTTAATGTGTGCGCATCAAATTATAGTTATGTAGAAAATAGAAAAAAAACAAATAAAAACTCACAAACCGTAATTGATACAAAACATAATCTAGGAAACCCTTTCAAAAGAAATTCCAGCTAAAAGGTTAGGCTACTCTGCTCTATTTCTCTGAATAAAAAATGACTATGAGTAGAAAGAAGTAAGGCTTGTGGCTCATGGGCTACTATAGTGCATAAATCCTCTCTGTGTGATCTCTCACTACTTCTCTTAGCTACTTTTGTTGTCTATGGAACAAATGCACTTCAAAATAATGGAACACATTTTCCTCCTAGTGGCCCAGTTATAAAGCAGCTTGATAGCCTACTAGTGGTTACGATTGACTCCTTCAACTCCTAAATAAAATTATGATATTGGCTCTTCTATAATATTATTCACCATGATGATGTGGCTATCCAAATTTCCATTAATAATGGGGGCTGACGTGGCATCCTCTTGATTTATGGTGGTTAATTTTTATAGGTAATATTTCGAGAGGCATAACCTTCTCATACGAGCTATGATTGAGGATATTATTACATCGTTAGAAAGGTATCGGCGTTTATATTATGGAATCTAGGTCCATATTAATTTCAACATCTTAAAAAAAATCATTTAAGGCCTAAAAATGGCTCCTAAAGTTCTTGACCTAAAATTTTCCAAATTGGGACCACCAATAAAAATGGCCATATGCATTGATTCCTCTATATTTTCTACTCTAAAAGCATCAAGATGTATGAAAAATAATATAATGATCCAATATGGATCACACCTCCACATTTTATGAGGATTTTGGTTCCCAAAAGCTTCTACTAAATGAGTTGAGGAAATTTTTCCTCCACCTTCTCTCGAGTGTACCATTTAGCCTTGCCTAGAAATTGTCCTTTCAACCCAATCTGCCAAAGGTCATGCTTCCCCTAACTTGTAGTTTTGGACCTATTATACAAAATTATTTCTTTTGTTAAATCTAATTGCGCATATGGTGCTAAATCCTCTATAGAAAGTATGACTTGTTCCTCTTCCTAACCTAGCATGGAAGGCTCATAAAGTTTTATATTCTCTACATTCATAATTGAGTAAATGTGCATGTATGGGGGTATATTGAGTCTATAGGTATTATATCCCACCCTTTCTAGTATCTTTAAAGGACTATATTGCAAATCCTTGATTTTATCACCAAGACCCTATAGCCTCTCCTTATTCAATTGTAACCATTCTTCATCCCCCACCTTGAATGACTTATATATTCTACATTGATCATGCTTGGCCTTGTATTTTTCTTATGACTTTTGCAGTGTCTCATGTAGTTTTATATTGATTTTTCTAATATTTCGTACAAATTTTTCTAACCTAAAGGAATCCCTTGTAAGATCCTCCCTCGCTCCTACTTTTTTCCAATATGACATATCCAAAGGTGAAGGTGGAAAATATCCAAAAAAGGTTTAAAATGGGGACTTACCAGTAGAAGTACGGATCTCTATTATAAGAGTGTTGTATATATACTAGATTTTCATCCCAAGTCTTTGGATTTTTTTATTGTAACTCCTCAAAAGTTTCACCAAAGTCTTGTTGACTACTTCTATGTATCCAATTATTTGTGGAATATGTTGTATACCTCTTCAACTTCATGTATTTATTCTCCCACAATGTAGTCCAAAATGCAATACGAGATCTTATTTCCTTATTTGAAGCAATGCTCCTTGGTATATGAAAGTGCACCTAGACCTACCAAAAGAACAAGTTCATTACTTATTTCCCATTGATGGTGTTTTTACACGGCATTAGAACACACATCTTGTTGAACTTTTCAACTACCATAAACAGGTAGACATGTCCTTTCCTAGTTGTTCGTAAAGCTCCCAAAAATTTCATGGAAATGCATTCCTAGGGACTTATGGGTACATGTAAGGGATGGAATATACCTTGCTTCATGTTACTAGGATTGAAGGTACAACAAAGCATGCATCCTCTTGTGAACCTAACTATATGGTCTTGCATCTTGGGCCAACACACATACCTTTGCAAGTTTCCCATTGTCTTCCCTACACCAAAGTTCCCTACAACCTTAGAGGTGTTAGCCTCTCGAATAACTTATCCAACCTGTAGATTAACATGTCCTGGAGATGGTAGTGAATTTTTCAGTCACCATCATGTACATAATCCTATATCTTCAATTTCTAAAACACCTCCTTGAACTCCTCATCCTCTGAATATGCCTCTATATCCATCATGGGTGAATGGATCCATGTACATAAAAGTTCCCAAAGCTATGATATTTGTTGTGTGTGGCCTTGAGCATGTTGACCAAATTTTTTTATGCTTCCCTTCTTACACTTTATCACTAAAGTAACTTTTTGTAGAAACCCCTTCCACTTGTAAAGCCGAGTCTATTGTAGCTTACTCTATGGCCTAAAGGTATTGTAGTTGTTGGTGGTTAGTGTGGATTATTTTCTTATTTCCCAGCAGATAATGTTTCCACTTCTTCATATCTTGCACTAGGTCATAAATCCCCTTGTCATAGATAGGGTAATTAACAACTTTTCCATGAAATACTTCATAATGGTAGCATATCGACCTTCCTCCCTACATAAATATCATTCCCACAGCATACCGACTTCAATTTATCTCCACTTCAAAGGGATGCCACAACTTTGGTAATGAGATTCATCTACTTATTATGTTTTTTTTGTCCTTTGGGTTAAGATTAAGATGTAACTTCAAACACTTCTTCTTTGTATGACCATTAATGTTATACAGGTTGCAATGACTGTTAATAAATTTTCACTTGTGTATTCTGGCTACCATATTTTTATATTTTCCCCTTTTCCACTTCTCTTCTCCTCCTTAGAAGCATCCTCATGATCCTTCTACTTTGATTCACTTGATTACCCTTTCTTCATGCATATTTTCTTTAGGTTTTGTGCCTATACTAAATCCCCATCCATTGATCTAGGATGGAAAACATCACTTTGCTTCTACAGATAATTGTGTATACCCCCAAGATACTTGAAGAGTACGTCTAGGTTATTTGGGTAGATACCCAACATTATGGAGATATTTTTAAATTCTATGGTGCACCCTTGTACACTCACACTCTTCCCATGCTTCTACCTAAAGTAGTGCCACCAGATCCACTAGTCCTCTACATACATGATACGATAAGATTGTGAATTTATGAGGGTTTTAAATTCCTCTGACTTATTCATTGAAGGATCTCCATCCAACCTCAAGGTCTTTGTGTGGGTTTCTCACTAGGTCATGGCATGCCCCTCTAATTGCATCCATGCAAATGAAATCTTGTGTTCTTTCTATATATAATGAAAACTAAAATAAAATTCTAATTATTGTGACTAGTTAGTTATCTTTAGAGTGTTTATATCACATTATTACAACTTGATATCAATGTTCACTTCCATTTTTAACAATGATTATGAATGGTTCACGACATTCGATTTGGGTTGATCTTCCTTAGGTATTTTATTTAGAATGTTCTTTGTTTCTTCTCAGACACTTGTTCTCCCATCTTATTGAACCCCTGTGTTATAAACCCCATCTTATTGAACCCTTGTGTTATAAACCCCATCTTATTTTAATATCTTAATCTTATTAGTCAGGCCCCCCATGATAATATTCACATTACAGCTTATGTCTACAGCTTGTGCTTTCAACCATGAAAACCTCTCCTCTACAAAATCACAAGGATTGTTTATATATTCGTTGACCATGATTTGAATTTAATGAATTTTTCCTTAGCTTATATAGATACCCTATAAATCTCCACAATATACCTAAATAAACCCACTCTAATAAAAAAATTATCCACAAAAATTTGTGTATATTGTAGGAATAAATCATCATAATATATCTAATAAAATTATACTTAAAAATACGAAATCTACACTATGAGCATTTGTTTCTCTTTAGATTTATAGTTCTGTAAATTACTATTTATTGTTTATGTGTGCCAATTATAATCATGTATAAAATAGGGAATAATGAAATAATAACTCACAAGCCACGATTAACACAAGATATAAACTAAGAAACCATTCCAAGAGAAAACAAGTTGGAAGGTGTGATCACTCCACTCACTTTCTCTCAATAAAAATTGGTTGTCAATATCAAGAAGTAATTCTTGTGGCCCATGGGCTACTAGAGTGCACAAATCCTCTTTGTGTGTTTCACCCTATCCCCCTCAACTACTCTTCTTATCTATGGAGAAAATACACTAAAAAATAATGGAACCTCTTTTCCTCTTAGTGGCTTGGTTATAACACAGATTAATAATCTACTAATGGTTAGGTTTGACTCCTTCAACTCTTAACTAGAGTTGTAATATTGACTATTCTTGAGTCTTCTTCATCATAATCACATGGTTATCCCCTTTTCCACTAATAACAAAGACTCACATGGCACCCTCTCTAGTTATGGTGGACAATTTTGATAGGTCAAATTTTAGGAGGCATAAATTTCTCATATGAGATTTGATTGATTTTATTCTTGCACAATTGGAAAGGTATCAACATATAGAAAATGGAATCTAGGTCCATATTAAGGTTAAGGCCTCAAAATTTATTCACTATAGGCCTCAAAATGGTTCCTAGATTTTTTTACATTTTCCAATCTAATACCACTCGTAAAAATGGTTATATGCATCAATTCCTCCACTATACATTCTAAAAGCATCATGATGCATGAAAATTAATATAATGATCCAATCTAGGTCAACCACCCAAGATACAACTAATTGACAAACACACACACACATAATGTGTTCCTTTCCATTAGCTTATGGTCTAACATCAACATGTATTAATACGCAAAAGAGAGGGAAATACATGGCTATTGGTAAAATAATTCAAATTAAAAATAGTATTAATGGAAATCATGTACAATTTACTAAACAAACAATTTCCTTTTAGTCAAATTAGAAGATGCAAGAACTAATCAACTTTTTGGCTTGGTTGGCACTCACCATAAAGACCTTCAACTTGTCATTATGTATGTTGATGATTAAGGAATTTTATACCTTAAAGAGGTGGTATTAGTTGGATCTCTACATGAAAATCACATCCCACATGTATATATAGGGAATCCCAAACACAATGCCACATACATCTCGTGGAACTACATCAAATTCTACTTCACCAATAATGTCAACGATAATAAAAAATTTGATTCTACATTGTGTGAGTACCTTTATCTCTATGTCATTGTTGACTCATTGTAGTGTCCTATCTAGGGGTGCTAGATTGGTCTAAATTAATTGTCAACCAGGGTGCATATACTTAGAGGCGTGTGCCTAAAATATATAAGCATAAAGGATCTACTTTAAACCTATGACTCCTAAGTACAGTGCTGGGATTAAATCTATTGTTAAACTATCAATCAAAACCTTAACTAAGCATCAAACCATATGCTATTAACAGCTAAAATGCAATCCATAACGTGATGTATATGACTATCTTTAAAGGCTCGGTCTCCTTACAGAGACACCAACATGAAACCCCTGTTCAATGTCATTCAACAGTCATGAATATTTAATGAAGGCATGCAAAGGAAAACTCATAAACATCGTCCATATCAGTGTTTTATAAACAGCCCTGGATCGAATCCTTTACGGGATGCAATTCACAATCCAGAAGAGGGTTTATTCGAACACATGTACAGACATCTAATTAACGCATTCATAAACACAATGTAAGCATCAATCAAATCTCTGAACATATAAATCGTATTCAAGTATCATTCAAACGATTGACTGTAAAACGAAATTAAAACCACAATGTAAATACAATGCAAACGTAAATGAAATGTCGGTATACCATACACGCAGGGCCCGTCCGCGTCTCTGGCACACCGAGATAATCACACCACGATCACAGTATTAAAACGAAGCACAGAGATTGTAATGCGATATTATATTGAAACCAAAAGCTCTGTTCTGAAGTGACAATGTAAAATGTAACAGTCTGCAATATCAAAACGATAGTGTAAACGAACATATGTCCCGGTTCAGTCTTTTAATTACATGCATTACATCCTTTGAAAAATGGATGTTTATCCATAGGCGGCTGTTGCTGCTTTTGGTAAAAACACAGAGATGTTCCTAATCTACTTACGCATATTAAAACTAGGAAACAACTTAAAAATCAAATGGACTAAAACTGAGTGTTGTTGCTGCCTTTGTGCCAACATGCCAGAGTTGACTAAGCGTTGACTGTGCATATAGGAGGAATGTTTCCAATGCGGGATAGGTGCTTGTCCATGCTTGGACATTCCTCTTTTCGCCCATGCCTTTCGCTGCGACCTGGCTTCCATGCCACATGTCACATAATAAGCCATTTACAGGTTGTTGAGACTTCCTGTAGTGATTTAGGCCAAAAATCCTAATTTATCAACACAAAACCCCTAAATCAATTAATATGCAATTCAACAACTATAAACTATTAATTAATTAATTTCCAAGGCATTTGAGGAGTGAATGATGAGAAAAAGGTAGGAAATGGTCATGTTTTGTGAGGGAAAAAGGGGTCTTAGAATGGTACCAACATCTATCCCCGACTTAATGACTTAGCATGTCCTCATGCTAACCCTGATGTGCTTCCTTTAAACTCAGTTCCTGCCTGTACCTCTATTGCCTTGAGTAGTGTGTCAACGTTCTTCTTCACCTGGGCATCTTTTTGGTCGTGGAGCTCTTGCTTCAGCCTTCTGTACTTTTCCTTTAGGGTCTTCTTTTGGCTGTACCACTTGGTGGCCCACTTGCAAATGTCGATCTGCTCCGCTTCCAGCTCACTAACCCGCTCTTTCAACTTTTCGTTTTTCATTTGAATTTCCTTGCTCTATGTACGAAGCATTTCATTTTCCTTTTTAATGACTTTCTCTAACATATTGGCTTCCATGAGCTCCTCTTTTAGTTTTTCGATTTACCGCTCTAATTTCTTCTGTTTCTTACTGGGAGGTGGAGACCCTCTCTCTTGCTTGTTATTGCTCTCGACATCTATATCAGCTCCTGGGGATGAGTGGCTTTCAATATGCACATTGGCTTCTGGCTCTGGTGGTGAATAATCACTGCTTTGAATGTCCATCTGTATAGGCACATTAGACTCTTCTTGTAGCTAGACTTTCAATGCCCTCCTCGTTCTTCCTGAGTAGGTGGTGAAGACTTTGTCTTGTTCTGCTCTTTTTGCATCTTCTTTTCTCATTTTTCTAGTTCTTATGCTGCTCACAGGTACCTTGTTAGCTCTGGATGATGCCGGAATCTCTTCATCAATATCTTTCATAAACCCTGAGTTCTCTGGTGATTTCTCTTTGTCTTCCTCGTCCTTGATCTGGTTGGCAGCGAGGAATTCCTTCCATGTCTTCCCTCTTCTTTGCATTTCATCTTCAATAAGGATTTTAATTAAACCAAAATGGTATAAACCTCTGTCCTCGTTTCCTTTCTGCTTCTGAATAGTTTTAGACATTTTGGTTAGGCTCTGTAGCAAGAAGTATGGCAAGCTAATAACACATTGTTTCTTTATGTGCAACAACAACTTTATGTGATACAAATAGACGATGCTATAGCAGCCTTCACAGGTCACAAACTTCTGGAGGATGTAAACCATTTTGTCCCAGGGATGCACTAGCCAACTTCGTGGGACGCCCTTCTTCCAATTTACTGCTGAGACTCGTGACCTGGACATAAATTGGGTCCACGATTTTTCTTTAAACTGTTTGGTTCTGAAGTATTTTTCTCCCTCTGGACTAACCCCTGTTGCTTGGGCAATGGTGTCCTCTGAGACTCTGAATGAGAAAGTGCCTATCAAGGCCTTCTCCCCATTGAACGTGAAGGCAAATTGCTTGGCAACTTCTTCGTTGCTTCCATTGAATTTTTCTAAGAAGGGTAACCACTGTGTTTCCCTCAGAATTGAAATACAGTCCTCGTGGTACTGAGAGCTGTCAAAGATATTTGGCTCGACCCTGCTTGTCATCTTGGCAGGGGGTCGAGCTTCCTAACTTGCGAATTTGACAAGGAGGTCTGAGTTGTTACCTGAGATAATCGCTCCTTTAATGCTCACTGTGCTGCTGGATCGGTTTGTTATGGAGCTCGACGAGATTCGAAACTCTGCCCTCGGTCCTTGCTATGGAAGCTTACGCCTGTGGAAGCTTATGCACCAGCGTATGTAGTTGGAATTTTACGCCAACGTATATAATCCCGGGAATAAATAAAACGACCATTGTTTTCTCCTTTTCAAATGAGCTCGATTCAGAATGCATTTAATTTCAAAACAGAGGAATGATGATAGTATTACTTGTATGAACGTTATGATAGGAGCGCTAAGAGGTGTATGTACGTCGGGTGGTGAATCATCACTCGGCCCATGCAACTTAATGAATAGGCCTACTGTCACTTGCTTTGGTATAATGACCCTTTTTAATTCTCTTTTTTTTTTTAAGTTTTTCAAAAAAAAGGGTACTCTTATTAACTTTTAAAAATAGCCACGTGTCCTGTTGGTATTCTTCTAAGGGAAGGTGTAGATTTCGGAAGTGGATATGGCGGTAATGGTTGTGGGATGTTTAGGGAGTATTGGAGTGAGGGGTGTATGAATTTTAGAGTAGGGAGTAGATTGGGTTAGGGAAGAATTAGGGAAATAAGAGAGAATGGAAATGTGCCTTTGGAACTAATTACTAACAGTCATAGCTATTAAAATAACATAAAAATTAATCTAGGAAATTAAGTGTTAAAAACAAGGAATACATTACACTGTTTGACTGTTGTGGCTTTGACATTTGAGTAGAGCTGACTTTTGACTGTTGTTTGATTTCTTTGCTGTTTAACAGGTCCCTTAAGGCATGCACAGGTCCCTCTGTAGTGTTGAAGATGTTCATGCAATTCTTTGTATGCATGCAGGTGCTGCTGAGCTTGGTTGCTTGATTGATGAAGTCCTGATGAAGTCCTGATCCTGCTGTTGTAGAAACTTGCTGAAGATGTATTGAAGTGACTTTCTTTTGAAATATCAATCTCCTAACAGGTCCCTTTGATATGTCTAAACAAGTCCCTCACTGCTGATATTCTGCTGGTGCTAGTAGCATGGTCTCCTTAGACAGAATAGGTCCCCCTGCATGATATTTACAACCAGGTCCCTCTGATATAAAACAATGACAAGACAGCTTATTCATTGAAGTCTGGAATGGTGGAACAAACTGTTTGGAAAATTTTCAAAAAAAAAAAAAATTGTACAATGGAGAGATAAGAAAATAAGAATATTGATGCTCCTCTCCCCCACAAAATTTTTGACTTGTCCTCAAGTCAATATTCAGCTGAAAACATGAAACAATGATGAAGGAAAAGAATTCTTACTTGCCAACGAATTAGTTTTCAAGTAGGAATTTGAGGTTAGATTGTGCCAGAATCTGGTTTTCACATCTAACCCATTTATTTATTTTAATTTTTAAAATATGTTTTGTTGTTTTTTTTTTGTCTTTTTTTTTATATGTTTTTTTTCAAAAATTGAAAGAAAATACTAAGGTAGGGAGACTACAGCTGAGGGCTGCAGTATCTCAACCTCACTTTGTTGAGAAACTGTGTGTAGAAAATCTTCCTTGCTGATGGGCTTGGTTTAAAGTTTCAAGCGATGCCCATTTACAGTAAAGGAATGGCCTTCCCCATCAATAGTTGTGAGCTTTACAGATCCATTGTCATAAACCTGGACAATTTCATAAGGGCCCATCCAGTGGGTGGTGAACTTGGCTTTGTGGTCTCTAAACTTAGAGTCAAAAAGTAGAGCCCAGTCACCTTCCTTAAATTGTTTCTTCTTGATATGAGCATCATGCCACTACTTCCTTTGTTTTTGCATGAGTATGGTGGTCTTCTCTGCTTGCTGCCTCATTTCATCCAGCTGGTTAAGCTGCTGGATTCTTTCTTTTTCTGCATCCAAGTCAATCTGTAAATCAACAGCTAGTTTAAAAGTGTGAATCTGAAACTCAATAGGAAGCATTACCTCTTTACCGTACACCAATTGATAAGGTGTAAATCCCGTAGTATCCTTTCAGGTGATTCTGTAAGCCCAGTGTGCATCCTTGAGCTTTTCCTCCCAATTCTTCCCGTTCATGGCAACAGTTTTAGTAATGATACCCTCCAAAGTTTTGTTTGTAGATTCCACCTGCCCATTGGCCTGTGGATGATAGGGTGTGCTTTTCCTATGCTTGATCTTATATTTGTCTGTAACGTCCTTGACTAACTTGGAGGTGAATTGGGTACTTTGATCAGTTACTATCTCCCTGGGTACTCCGTATCTAACAAAAATATCTTCAAACAGGAAATTGACAACTGTGTGTTCGGTGGCTCTTACCAGTGCTTTTGCCTCAGCCCACTTTGTAACATAATCAGTACATACTAAGATGTACTTCTTACCATTGGAGGATGGGTTGATAGGTCCTATGAAGTCTAGAGCCCATTTGTCAAATGGCTCTAGGTGAACTTGGGGCTGAAGGGGCATCTCATCGATAGCTGTTGGCTTGCCCATTCTTTGGCAAATGTCACAACTCTTTACATACTTCTTGGCATCCTTGAAAATGGATGGCCAGTAGTATCCAAGAGTTAGAACTTTGAACACTGTCCGCTTCGCTGCAAAATGCCCACCACACGGTTCATCATGGCAAGATTTTAAAATATCAAGTACCTCATCATTTCTTACACATCTGCGGATGATCATGTCATAGCCAGTGTAAAATAGATCGCCATTGAGCCATGAATATCTAGCACTTTGTTTAACTAGTCTTTTCTTTTCCTTTGTGGTAAAGTGTGGAGGGGTCCTTCCTATAGACAAGTAATTAGCCAAATCAGCATACCAAGGATTGATTATAGAAATGGCAAATAAATGTTCATCAGGAAAAGAGTCTTCAACGGGAACAACCTCACCTTGGTTTTGCAATCTAGAGAGGAAATTTGCCACCTGGTTTTCTTTACCTGGTCTATCTAACACGGTGATGTTGAATTCCTGTAACAATAGCAACCATCTGGTAACTCTGCCACTGGTTATTGGTTTGTTCATTAAATGTTTTATGGCAGAATGGTCAGTATGCACAAATACTTCATAACCAGTAATGTAATGGCGAAATTTGTTCACAGCATATATGATAGCAAGTGTTTCCTTCTCTGTGACCGTGTAGTTTAACTCCGCAGGTGTTAGATTTTTTCTAATGAAGTAAATAGCATAAGTGCAAGATTCTTCTTTCTGGCCTAACGATGCACCTACTGCAGTGTCAGATGCATCTGTAAAGATATGAAATGGCAAACTCCAATT
>APFE031321493.1:383108-400439 GCA_000404065.3 Pinus taeda
GCACTTCCATAACTGGAGCTTGGAGGTTGGGTCATGTCATAGTGACACCCATCTCATGTTTACCTTGGTGAGCTTGTAAAAGTGGGTAAATGTGGGAGGAGGAGTTACAAGGTGGTATCAGAGTGTGTTTTGTTCTCTTTGGGTGATATCTAATACCACAGGGTGGTACCAAAGCTTCCAGGTTCAAACACTTGGACTGGATGGGATAAATTCATATAGTTATGCATGCACATCAGTTGCTTATGTGTTCGTCATGCATACATGTAGGTTACTTCTTGTTATGATCATGATATTTATGTATGATTATTGATATGTTGATGTCATTGTGTGTGTGTGTGTGTATCGTGCTAATATAGATACATTGAGGTATGATTTTGATTATGATTTATATTTGGTTTATCTAACATGATATGTTTGTAGGAGATATAAGATCATAGATGAAGAGAAAAATGGTAGAATACAATTCACATGATTCCCCTTACATGCCCAATATGAATTCAATGGAATGGGAAATGTCAATTGAGCAGCAAGGAGAAGAGTACTCTCCTGATATAAAAGATACACTAAGAAGTTTGAAGGTAAAAATTAGTTGTAAGGAAGATAATAGCAGGTTGGTTGAGGCACGGGAAAGGCTTGCTAGAGCTTAGGATAAGAAACTAGAGGTTAATGCAGTAATTCTTCAGAGTCTTTAATATTCGCAGAAGTGGGGACAATAGATGATCAATCATGGAAATGAGGAAAAGACTAATGGGGCATATGGTAGTAGGTATATATTGGGATATAGTTTGGACAACGATGATATAGTTAGAGGTGGTAGATCTTTGAATACACCTAACGGACGAGCTAACATTCATGGATTTTATTCTAGTTTAGGTTCTGAGAGACATCATCATCATTATCGCTAACACCCTTATAGGAGGAGTGATAAGTAGTGTTTTCCAGATGAGCTCAAGAAATATAATCCTCTAATATTTTATGGGGTTGTGAAGAAACTAGAAGATACAGAAGCATGGATGATTGGGATGAATAAGTTCTTCGAATTGCATGATTATTCAGAGAATATGAAATCCAAGATAACAATCTTCAATCTCAAGCGAAAAGAAGATACTTGGTGGAATATGTGAAGTGTGTTAGAGGCATTAGGGTAGAGGAGCTTAGTTGGCATGAGTTTTAAAGACACTTGAGGAAGAAGTACTTGTCTAAGAGATATGATGAGAAAATGGCCAAGGAATTATATGAGTTGAAGATGGGTTCCATGATATATTAAGAGCATATGACCAAGTTTCTCGATTTGTTGAGGTATTTTCCCTACCCCGGGGATGAGAAGACAAAGGTTCAAAGGTTCATCATTGGATTGCATTTAGAATTTAAAGATTGGATTGAGTATGATGAGCCTCATTCATTGGACAAATTCATTGGGAAGTTGAAGTATTTTTATGAGCAGTCTAAGAGCAAGTCTGAGCCTAAGTGATAATGGAAAGATAATGAGAATACTAAAGGAAAGTGGGCTAAGGATCCAAGAATACCTTAGGATCCAGGTGATAAGGAAAACATAGGAACCTTATAAGAAGTTCAATGCCGATGAAAAATGACATTGGTCTCATCTTGAGGAGCAGAATAAAGGAAATGGTAGGAAGCCTTTGTAGTGTTGGGCTTGTGGTCGAGAGCATCACAGGAGATATTGTCCATCACACTAGGGTGGTAGGCCTCAGATTTATAGTGCTCAAGAGGAACACATAGTTGGAGATGTTGGGTATATTATTCCTCATATTTATATAGTGGTGGATATCATGCAGGTTGATCATCAGGCATCTGTTATCGAGACGGAAGGTAAGCTTTGTGATCAAGTTGTTTCCATTTTGATTAACCTTGAATATAATTATAGTTATATCAATCGTGACTTGATGGATAAGTGTTTCTTTAATAAATAAGTGCATACAGAATATTGGTTGGTGCAGTTGGCTATAAGGACCAAGAGAAGAGTTCATCATCAAGTGAGATATTGTGCATCTAAGATGAATGGTATGCCTACATCAACACATCTAATTGTGCTTCCTTTGGGTTCATATAGCATGATTTTTGGCATGGATTTCTTGTTCATTCATAGGACTAAGGTACAATACTATGATAAGGCTATTTATTTCCTAGATGATGATGGAAAAAGGGAAATTTTGGAGGGAAAGAAGAAGCCTACATCAGTGAGAATGGTTACAATTATGTAGGAAAACTGCAGTTGTAGGAAAGGGTGTGTGTTGTTTTTAGTTCATATTTCTAGTGACAAAGGGAAGGATATTGAGGATGATGAAGTCCTGAAGAGATATCTTGTTTTGCAACAGTTTCAAGATGTGTTTCTTGCAAATATTTCAGAGTCATATTGTCACAGAGAGGTGGACATTTCTATTAAGTTGATGTCAGGAGTAGCACCAACATCTAAGGCACCATACAGGATGAGTACTTGAGATTTGGTGGAATTGAAGTTGCAGCTTAAGGAAATTCTTGATAAGGGATACATACAGCCAAGCGTATCACCTAGGTGTGCACCAGTATTGTTTGTAAAGAAGAAGGATGATACTCTCATATTGTGCATTAACTATAAGTAGTTGAACAAGGTGACTATAAAGAACAGATATCCATTGTCACAGATTGATGACTTGTTTGATCAGTTGAAGGCAACAATATTTTCAAAGATTGATATGAGATCATGATATCATCAGGTGTGCATCAAATAAGACGACATCTACAAGATCGCATTCTATACAAGGTATCGACATTATGAGTTTGTGGTGGTTCATTTTGTTCTTAATAATGCTCCAACCACTTTCATGTGTTTGATGAATAATGTGTTGCGTCCTTATCTAGATAAGTTTTTGATAGTGTTTATTGATGGCATTTGGTATATTCCAAGAATGAGGAAGAGCATGAAAAACACCTGGCAGTAGTTTTGAGATTGTTTAGAGAGCATTAGTTGTATTCCAAGCTTAGCAAGTGCAGTTTCTTTCAGTATCAAATCCATTACTTGGGACATGTAGTTTCCAAGGAGAGGATATCAGTGAACCCGAAAAAGATTAAAGATATCATGGAGTGGCCAAATCCTAGGAATGTGGATGAGGTCAGATCATTCACGGGATTAGCAAGTTATTACAACCAGTTCATCGAGAATTTATCATGGATTGGATATCCTATTACATATTTGTAGAGGAAAGGGAAGAAGTTTGAATGAACTGAGGAGTGTGCAAGTAGTTTTGAGTAGTTGAAGCATTTTCTTACAAATGCTTTAGTTTTAAAGATTGAAGATCCTGATAAAGAGTTTGTGGTATGTATAGATGCTTGAAAGAAGGGACTTGGTGGAGTCCTTATTCATGAAGGAAATATGGTTTTCTATGAGTCAAGGAAGCTGAATGAGCATGAGAAGAACTATATGACTCATAATCTTGAGTTGGCAACTATGATTCATGCACTGAAAATGTGGAGACCTTATCTTCTTGGTAGGAGGTTCATGTTGATGAATGATCATAGTGGGTTGAGGTACTTTTTTGACCAACCTAATCTAAATGCTAAGCAAGATAGATGGTTGGCTACCCTCAGTGAGTTTGACTTTGAGATCAGATACATCAAGGGAAAGGAGAATATGGTTGCAAATGCTCTTAGTATGAGAGTGTAGGTGAATCATGTTTCAGCTATGAGCTCTTATGGGATAGATTTATAGGAGTAGATCTTGCAAGTAGAACAACATGTTAGAAAGTTCCATGGGAAACATGTTATGTTGATTATAAGCATAATTTAACATGGAGGATGGTGTTCCCCTAAGGGGGAGGGGTTTGTAATAAGCCTTATGTGATTTTCCATGTAAATAAAATAAAACCAAGGTCATGGGAAACATATTCCAAGCTAAATGTTGGGAAAAGATTATAGCGGGCATCAATTGTGGATTAATGATGCCTATGGAAAATGGAAAAGACAAATAGGAAATAATTATCTTTTAATTATGAAAATAAAGGAAAATAGGAGAAAAGGAAGGTGAACAAACACAAATTTGCATGCAAGGGAAATTAGAAGAAAAATGAAGGAAAATGAAAAAAAAGAGATAAATGATAAAAAGACATCAGAGAATTAGTTCACAGCTTTGGTCATTTCATTTTTGGATCTTTCCTTTCATTCTCTCATTCTCTCATACTCTTGCACACTTAAATCATTCTTGGAGCATGCTTGGAGAACTATAGCATTCACTTGGATTTGGAGAAAGCAAGTAAGGAAAGAAAAGAAGTGCAAGGAGACAATTGGATCAATAGTTATATCGAGATTAATTTGCAGGTAACCAGTTGCATGTGTGATCACCTTTCTGATTTTTGGGTGCATAGTATATGCATGTGGTTCCTTGGTTATGTGTTTTCATTGGCTTGGATATTTTCCTAGATTGACAATGGTTTCAGCCTTGCGTTGCCATTTCTTGGATAGTCATGGTGTTGTGGGTTTCCCACTTATTTTCCTTATTGGTTCTTAGGTTTCCTATGGTTTTGGGTTGGAACAAATGCTCTCAAGCCTTGAAATAGCTTGGGTTGAGATACCAATTCCTAGAACCTGCAAGTTGGGATAAATGTTCAAGAGCCATGTAGGTTGAGTTACTAGTCCCTAGAGCCATAGGTTGGAACAAATTCTATGGAGCCCCGAATTAGCTATGGGTTAAGTTACTAGTTCTTGGATCCATGGACAGCTTGGTTAGAGACTGATCTAGTTGATGCTAGTGATTTCTAGATCATATAGGTGAGATCATTGTGGATGAGAGTTGAGGTCATTTGGCCTTTGGAAGCCTTTCTTGGTTTTGTTTTGGTTTAACCCATATGATCCCACATTCATGCTTGGAATATGGCATGGGGGCGATTGGATGAAAGAGAAATTTGGTTCATCCCAATCTATGGTCGGGTGGTACGTGGAAGTCCCTAACTTTGTTTGCATTTTCATATGTTAATATGAATTTCTTTCATATTATGATCTATGAGCACTTGTACTAGTTATCATGTGACATTATGGTTGATTTTTTATGGTCTCTATTTTGGCTATATGTTAGTTATATACTTGGTTAAATGATGTGCTCTAGCTATGGTTCTTGTTCATGATTTGTTAAGTTACTAAATGGTTGGTGAATGCATGGACTAACAAGTGTTGTTGCAATAATTAGAGAGGGCTTAGAGCCTTCTTGGTGATTCTTAGATGAAATTTAGAAGTTTATGATCAGATATGCATTCATGACTTGTATCTTTCATGTTTACCATATGTTTGAAGAAATGTTTGTTGTGTACTAGGAAAATCTTGGTCAATATCTTGTTCAATTTTGAATGTTTGGCATTATTGTCATCTTGATCATGATTCTAGAAAGTTGTAGGTATTTCTGGGCAGTGGTATGTAGGCTTGCCTAAAAAAGTGGCATAGATTTCATGACCACATGGTTTGAATTAGGGATTTTGGGTCATGGCCATTGGTATTTAGGCTTGTGTGTGAAGTTATAACCTTCCAACCACATGCACAAAGTGTCAAGGGTGCGGTTGGGGGGTAAATTCTATGAAAAAGATATCAACTCATGGATTGATCACTTGGGGTGGCTAGCAAGCTCTTGAGTTCTCTGTAGTCCCTATGGGTTATCATTTTGTTGTCATTTTGTCGACCTCACTTCCATTACTAGAGCTTGGAGGTTAGGTCATGTCATAGTGACATTCATCTCATGTTTACCCTGGCAAGCTTGTAAAAGTGGGTAAATGTTGAAGGAGGCATTACAAGTTGCATAGTGAAATTGGGCATTAGTCAATTCATAAAATACTTTGGGTTGAAAGTGTCTGTCACCTATGTGACGCTAAGAGGGTTGAATATGAAAAGCATTTTTTCTTAGATTTTCTAGCTTATAGTCACATTAGATCTAATTTTAAAGTCTTTGTCACTGCACCAACCTTCTTGACCTCTTAACTAAACAAAAATATGGTGATCTTGGAACGCTTATTTTAATGCTCTTTATCATGGAATTTAAACTCTAATGAAGTTCAAGTTATCTCCTACATTCTAGGTCTAGTAGACCATTTCAATCTTAGTGGACATTAATAATTGTTGTCATCATCATTATTATGTTGGAACAATGAAATATTATTACATATAATATTATATATTATATATTATTACACATAATTATAATAAAGGAAATAAACCCTGTCCTATCTTCCTCATTGAAGCAATCCTTTACCCCATTGAAATCATGACTATGACTAGGTATCTTATCTATAAGAAGAGGTTAAACAAGATGCAAAACAAGAGGTTTCCTAAAATTTCTTTTAATTCTAGGCAAAACAACCTTTGGCTTAAGTGGGGGTGGTAGAAGGATGCCCAATCTTGGTGAGACCATTAGAGGATAAAGGAGAAGATTGTTTTGTAAATTAATGATAATATTAATAATATTATTACATCAAAATTTAAAAGAGAAATTGTGGGGTGATAAAAACTTACAAGGCAAAAAGGAAGCTAAGTATTATAAAGAGATTGATAAACCCAAATGTAGAAAGTCAAACGTATCTCTATGTCTCAACTAGAGTAAGAGAAAATAAGCATTGATAAAGTAACAAGAAATTCTCATGAGCATTACAGTGAAATTTGGCATTGGTCGATTCCCAAAATACCATGGGATGAAAGAGTTGGTTACCTTTATGACGCTAAGAGGATTGAAAATGGAAATCACATTATCTTAGCTTTTCAAACTCATACTTAGATTAAATCTAAATTTCAAAATATACATTTACACTACCAACCTTCTTAACCTTTTAACTCAACAAAATTACAAAAATCTTAAAACACTTATTTTATTTCATATATACATATATGTTCTCCCTTAAGATTGAATAGACCATAATCAATACGAATGAATATTAATCATCATCATAATACATAATATATATATATATTAATATATAAAAACCTAACCAGTTTTATTTTTTATATTTAATTATTAAAAAAAGTTTATATTTTTATTAAAGTTAAAGCTCATTTCTAAGCCAAAGGGCGGGTTGCATGAAAGTTTGTTTTGATTGAACTGAGTGCATGTGCTTTTATTATAGTATATAAAAGAAGCCAAATCGCATCATGTTGGAGGGTGCACCCATCAATGATGTTGAGTATGAAATAAAACGATATTCAAAATCTTTTCATTTTCTCTCTAAATTTTGATTAGAAAGAATGTTGGAGGTTTAAAAATTTCATTTTAATTATAAAATTTTATTCATACATTTTATAAAAATTTAATTATTAAAATAAAAAAACTAATAATATAAACACATAAATCCTTATCCTTATGAAAAGAAATCTTAACCAAATTTGGGAAAAAACGATATGAATGCTGGGTAGTCACCAGTATATTTTTCCATTGTTCTCTCACACATGCTTTAAGATATGTTAAATCACCTTAGCTTAGCATTTATGTTTTAAATATTTTAATTCTATTTAGTTTATAAGTAATTATATGTATAAATTAATCAGAAATATCATTAATATAACCAAACTTTAAATACAATCAAACTCCCAAGTATTTTGTCCTTTTGAATTTGACCTTTTGTTGGTTCTCAAGATCCTCTATAATCAAACTTTAAATATTATCAAACTTTCAAGAATTTTGTCACTTTGTATTTGACCTTTTGTTGGCACTTACGATACCAAGGTGCACGTACCCTTCAACACATAAATCTATGATATCATAAAGAATTTTCACATCTTACTAAAAAATTAAAAGAATCACAAACTTGTCATGTGATATGTTTATTTTATGGGATGCTTTGTAGAGGCTTATAGATTATTTTATTTTATTTTTATTTAAATAGTGTAAAAGTTAAGTTATTGAATATGTATTTAATATAGTGCATTTGTTCTAGAGTGGTTAGTTTTTTGTTCCACAAGTGTGTTTATTTATTTTTTATTTAATTAGATTATAAATACAAAATTACATTAAAGGAAATATGGTTTTTTTTCAAATTTAATTTAATTTGTTTTTTAATATTATAATATAAGGAATTAAAAGATAATGAAAATTGTGTTTCAGAGCATAATCTCAAAACAATGTGGATAGGCTCGAGAAAATAAAACATTTTTAAAATATCGTTTTGAAAAATTATGTCTAAAAATTATGAACTAAGCATCTGTAGAATGCACTGTACTGTTTTGTTTGTTTTTTTTTTTTTAACTTAAACCCAAAAATTATTTGAAAATTGACTTAAATGGAATTTCAAAATTAAAATTTTGAAATTATTTAATTTAAAATTTATTTACAGATTAATTTCATATAAGTTTAAAAATATTACTTGATCACTCTTTTTATAATATTGTTGTATCTAAATCATAATTCTACTTTGTTTCATTTTAAGAAAGTTCACATATATTTAAAAATTTATTTCATTTTAAGAAATGTGAAATATGTTATTTATAGATATATATAATTGTGTTGAGAGGTGTTTTATAATTTAGTATGGAGAAGATGTGTAGGTGTTAGATATGTAAGTACTAGTTGGAAAGTTTTAGATGTTAGATGTGTAAGAGTTAAGTATGTAAATATTTTTTAAATGTTGAGCTCATAAGTGTACATATGTTATGTAAATATTTTGACTTGGGTCAAATTATTAATATAAATAATAATATTTTAAATTAATTTGAAATAAATAGTAAATTTACACGTATTGGGTTCCATTTTTCAAAACCCACGGTTTTTCCCATGCTACTATTCTCTAATGTTCCAAAATTACATAAAAATAAAAATAAAAATAAAAGTGAATTATATATATTATATATATTTA
The DNA here is from genome assembly GCA_000404065.3 of Pinus taeda. Taxonomy (NCBI): domain Eukaryota; kingdom Viridiplantae; phylum Streptophyta; class Pinopsida; order Pinales; family Pinaceae; genus Pinus; species Pinus taeda. The sequence continues at coordinate 391,922 of APFE031321493.1, forward strand.
TTTAATTAAAATTAAAATTAAATAAAATAGTAAATTTATGGATGGTGTTTTTGACATTTTTCCACAATAGAGGGTTTTTCTTATTATATTCTCTAATTGTCAAATTACATAAAAAATAGATGATAATATAAATAATATAATTAATAATATAATAATAATATAATAATAATAATAATAATGTGTGATAAAATAGCCCATGGGCTTTTGGTTGCAGGTGATGGGTGCACTGTTAAGGCACTTCCTTGCGATAGGTCACCGGTTCAAATCCCCCGTGGGTACTTAGGTTAGTCTTAACGTAGAAAAAAAAATAATTGTGATAAAATAGTAAATTTACTGATTCAAGATTTTGGGCTCTAGGTTTTCACAAGTCATGGTTTTTCCCATGATATTCTTCTCTAATGTAGTCTATTTAAAGGTATTCTTTGCTAATGTGAAACATTCATTGCAATAGAAGTTTTTAAATAGATTAAACCCGATACTAATTTTCACCACAAATATCATAACCCTAAGCAATTTTCATATCCGATTTGGCAAAGAAAACCACTCAATAAAGGCACACTACATGAAGAATTTATAGCTTTGCGGATGCATGTTTCAAGGTATTACTTGGGAAAAACAACCTTTCTTACTCTTTTACATAGCCTTCAAAGATTAGATTCTTCGAAGTTGTTTGGTATGTTATTCATTTTATTTCATATGTTTGAAATTTTACTTTTGAGTTTGTTTAGAAAAATGAGCAAAAAAAAAAAAAAAAAATCTCGCACATACAATCCTAGATTTTGCTTATATCAAATGATAACATTAAAAATAAAATTAAACCAGGGATAGATAATATCCTCTAGTCTTGCAAAGACAGAGGTATAAATTCTTATTGGGTTTTATGATATAACAAAGGAGCTTATTTGGTTTTACTACCTACCAACAAAGCTTCAAGTATATTTTCTTTACTACCAACCTTATATTATATCAAACCAACCTAGATCCATGTTAACTCCGGATCTATTAAGCATTGAGAGGGATCAAGTTTCGCCAAATGCAAACATTTTCTAAAGTTTGGCACTAAAAAAATAAGTTTGCACCATGAAAGATTTGATCCATCTAAACACTTGATAAATTCAAAGTTAAGATGAATCTAGACTGATTTTAAAACAAGATAAAAAGCCTTGAGTTGATTAGATGATCTATCGAAATTTTCTTAAGTTTGAATTTTTTTTATTAAAGATTATTAATGAATTATTAAACTTTTAAAATTTAAAAAGATGTTAACTCTTATTCTACTTTCATTGCCATCAAATATAAAAGATGATAATTTAGTTTATTTTCATCCCTACATATTTAACACATACCTATTTCCTTTTGTACTTGTATTTATAAAATTATTTCAAAATTAATAACAATGGGATTGAAGAATTATTGTTTGATATAGTGAAGAGTTTGGTTTATTGATACATAATAGCCTAGAAAGGTTTTTACTAAATAAAAACCAAAAATATGTTTTTTTTATAATGAAGTTAGAAAATAACTTAGTTTATTTTCATTGCTACAAATTTAGCACATACCTATTTCCTTTTGTAGTTTTATAAAATTATTTCAAAATTGATAACATAAAAGACGATAATTTAGTTTATTTTCATCATTGCATATTTAACACATACCTATTTCCTTTTGTACTTGTATTTATAAAATTATTTCAAAATTGATAAAAATGGGATGGAAGATTTATTGTTTGACATAGTGAAAAGTTTGGTTTATGTTAAAGAATCTAGGGCATTCAAGTTTAATAAGGTTCTTCTCACGAAGATAACTATTTGTGAGGTACTTTTTACTTTTCTTATTAGCACAAATTTCTCTTGTTCTTATTAGAGTGTGTTTTTCTTACTTCATCAAATAGTTATCAAAACAAAATGAGACAAGAACACAAGAGGTTGGCTTTCTTGTAGGGTCAAAACCTCTCACTCTTTGAGAGGAAAACCCACACAAAATTCTTCTTATAGAGATTCCAATTGACAAATACCAAGACCATGACCCTTGACCTATTTAGCCACTTCAAGACCAAGACACCAATCCTTTCCTTTTTCACCATTGAGATCATCATCATTGTTGCACCACTGGGGCCATCACTAGTGCACCACCAAAATCTCCATTATTGCTGCAACACCATTGTTGCACCTTCACTGAATTCTTCATCATAACAACTAGATCATTGTTGCTGCACCATTGTTGCTTCTTCACTGAGATCTTCACCTTTGTGACTATGTCTCCTTCAAGATTGAGATCATAACTATGCTAAGATCATGACTGCACCTTGTAGTATGTCAATATTGTGTGTGCTATATCAAGATCATAATTGAGATCTTGACTACATCTGGAGGTATGCTAAGATAGAGTGTTCTCTCCCCACAACGAGATCATTCTTGTCACAATTATTCCAATATTGTACCTCTGTGGTACCCATCCGAAAGTGTCTCACTTTTTTTTCCATCCAAAATTTCAGAGGTGTATATGCAAAAATCTCAGGCCTGTACCCATCCTAAAATCTCAGACTTTCTCTGTTGTACCCATCCGAAGTGACTTACTATTTTTCCATCTGAAATTGCAGGGACATATGTGAAGATCTCACTATAATTATCACCAACATTTCAAAGGTATGCCAAGATCCTAAACCTTCCCTTTTGCACATACCCTAGCTAGGTATATATAGTTGTTTGTACTCCATATTTAGCTGACATGAACCAACGAATAGGTGTGTCATTTCAGGTGAGCTCACATGAGTGTATTTAATTCCTTTTGTAGGCCGACATTAAGATGATTGCACTATTTTTTTGGAGGGATTTTCTAGACACTAGGTTGACTCATAAATATTTTACATATGCTCAAGAAGAGTTCTTCATGACATTGACTCTTTGAATCGATAATAAATCCCAAGGCTCTCAATGAGAGCCACTAATAAATAAACCTCTTTCTCATGAAACTCATGCAGCAAGGCATACCAAAATAATTTTATTTCTTTTATTTAATCATTTACAAGGATCATGTCATTATGAAGACTGAACCTAGTTACACTTTCTTCAACAGTTTATATAGTAGCACAAAAAGGTTTTCACTCAATAAAAACCAAAAATATGATTCCTTTGATAATGAAGCCATATATTTTAAATATCTCTACCATATTTGAGGAAGATGATGTTATATCTAAGATTTAATTTTCAGTTTATAATTATAAGCTATATTTCCTTCGTCTTTATAGTTCTTTTGATTAATGGATTATCCTTAACATTTTTCATATTGATAATCCATGGAAAATTTTATGATGCTACTTCATATTGGATATGATTTTTTTTTTAATGGAATGGATAACATTTATATCATAACAACTAGTCACATGACTATAATTATTTACATGCTTCAATGATTTTCAAGTCTTGCAAATTTGAGATTGAGCACAGAGCCTCAATCCAAATCCTCAAGCAAGTTTCCCATGACACAAAAATTTCAGTCCCTTTCCAAATAAATTTTCAAAAAAACCCCAATATGCATACACATTTACATTCCATTTTTCACTATTTTTATTTTGATTTAGTTCAACTTCTTATTTTTCTTGGTGATTTTTTTTCCTTTTTTCCCAACTTGAGTCCAAATTGCATTTTTTACAAATTCCAGTGGGCCATTCTTCGTCAAGTGCACATTGATATTATTGAAATATTCCTCATCCACCTGACATGTCCAAGAAGTTGAATTTTCAATGTTATTCCTTGGGTTTCCATTGGGAATTTGTTTTCCACAAGGTTTTTCTTCTTTTCCACTTTTATTGCGTTCAGAGAATCCTTACTGGTGTTTGAAGGATTCACATTGGCATTCATTTTTTCATGCTTGGATTATGTTGCCAAATATGCATTTCTTTGGCCTTATCTACTTACTTCTTATCTTCTAATTCATTCTTATCCTAAAGCTCTTCCTCTTTATATATTGTATAGTAATCACCTTGTACGTTATCCCACCATTTGGGCCTTTGGGATTTTTTCTCATATTTTCTATTATGAGAATGATTTAGGTAGTTTTTAATTACATGCCCCATTTCAAGGAATGCTCTACACTTAAATGAAATATTCTCATAGTCAATCTTTTAGACCCAAACTTATTTTGGTGCTGCAAGATTGATCTTCACGAGAAAACCCTCGTTGAAGTGCATCTCCACACATATTTGGGCATAAGTAGTCTTGAAAAAAAAATTAGTTTCAAGATAATGATAATAAAACTTTCCCAAAGTATTCCCAATAGAGGAAAGTGATGAAAGATTCCAAAAATGAAAGGGAAGGTTCAGAATCCTTACCCAAACTAGGGTTGTGGAGATTGATATTGTTACTAGATCAAAAGAGGGAGTCCATGGCAATATGAAGACACCAAAATTACCTCAAAACCATGGCCTAGGTTTGCAGATGGCTTTCTTGTCCTCTATATTATAAGAAACCACAACAAAAAAACCTCAAGCCATAGGGTAAATGTTCAGTTCATCCATCAAAAGGGGCTTCCATGTCTCATAGATCCATTTATGAAGATCAACCAGTTGTGGCCAGAACCCATTAAACCTATAAACCAAGTCATCCTATGAAAAATATTTTTCACAATAGAAAGTTTCCTCATCCACAAGAACATTAAAAGAAGGAATTTCTTGAACCACCATAATACCATAACCAAAATTTCAGCATGGAATTGTATGAAACCAAATGAGATATAGCTTGACCAGAAGCCATACCTACAAAAGAAACTATATTTTTCACCAACTCACAAGAATTCACAATTGAAGGAACTACAGTTGAAAAATGCAGCAAGAAAGCCTCTATTTGATTTTGCCTTGGTCAAATTGAGAAAATTCAAACTTCCACATCAACAGACAACTTGGGTGTAATTAAACTTTTTGACATGGCTTGTGTCACTTAGTTTACCTTGTAAATTTGACTTAGAGGAGTTGGAGTTCAGTTAAGCATGTGTGATTACTAATTCGTAGCAATCAAGGTTAGTTATTTCAAGTTGTTTTCAGTTAAACTAGTTCTAACTCTTGGAGGAACTAGTGGAATGTCAGTTGTGAAGTGGGACTTTAGTATAACTCAATGATCATCTAGTTAATTAATCAATCATCACAAAATATCTAGTGCATGCATAGAATTCAATTTCCCTAGCTGTGGTGGAGATTCCAAGGTAGTGCGAAATCAATTGTAGACTAGTCTTGAGTGTACATGTGTTGCATGTAGTTAGATGATAAACATTGGAAATTGTGCAATAATTTTGGAGGAAATTCTTAAACAAGAGGGGCCTAATTTCCTCAGGAATTGCACAAGGAAATATGGACTCAAGTAGAGGCAAAATTTGACTAATTCGGGTTCAAATCTTCTCAGTGACTAGAGAGATAGGTTATTCACTTGCATGTTGTGCTAATTTGAGCAAAGAAATTGTAATACATCTCTATTCATCAAATTAATGCAAGTAGGCAAAGGTGTTTTTAGCATATTTCTTTCCCCTAGAAAAATACTATGTGCATGTGTGTTATTTATTATTCCATGTTTCTGATTGATGTTCTAAATTGTGAATTGAATTCTGCAAATCAAGAGTAGGTTTGTGTCTTGTGATTTTGATTAAAATTTCATGAGTAGTTGAAAATATACACTATACTTTTTACATGGTATCAGAGCATGATTCACATTAGAACAAGAATTCCGAAGTTGTTTCTCTAGAGGATCAAATTTGCAATTCAGTGTAGTAGTATCTCTTCAAAGTTGGGAGAATGACCTTCAACGGGTTGAGACTTGAGTATTCCATGGAAGGTAGCTTGAATTTCATTTCATGGAAGGTTTGCACAGAGGCGATATTATATGAAAATAGCTTGATAGAATACATCAAGATATATATTATAAAACCATAGGCATATGATGCACAAAACCTTGGCCAATGGAAGAAATATGTAGGCAAGGCGAGGAGAGTAATCTTGGAGGGAGTACAAGATCACATTGTCTCAAATCGCCATTTGAAAAAAACTCCATTCGCAATGTGGAAAGCACTGATAGAATTGTTTGAGAATAGTAGTGACCACAGGAAGCTGGCACTCAAGGATAAACTTTGAAATATCAAGATGCAGAAAAATGACACTATCCCGCAGTATCTCAGTAGATTTACACAAGTTCGTGATAAACTTGTTGAGGTTGGTGTTAATGTTGCAGAAAGATGACTTAGTGACCTTAGCCCTTTTAGGCCTTCCTAAGAGTTAGCATAGCTACCAAGATTCAATGAATGGGCAAGAGAAAATATCAAATTAGGAATTCTTATGGTTCGATGTGGTACAGGAGGAAATAAGGAAAATACCAAAGATGGAACTTCATCAAAGGATGAGGATGAAGAAAATGTTACATTGGTTGGAAAGGGAAAGAAGGAAAAAGGGAAGAAATCTCAAACCAAACTAGAATCCAGCCATGGGGGCGAGAAGAAATATTTGTCCAAAATTAAATGCTTCAATTGTGATGAATTTGGGTACTATGCCATGAAGTGTCCACACAAAAAGTCGAGCAAGAAGACCTTAGGAGGAGAATTAGTTGAAGCTTTCAACTCACAATTAGAGATTTACTTCACCATTATCACATACATGGATAACACAATGATGGGGAGTATGTGGTACTTCGACTTAAGTGCATCATTCCACATGACAGGGTGTAGATCATAGTTTTTCAGTGACATGGAGGAGAAAGATTTCCAGATGTACACCGAATTGGGAGATGATGAAAGGTTCAATATGACTGATATTGGTACAATCACCTTTCAAAGGGAGTTGGGCTCCCCTCTCAGACTTAAGGATGTCATGTTCATTCCAGACCTAATGAAAAATCTCATCTCTGCTACAGTTTTGGAAGACCATAGTTATGATGTGATCTTCATCAAAGGGAAAGAATTCCTGAGACACATAGCCATGGGACGGGTGAACTAGATCAAGTTTCGTGTGAAGAACCTATATAATCTAGATGTGGAAGATTGTGTTGCATTAAGAAATAAGGCGGAGAAAGTGCAGAGCCGTGATGTCGCTTAACTTTAGGATAGAATAATTGGTCATTTACATCATGACACCTTGAATATTATGCAGCAAATAAACAATGGCCTCCATAAATGGGCACTTGAGAAGTGGGATATATGCAAATGATGTACCTTGGGGAAGTATGCAAAATCCAAATTCCATGATTGAGACAACAAAGAACATGCAATCTTGTAAAGGATCCACTATGCTGTCTGTGGGCCTTTCTTGACATCCTCCACTATTAGACACAAATATTCTGTCATTTTTATTGATTACTTCTCAAGGAAGTATTGGATCTTCTTCATGCACAAGAAAGACGATACATTCTCCAAATTCGTAGAATTCAAGGCACTAGTTGAGAAAGAAATCAATAAGAAGGTGAAGGATCTCAAGAGAAATAATGGAGGTGAGTATGTTTCAAATGAATTCAAAAATTTCAATGTGAAAGAAGGCATTTGAAGAGAGCTGATAGCACCCCACAACACACAACAGAATGGGATGGATAAGAAAAATAACTAGATCATTACGGGAGTAGCGAGACCTATGTTACATGACCAAGGCCTACCTATACATTTGTGGGTTGAGGCATGCAACACAATAGTCTATTTATAGAATTGGAGTCCTTATCGGATTCTTGGTATGATTACACCGGAGGAGGCTTTCTTAGGGAGAAAGCCAAATATGTCACACTTCAGGATTCTTAGAGCTTCTCTTTATTGCCATGTCTCCAAAGAATCAAGGAAGAAGCTTGAGTTGACAACAGAGTTAGGAGTATTTGTGGGTTACACATAAACTACTCACGACTATTGTGTGTACTTACCTTCCATCAAAATGACAGTTGTGTGAAGGGATGTAAATTTTGATGAGTAGAAAGAGATGTGATGCTCTCTTGAGAGGGAGCTTCAGATCCCACCGAAAGAGGAGCTTTTAGCTACAAAGGAGAAGACTCAAGAAGTTGTGGAAAAACCAAAAGTAGAGGAGCAGAGAGTGGATACATCCACTCAAGAAGAAACATCTAGAGAAGGCAAGGAAATATCAAAGGAAATTGATAGACTTGTACAGGATGAAAGGGAGAATGTGGGAGCTCCTTCACATTTGCGCAGGTAGAGGAGGTCACCTAATCGATACACTAGCTACATGGATATGATGACTGAGTTTATAGAGACCGAGCCATCCTATTTCGAGGAAGCAATAAATAAACTTGTATGGGTTGATGAAATGGTGGAGGAATATAAATCCATTGTAAATAACCATGTTTTGGAAGTGGTCCCAAGATTGGCAGATAAATCAACTGAGTTCGAGATCGATCTTCAAGGTAAAGCATGCAACAGATGGAATCATAGAGAAGTATAAGGCTAAATTTGTGGCCAAGGGGTACTATCAAGTTGAGGGAATTTACTATGATGAGAACTTTTCTCATGTAATAAGGTACTCATCCATTAGGTCAATTCTTGCAGTGGTTGT